>JAUIMM010001868.1:650000-957500 GCA_031769625.1 Taudactylus pleione
ATCAGCAAAGGGTGGAGTGGCCACATGCAAGGTTTACCTGCAACTGCTTTGTGCTGAAAGATCACTATCCGTTTCCATGTGAGCCAAGGAAGCTGACTAGAATCCAGGGACAAGAGAGGAAAAAGTTTGTTTTCCTTTGTTGATAGAACCTAACGTTTAAAGGGGTGCCGCAATATTGAGTACGCGGATGAGTCGCAGTTTTGCGCACTGCAAAGACGCACTTTTGCATACGCAGCTAAAAAAAGTTGTCATACATTTGTGTGGTAGTCGCATTATTGTGTATGCGACTAGTATACGTACTTCCGGTTGTGCTGCCACGGTGTTTAAATAAAGCCGTTGAGGTTTACATTTTTCAATTGTTATCAATATCTGGGTTAACGTGTATTTTTCTGCGCAGGAAAAAGTATAACAGTGAGTATTTGTTGGAAGGGGTAACTTGTTCCCTACAGTTAGAGGTACCGTATGACCTTTAAGGGCTAAGTGCTAGTCGCTCGGTAAGCAGCTTACCGTTCTATACACAGTAGCTGGTGTACATGTTGTCTTTGTTGCAGAGAAGGTGTGGAAGTTGCCTTTTTCAAATCTTATCCAGGTGTGTGGGCGCTGCCGTTTAAATCGTCCACAGGTAAGTGAAAGTATCTTGATTGTCTTTCACCAGTTTAAATCTTTATTGAAAAGCATAGGAGTTGTCTCAGAATGGGAGCCGCGCAAACAGTAGAGATGTTAGACAATGATGTGCTGCTAATGGAGGCGCCGATTGGATCGGCTCATCGTATTATGCATACTAAGTACGGTACTTATGTAATAAGCTATTGTGATGTATGGTTTAAAATGACGATGAAGAGTGTTAGACCGTTTCCCAGAATTGGTAGTTTTGATAAAAATGTGTTAGATAATGTCCGGGATCCCATCAGTCTGATGCGCTCCTGAGGGAAAAAGGTTAAATATTATGAATGTTTAAAGTTGTGGCAGCATGAAGGGGATGCATGGCTTAAAAATGTGCAAGCGACGCAAACTAGCGTTGCGAGCGCATTGCCAGAAAATACATCAGCGACGCTGAATTGCAATACGGGCGGGCCGCAAAATGGCACGCACGTGCAACAAGGTAGCATTGTGGAGAGTATTGCCAGCAGTTCACGCTCACCACCTCCGCCTTATGTGGATGGAGGTGCACGTACAGTTACCAAAAATACCCATAAAAATGTAACAAGCAATATGTACCCTCTCTTAAGCAACCTTAAAGAAAATGTTCATGATATGGATGATGAGCCTATTGTAATGTCTGCCATTTCCCATGCTGTGCAGATGATAGATGCTGCATCACCACAATCACGGGTGGTGCCGCCATCTCCATCGGTAATAGCAAGCGAAGTGCTAACACACTCTGCACCCGTAGAGGAAGTTGTTAATACCATACGTAGCAGCAACAGATTAAACCCCCAGAAAGGTAATAAGGTCAGATGTAGCAGCGCTGCCGGTCTGCATCCCATTCGGACAATCACTGTTCCGAATGGAAATGCAGATGCGAACGGTGTAGTGCCCACGAGGGAAGTAGTAATGCATTGTCCATGGACAAGAGCAGAACTAAATTCCATCATAAATGCTTTCCCCGATCCCAAAAAGGAATTAGCCAAATGTCAAAGATTTTTGAGGAATTTTGGTAGTTTTCATGAGCCAACTAATAAAGATTGGCGTGTGGTGTTAAGGGCCTGTCTACCACGCAATACCGACGTGACAAAATTTATCACGGATTGTGCATTGGATGGTGACGTTCCCTTAACAGATCAAGTAAACCAAGGTAACATTTCCCGCATAGTAACTCAATTGGGTATATATTTTCCAGTAGTAGTTAACTGGAATAAAATTTTCACCATTAAACAGAAGGAGAGTGAATCTGCAGAAGATTATTGCGACCGGCTCTGCAGGCTATCGCCCAGTACACTGGGTTAGAAGATATTAAAGATAGCACTCACCACAGGGGAATGATAGTCACGGTACTCATGGACGGTCTTAAAGAGAATTTAAAGACTCGGGTTCAGACCTGCCTGGAGGGAGTCACAATAGATACACTCATAGAGTCTGCCATAGAACATGATAAAAACATCCCAAAGAAGAGCGAGACACAGAGCGAAAAACTAATGGCTGTCAGTATCCAAGCTCTGGAGGGAATGACGGTAACATCACAGCCAACGGACACACTCGCACCTGCACACACACTTACACCTGAACAGTTATATGCCCTCACTAACCCCACGCAACAACAAACACAGCTCTATTCCACAAACCCTATACAACCACAGGTCCCATACTGTTCACAAACTTCATATTGCCCACAATACCCTTACCCTCCCTATCCTTACCCATATCCACCACCTTTACCCTCTGCTCAAACCTCACAACAACACGTGTCTTCACCCGATCCATGAACATGTTTTAATTGTAAACAAACAGGACACTTAAGTAGAAACTGTCCAGTAAAAAGAGTAGGAACCCCAAATCAGGGAAGACCTGGATATCCCCATAAGGGATATGCACAGAGACCAGCAAATGTTCAGCAGGCACCAGGTCCAATTGTGGCCGTAAATGATTTATTGGAAAATGGTAGCCAACGCTAGGGCTCAGGTCATACCTGTAGTCTACAGATAGTCAGGTTAACGGGAAGTACTAGGGAAGAACCGGTCATGATGGTTGATGTAGCTGGTACTGAATATCCTTTTCTTGTAGACACAGGGGCGACCAGGTCAGTGATGAAATCTCCCGTTAATTTACAGGTGACCAACGAGACAGTACCAACAATTGGTGTAACAGGTAAAGTGGAACGTTATCCTTTAACAAAGTCCACAGAGGTTACTATTGGGCCATTGCATACCAGGCATTCTTTCTTTCTGGCTGCTGCGACTCTTACTAACCTGCTGGGCAGAGACTTGTTATGTAAGATGGGATGTGTTATATATTGCACCCCTGAGGGTGTATTTTTAGATATCCCAGAGAGAGTTGCACACGAGGTGCGGGATATGTTGGACACTCCCCAAAGGATAATGTATCACTCTACAAGTTTAAATGAAAATCCATCACAGGTAGATGAAATGTTGTCCCAAATTCCAGATTCCCTTTGGACTAAGGATCGACAGGACACAGGATTAATGGCAAACGTAAGCCCTGTAATGGTAAATTTAAAAAGCGGTAGGTAAGCTCCAAAAATTCCCCAGTACCCACTAAAACAGGAGGTAAAATTAGGGGTTTTTCCAATAATTGAGCGATTATTGCAACAGGGAATTTTAGTTCGTACAGCTAGTGTAGCCAACAGTCCCATCTTTCCAGTGAAGAAGAGTGGTGGAAGGGGTTATAGGCTGGTACAAGACCTTAGAGGTGTTAATAAGGTAGTAGAGAGCCAATTCCCTGTAGTGCCAAATCCAGCTGTCATCCTGATGCAGATCCCACCAAATGCAACCCATTTCACTGTCATTGACCTCTGTTCTGCTTTCTTCTCTGTGCCTCTCCACCCTGACTGTCAGTATCTATTCGCATTTACATACAGAGGTTTACAATACACATGGACACGATTACCCCAAGGTTTCATAGACAGCCCCAGTATCTTCTCCCAGGCATTGCACGACTGTTTACAGTCTTTTCAACCTGCCAATGGATCTGTTCTAATTCAATATGTGGACGATTTATTGCTATGTTCTGACTCGTTTATATCATGTTTGAATGATACTAAACTTTTGTTGCTTCATCTCTCGCATACAGGACACAAGGTGGCTAAGGACAAACTACAGCCGTGCCAATCCAGAGTAAAATATTTGGGACACTGCCTAACTCAGGAGTTACATCTTACAAATGATAGAATCCAGGCCATACAGAACATGACACTGCCGCAGAACCAGCAGCAAATTCGTACCTTCTTGGGAATGTGTGGATACTGTAGAATGTGGATCCCAGGTTTTTCGATTTTGGCCTTGCCTTTACAGGAATTAGTCTCTTCCTCAAAGCCCGATCGTGTCATACACACAGAGGAATCAGAGCAGGCTTTCCTTAATCTTAAGGATAGTCTGACAAAAGAACCTGCATTGGGAATACCCGACTATGAAAAACCTTTTGATTTATATTGTACGGAAGCCGAGGGTTGTGCTGCAGGTGTCCTCACACAAAAACATGGTGATGCCAGTAGGCCCGTAGCATACTACAGTGCCCAATTGGACACTGTAGCAAGATCACTCCCCACTTGTTTGAGAAGGGTAGCAGCTACCGCTCTATTGGTGAGTAAAAGTGAGGACGTAGTATTGGGCCATGATATGATTGTCTACACTCCCCATGCTGTATCTGCTCTGTTGAACTCTGCTTAAACCAGACACGTCTCTTCGGCTAGGTTTACCAAATGGGAAATAGCTCTAATTGCTCCACCAAACATCACTGTTAAACGTTGCAGCACGCTGAACCCAGCAACGTATTTACCATATGTACAACATGATGTACAAAGGGTGGAAGGAGACGAGTTGCTGGCGGGAGTTGAGTTCAGCGGACATAATGATGCACACGATTGTATGGAGTATCTGAATCAGACCTTTACTGCTAGAGCTGACATTCATGACACACCTTTAGAGAATGTAGATGTGACTTTTTACACTGATGGGAGTTGTCATAGACAAACAGACACAGGTGAGTTATATACAGGTTATGCTGTTGTAAATGACACAGACATCATAGAAGCAAAACCTCTTGGTCCTCCTCACTCAGCCCAAGTGGCAGAGTTAGTAGCACTAACTAGAGCGTATGAACTAGCAGCAGGCAAATCTGCTAACATTTACACTGACTCGAGGTACGCGTTCGGGGTGATGCACGATTTCGGGACTCTATGGCGTCTGAGAAATTTTATGACAGCAGTGGGCACACCAGTTGCACATTCCCGACACATAAAACATCTTTTAGAAGCAATCCAACTGCCCAAAGCGGTGGCAGTAATTAAATGTAAAGCCCATACATGTGAGGATGATCCAGTGTCACTGGGCAACAACAGAGCCGATGAAGCTGCAAATGGGCAGCAGGGTTAAAAATGTTTTCTCCAACTGAAAAAATTATGTCTTTCCAAACAATTGATATGCTGAAATTAATTGTGATGCAAAATTTGTGTTCAATTCAGGAAAAATCCATTTGGAAGTCCAAGGAATGTGGACAAGAGTCCTCCGGGCTCTGGAGGGACGGACAAGGTAAACCAGTAGCCCCCAAGCCATATTACCCCAGCCTGGCTGAGGCAGCACATGGTCTGACTCATCTGGGAAAACGGTATGTGCAAGTTGGTGAGAGCATACTGGTGTGCACCACGTTTTTCATCACAAGCAGAAAAGATAGCAATGTCATGTCTGACCTGCTTGAGGAAGAACATAGGGAAAGCGATCCCTACCGAATCGTCCCACATTCCACCGACCAATGGACCTTTCCAGGTGATACAAATTGATTTCAACCAATTACCACCCTGCAGGAATCTTAAGTATGTATTAGTGTGCACTGACGTATTTTCTAATTGGGTTGAGGCCTACCCAGTGGCCACTAATACTGCTGCACTTACTGCCAAGAAAATAGTTCAGGAATTTGTATGCAGGTACGGTATCCCTAAAATCATCGAGAGTGATAGGGGTACCCATTTCACAGGTGATGTTTTTCAAAATATGTGTAAGCTGATGGGTATTAATAGCCGACTTCATACCCCCTACCGACCGCAAGCCAGTGCCAAGGTAGGGAGGATGAACGGGACTATTAAAAATAAGTTAAGTAAAATTATGGCAGAGACTGGACTAGGATGGCCAGAAGTGTTACCTTTGGTCCTACATAGCATAAGGACCACTCCTAGACCCCCTCTAAATCTGTCCCCATTTGAAATACTGTTCGGTAGACAACCTCATTTGATTATAAGTCCACAGGAAGACTTGAAGGGTAACAACGAGGTAACTGTAAAGTATCTTATATCAATGAGTAAGCAGTTAAAGCAACAGCAGCAGAAACTGAAATTGTTGTCCAATGATATGCCTGAAACTAACTGTCATGATGTTGAACCAGGAGAATATGTTATTATCAGAAATTTCTTGAGTTCAGGTTATTGACTGATCGGTGGGAAGGTCCGTACCAGGTGCTGCTGACAAGTACTACATCTTTGAAGGTGGCTGGGAGAGATACCTGGGTCCATTCCACTCACTGCAAAAAGGTCAATCAACCGGTGGAGAAACAAGTCGGAGAAAAGGCTGATAGCGTGAGAATTGAAAATGTCATAGTGAGATACCTGAACTAGGAGAAATTTGCAGGTCTTGTGACAATGGACGGGCCCGCTGTGTTCATTTTCATATTCTCTTTTAGAGTGTTCACCATCCTGGTCAGTTCAGGGATATCCAGTGTCTGTGATGGGAGACCGATTGAGGAAACGGGAGCTGATGGCAGTGCTGATGGAGTGGAGTCAGGAGGAATGCAATGCCAATCAGGGGAGTGTCTGACAAATCTTAGTACTACTATTGTTTAGAGAGCTGTCATTCCGGATACTCTGGGAAGGTTTGGAGGTCTATCGTCTGAAGATTCCTGTATTTGTGAGCTTTGTGAGCTTGTGGGTTGATGAGAACTGTATCCAACGGTGCCAACCTAAATATAATCCGTACTGGGGTTGGTATCCTCTAGAGGATTATCATAGCATGGTAGGCAATGTGTTAAATCAAACTGATTGCTGGGTGTGTTCACATGTGCCACAGGGACAGCATAATGTAGGGTTGGTGCCATTTCCGCTGAATATCACGGAAATTTTAGAACTACAAAAAGGGAAAACATTGGCTGGAAAATTCCTCTCATCCAAACCACCTCATTTCAAACTCTACCAATTCCAAGTAGATAGAACACTTTTGTGTTTAAACATAACCAACCCCAATAAACGCGGGAGTTGGGAAGTGACGGGGAATAATCAGACGATGACCTTCTCACAAAGAGCTGATAATGAGTCCATAAACCATGATCTGTTACGCTCAATTAAATCTAGTTGGAAACATTTTAGGTATTGGTATACATTGAGTTCCACCAAAGAAATTATTGATAAGGTGCCAGATGGTTATTGTGCTAAAATAATACAGCCAGAGACTTGCATGTACCAGATGGAAGACCCAGAAATAGGATTGTTTGCAAGAGAAATGTGCTTAATGATATTGATGCATACCATCCCTTATGTTCTCCCTGATAATGTATATTTTATATGTGGAAGAAAAGCGTATAAGTGGCTCTCCCCGAGTTCCGAAGGTTTGTGTTACCTGGGAAGAGTAGTCCCAGAAGTTATGACCCTCACACATGTTGAAATGCTTGGTATTTATAAAAACACACCATCACCATATCTTCACACGCAATATGAACACAGAGGCAAACAAAATATGATACCTGGTGACGTGCATAAAGCCACTCAGTTAATTAGTGAGACAACTGGCTTTCAAGTTTTAGTCGCATTGGATCCCACTAGGATCGCTCGGGGTACATTAAATTTTAGATATATTCAGGAATTTGCTAAATTAATAGATAATATCACCGAGCTGTACGATGACACATTCAGGTATACAGGGAGAGAATTGCAAGCGTACAAGAAAGAATTGGTGCAACACAGGCTAGTGTTGAATTATTTAACTGCTGTTACTGGAGGGTATTGCGTAACGTTAGCCACCCAATTTGGAGTAAAATGTTGCACCTATGTTACCAATGATACCAGCGACCCCAAGGAGGTGATAGACCGGAAGATGGATGAAATTCTGCAGCTAAAATGGGAGTTTCGTAAGAACCATAATGCTTCAGTGACTGAAGTAGGGGAGAAGATAGAAGGATGGGTTTCATGGCTGAACCCAGTGAAATGGTTCTCAGGTCTAGGGGAATGGGTCCAGGAAATGATCGCCAGTATAGGCAAATTCTTGATCCTTATACTGATTGTCATCATAATAATTGGCATATGTGTGCGGTGTGTTCCTATTGTGTGGAAAATGTAAAAATAGAGTAAAACAAAAGAACGAAATTATGATGGTGGCCAGTATGAATACCGAGGTAAATACAGAACTGCATTACAACCCTGAACTAGGAAATACCATCATTTAATGTATTATATTTAGACATGCATACAATGTATTATTGAAATGTTATTTTTAAAACACCTCAGATAATGTAATGTCTCAATTCCCCTTCAAGACTGCCTTTTATAAGACTGGTGCTTCCCTACACCTTTCACATGATCTTCTAAGATCTGCGGTGTGCGTATAATAGTAGTTTTATGTCCCCACTTAGAGAAACATTATTGAAGGAGTAAGAACCACCTTGTGCCATCCCATAATAACACTAAATAGTATATAAATGTAAGCCTAAATTATATTTTAAAATCAGATTGTGATAGCATGTTCGCTATCAAAGGGTGGACTGTCGAAGCTGGATTATTGGCTGAGACAAGATCAGTTTAAAATTGAATCACAGCGACACCATCTTGTTACTGGCCGCAAGACGCCATCTTGGAAAGAGGATCGCAAGACGCCATTTTGCGAATGGCCGCCTAAGCGCCATTTTAGATAAACTCACACTTTAGTACATGTGTCGATATTACTATTGGCATCATGCGAATGCATCTGTGACCATCGCCACAAGTTACGGCAAATCACCAAAAGCCCATTTCATGACTTTACGTAGTTTGGGTGCTCTGGATAAAGTGTATATTATTATAATTCCCCTAAAGGATATATTTCAGAAATGGCTTTACAGTATGTCAAAATTGGATTGCATTAGCTAAACAGAGCAAATGGCCACGTGACAACTAGCCTGTGTAGACAAGCTTCCTGGATATAACCTCTGCTCTCACTCCAGGTGGCCCTGCTCGAATACACACCTTACATTAGCAGGCTTCCTGCAATAAAATGCATTCAAAGCCAAGAGTGTTATCTTAGGTTTTGGGTCTTGTAGCTGTGCTAATTTGCATTTACACAAGAGCCTGGGAGAACAAAGGACTTTACTTTTGAGCCTGGGAAGGGTGGGGGCTGCTGAGAGAGGGGGGCGTGTGGAACTATAAGGCTCAGCATTCCACACTGCTAGGTGTTCACTTAGTGAGATTTAAGTGCACCATTTCTCATACACACATTAATACGCACAATTGCGCTGGTAACTAATCGAATATTAGCGAATGCATAAGATCCTATATGAAAACGCTGTTCATTAGCTTTATGCGCACGAATCTGCTCCAAGTTAACTAGCGTCTTTATATCAAACCCTGCATACTCACACATTACATATCCACATACAAGGTTCCATAAGCTTTAAGGGATAAGATTTTAATTTGTTCATTTAGTATAAATGCTGTGAAATAAAGACTATTTGGTAACGAAGGTTTTATACATGCTAAGTAAGCCATGTTTGGTTTTGTACTGATGCATACTCTTTCAACAGAATTCTGGTATTATTGGTGTGGAGATCGCATCATGCATTCTCAACTTATGGACCACAGAGACTTCAAGCAACAAAATTTATATTATATGAACAACTGTTAGGATGTTGCATGGGGCGGGAAACCAGAGACCGTCAGTTGTTGGAGGCTGGGTTGTGTCTATTTGAATCAGCCTGTTAAATGCTCTGTAACAGATGCATCCCCCTTGAGGACCAATGGCATCAGCAACAAACTTCTCTATTGTGTTGTCTATTTCTGGGGGGTATAAATATGTGTGCTCCAACACTGGGTCTTAGTCTTCGTGCTGAATGCTGATTGACGAGGGGTTTCTTGCTGATACCTAACATCCGGTCCGAAAGCGCTGCGTATGTATAACTGTACTTGGGTCTGTATAATTCCTTTGCGCCGAATTGTGCCTGGATCAGTAGCGTGTAACTGACTGTACTTTTACTTGAATAATACTTTGTGCTTTGGAACCACACGTTCCAATTCTGGAGACTCCATTTACTGTATGACTGCGTACGCAAATTAGCGTCATCCCTAGAAGGTATAGGCAGGATATTAGAAGGTATAGGCAGGGGTATATAGAGGTTCTAATCCAGTATCGTTAGTATGCCCCCTGTACCCTGCATGCACACATACAGTGTGGGAGCGGTTTGTGGGCGTGTGTAGGTGTGGCTATGTACGGTACATACAGTATGGGAGCGGTGTGTGGGCGTGTGTAGGTGTGGCTATGTACGGTACATACAGTGTGGGAGTGGTGTGTAGGTTTGGCTATGTACGGTACATACAGTGTGGGAGCGGTGTGTGGGCGTGTGTAGGTGTGGCTATGTACGGTACATACAGTGTGGGAGTGGTGTGTAGGTGTGGCTATGTACGGTACATACAGTGTGGGAGCGGTGTGTGGGCGTGTGTAGGTGTGGCTGTGTACGGTACATACAGTGTGGGAGCGGTGTGTGGGCGTGTGTAGGTGTGGCTATGTACGGTACATACAGTGTGGGAGTGGTCTGTAGGTGTGGCTATGTACGGTACATACATTGTGGGAGTGGTGTGTAGGTGTGGCTATGTACGGTACATACAGTGTGGGAGCGGTGTGTGGGCGTGTAGGTGTGGCTATGTACGGTACATACAGTGTGGGAGTGGTGTGTAGGTGTGGCTATGTACGGTACATACAGTGTGGGAGCGGTGTGGGCGTGTAGGTGTGGCTATGTACGGTACATACAGTGTGGGAGTGGTGTGTAGGTGTGGCTGTGTACGGTACATACTGTGTGGGAGCGGTGTGTGGGCGTGTGTAGGTGTGGCTGTGTACGGTACATACAGTGTGGGAGCGGTGTGTGGGCGTGTGTAGGTGTGGCTGTGTACGGTACATACATTGTGGGAGCGGTGTGTGGGCGTGTGTAGGTGTGGCTATGTACGGTACATACAGTGTGGGAGCGTTGTGTGCGCGTGTGTAGGTGTGGCTATGTACGGTACATACAGTGTGGGCGTGTGTAGGTGTGGCTATGTACGGTACATACATTGTGGGAGCGGTGTGTGGGCGTGTGTAGGTGTGGCTATGTACGGTACATACAGTGCAGGAGCGGTGTGTGGGCATGTGTAGGTGTGGCTATACACGGTACATACTGTACATTGTAAGAGCGGTGTATGCGTGTTTGCAGGTGTGGCTATACACGGTACATACTGTACATTGTGAGAGCGGTGTATGCGTGTTTGCAGGTGTGGCTTTACAAACCCCATAAGTCATGTCAAGCATATGACACTGCATGGTTATCTTACAGTATATGTGCTTGGAATGACTGGCTTTGTGTCTGCATGTGATGGGCTTTTTATCTGGTTACTGTACTGTATATCACTATAAAGCGCTAATGCCTATATAATGATTATGTAGGTGATACACCTGTACAAGTCTGGTTACTGTATATCACTATAAAGCGCTAATGACTATATAATGATTATGTAGGTGATACACCTGTACAAGTCTGGTTACTGTATATCACTATAAAGCGCTAATGACTATATAATGATTATGTAGGTGATATACAGTAACCAGACTTGTACAGGTGTATCACCTACGTAATCATTATATAGTCATTAGCGCTTTATAGTGATATACAGTAACCAGACTTGTACAGGTGTATCACCTACGTAATCATTATATAGTCATTAGCGCTTTATAGTGATATACAGTAACCAGACTTGTACAGGTGTATCACCTACATAATCATTATATAGTCATTAGCGCTTTATAGTGATATACAGTAACCAGACTTGTACAGGTGTATCACCTACATAATCATTATATAGTCATTAGCGCTTTATAGTGATATACAGTAACCAGACTTGTACAGGTGTATCACTATAAAGCGCTAATGACTATATAATGATTACGTAGGTGATACACCTGTACAATTCTGGTTACTGTATATCACTGCTAATGCCTATATAATGATTATGTAGGTGATACACCTGTACAAGTCTGGTTACTGTATATCACTATAAAGCGCTAATGACTATATAATGATTATGTAGGTGATACACCTGTACAAGTCTGGTTACTGTATATCACTATAAAGCGCTAATGACTATATAATGATTATGTAGGTGATACACCTGTACAAGTCTGGTTACTGTATATCACTATAAAGCGCTAATGACTATATAATGATTATGTAGGTGATACACCTGTACAAGTCTGGTTACTGTATATCACTATAAAGCGCTAATGTATATATAATGATTATGTAGGTGATACACCTGTACAAGTCTGGTTACTGTATATCACTATAAAGCGCTAATGACTATATAATGATTATGTAGGTGATACACCTGTACAAGTCTGGTTACTGTATATCACTATAAAGCGCTAATGACTATATAATGATTATGTAGGTGATACACCTGTACAAGTCTGGTTACTGTATATCACTATAAAGCGCTAATGTATATATAATGATTATGTAGGTGATACACTTGTACAAAGCAGCGGTTCAGCAGCACTTTGACGTCCTCTTCCTCCCCGGGGGTAAAGAGTTTCTCAGCACTACGGATTCAGTGAGTCGAGATTCTGCCGACCGCACCATTATAGCATGGGATTTTGCCTCTGCAGCCAAGATATCCAATCAGATATTCCATGTACGTATCTCTCCCTTGCCTTTATCCCCATAACTAACACACTGTATTTTATTGTCATTGGTTTCAGTATCAATATTCAAATATGTTATTGTGAAGCAGAGAGTAAGACGCACTGGCCTTTCCTCACATCTGCACAGCATGAAACAAGGATTATTTGTATGGTTTTCCCATCATATTGTGATTCTCATTTTCAGATGGGATTTTTTTTATTTATTTTTGTAGCCTTTTGGGGTGGTCACATAATATAATGTGTAATCACTAATGATATACCCTATTGGGTGGTGGTCATATAATATAACGTGTAATCACTACTGATATAGCCTATTGGGGGGTGGTCACATAATATAATGAGTAATCACTACTGATTTAGCCTATTGGGGAAGGCTGGTCACATAATATAATGTGTAATCACTACTGATATAGCCTATTGGGGTGGTGGTCATATAATATAAGGTGTAATAACTACTGATATAGCCTATTGGGGTGGTCACATAATATAACGTGTAATCGCTACTGATATAGCCTATTGGGGGTGGTGTCATAATATAACGTGTGATCACTACTGATATAGCCTATTGGGGGATGGTCACATAATATTAGTATTCATGGAGACACAGAAATCCATCAAACAGTAAAGAGTTCAGAAGTCATTTTCAGCTGCTATATCTCTCCCCCCTACCTGGCCAGCAATGACAGCTGTAGCAGGGCACACAAAGCTGCTATATATCTCCTCCCTACCTGGCCAGCAATGACAGCTGTAGCAAAGTGCACAGAGCTGCTCTATATCTACTCCCTACCTGGCCAGCAATGACAGCTGTAGCAGAGCACACAGAGCTGCTGTGTATCTATTCCCTACCTGGCCAGCAATGAAAGCTGTAGCAGAGCACACAGAGCTGCTCTATATCTACTCCCTACCTGGCCAGCAATGACAGCTGTAGCAGAGCACACAGAGCTGCTGTGTATCTATTCCCTACCTGGCCAGCAATGAAAGCTGTAGCAGGGCACACAGAGCTGCTCTATATATCCTCCCTACCTGGCCAGCAATGAAAGCTGTAGCAGGGCACACAGAGCTGCTCTATATATCCTCCCTACCTGGCCAGCAATGACAGCTGTAGCAGAGCACACAGAGCGGCTATGTATCTCCTCCCTACCTGACCAGCAATGACAGCTGTAGTAGGGCACACAGAGCTGCTCAATATCTCCTCCTTACCTGGTCAGCAATGACAGCTGTAGCAGTGCACACAGAGCTGTTGTATATCTAAAGACACTGAGAGGGGACAACACCCCAACCTCCAGAGTCACACTGTACTCACACACTTCCCCACAATTCCCCTTGCTGCACCACCCTACTTCCCTCTCTCTCTCATTGGTGGGCCCTGGTGTCAGTCTTTCCAGAGAGGAAGGAGGAGGGCTTTGTAACAGAAACACTCCTTTGCTGTCTGCTGCTGACAAACTTCCTGTATGAGACTTATGCAGACTGAGGGCTTCAATTTAAGAACACAGAACTGGGTCATGGGGTTAACTCTTTTCAACATGCAGGCAAGTCCTAGAAGCCCTTTTTCCTTGCCTCCTCACATACCTCCCTCTTTTAAATCGAGGAGACAGACATGGTCCCAATGTTGGAGTCCTGCCTGTTGACGCGGCCCGAGGGTCTGTGAAGCTTGATATTTGTTTTCTCACATTTGGATAGCCCGTTAGCATTGTGATGTTCTCGTCCCTTTTTGTGAGAAATGGAAAAGTTGAAACTTTGTAACACCAGACTCCACCTCAACAACCTCCCATTTTCCCCCGAGGTTCTATTTAGCCAATACAAAGGGTTATGGTCAGTGACAACAGTAAATTCTTTCCCATAAAGATATGGTCTGACACTTATTTGGGCATATGGCGAGTCCAGCCTGTCTAATGAGCACTTCTGTCACCTGAATTAAATGCTCCTCCCAGGTATGGCTGAAGATGGCAATGTCATCTAGGTAGGCTTGGGCAAAGTCTTGACACCCCTCCAGGAGGTCATTAACCATTCGCTGGAATGTGGCAGGGGCGTTCTTCATCCCGAAAGGCATGGTAGTCCACTCAAAGAGTCCTTCCGGTGTGATGAAGGCAGAACGCTCCTGTGCCTCTTTGGTAAGTGGGATTTGCCGGTAGCCTTTGCTCAAGTCCAGCGTTGAGGCAAACTCAGCCCCTCCAATCCTATCCAGTAGCTCATCAACACGGGGCATAGGGTAAGTGGCAGTGGTGGCGACAAATTGCAATAGTCCACACAAAACCGTGTGGTTCCATCTTTCTTGGGAACCAACACAACCCCAGCAGCCCATGGGCTTTTAGATGGCACTATGACCCCCACAGCTACCATCTCCTCGATTTTACCTGCCTCCTAAAATCCGGAGTCATACGGTAAGCGACTTGTCGGATGGGCCAGCACTCCCAGTGTCCACATGGTGGGCGGTCAGATGAGTTTGACCAGGTAAACAAGAAAACTGGGCCTGTTCAGCCTCTAAGATCCTCCACATCTGCTGCTGGGCTGCATTCAACTGTTGTCCCACCTGGACTTATTCCACTCCTTTCTTCTCTTTAGCAGCTCCCAAAAGGTCAAGCAATGGATCAGTTTCTGGTGTCTCCATCGGAGGACAACATACCGCCATTGTTACTACTTGATGATCACGATAGGTCTTAATTCGATTGATATGGAAGGTGCATAGGTACTTCCATCCCTTATCCAGGACAATCACGTAATTGACCTGTCCGGTGCGCCTTACCATGGTATACAGTCCTTCCCACGTGGCCTGCAGTTTGTTTCTTCGCACTGGGATAAGCACCATTACTTTTTGCCCTGGATGCAACTCTCGGTCTTGAGCGTGGGTGTCATACAATTCCTTTTCTCTCTCTTGTGATTCCCTGAGATGCTCTTGTAGCAATTTTATCATGCGGTTCCGCATATTCTCTACATATTGTAAAATGGGCTGCTGGTGTTCTTGGAAAGTTCCCTCCCAGCTCTCTCTGACCAGGTCTAGAGGCACCTGCACTTTCTGGCCGTACAAAAGTTCAAATGGGGAATATCGAGTAGACGCCTGTGGGACTTCCTGATAAGCAAATAGAAGCTGTTGCAGGGCTCTCTCCCAGTCCCTCCCTTCGGACTGCATGTAAGCTTGTAGAAGTCTTTTTAGCATTCCATTGAAATGTTCAGAGTCCATTAGTCTGCGGATGATAAGGGGTGGTCCGAAGAGATCGAACCCCCCACTTTTCCTACAGGGTTTGCATTAGTTCACCTTGGAATTGGGGCCCTTGATCTGTGACGACTTCCTGCGGGTATCCAAACTGACTGAATACGTCCGTCAATGCTTGCGCAACATATTCTGTGTCAATAGATGATAGGGCCACAGCCTCAGGATAGCGAGTAGCAAAGTCCACCAGCTTTAGAATGTACTTTTTTCCCGTATGACTGGGAATAGCTAATGGTCCGACTAGGTCTATGGCAACATGGGCAAAGGGCTCCCCTATAATAGGTAATGGGTGCAGAGGAGCTTTTTCGCTGGGGCTCTGGCAGGTATCGCAGGTGTCTCGATACTGCTTAACGTTTCTAGAGATCCATGGCCAGAAGAAATTCCGCAACAGTCAGGCCAGTGCTTTACGGGTGCCAAAATGCCCGGCAAGGGCTAGTAAATGTGCTCTGTACGGTGTAGGTACCGCCAACTGTTTAGTAGGCATGACTGTTTCCTGTCCAGGCTGAGGAACGACCACTCTGTACTGCAATTCCTCTTCCCAAACTATTTTGCTCCCATCAGCTGTTTCCAATTCCAGAAAAGAAATATGCCCGCGCTCGGTTTTACCCATATCATACATGGTACCAGCAGCGTGGCAATATTAATGCCATATATGTATACAAAACAGAAAACCTTTTGCTATCGGCGCTAACAATAATATACTGCAAATTTATGTGTGTGCAGCAAATAAAACAAAGGGGATTTTGTCATGATTTGATCAAAGCATTTAAGCCTGCAGCCCAGCATCAAGGGACCCCATTTTTCTGCAGGTCCCTCTGTATCTAGGAGGTAAGTACATGTATCTGCAATGTAATGATGTGCTAGGCATATATGCTAGTGTTAGGGACCTGCAGAAAAATGGGGTCCCTTGATGCTGTGCTGCAGGCTTAAATGCTTTGATCAAATCATGACAAAATCCCCTTTGTTTTATTTGCTGCACACACATAAATTTGCAGTATATTATTGTTAGCGCCGATAGCAAAAGTTTTTCTGTTTCCAATTCCAGGTCGGCTGCGCTCCTTATTTTTACTTGGGGAAGGGTCTGTCCGTTGGGCCTGTCGAAACTCGCTCCTGTTCACCTCCCCCAAGTCTATCTCTGAAGTACTGGACAAGGGACTGGAGTCACTCACCATTTTGGTTGGGGTAGGTTGGTTCTGTTCTGAATCTGTCACCTGGGTCAATGCTCTTTGGGTTTGGGTCCGTGTCACCACTTGAACGAAGCATGTCACCAGTTCCTGTCCCAGATCATTCCCAAGGATGACCTTGGCTGGTAACCCCTTGAGTACTCCGACCTCCACGATTCCTTGATCGGCTCCCCAGTCGAGATGTATCTTGTCAACGGGGATATCTGTCTGTTGTCCCCCGGCGGTGGCAATTCGTACATACTGTCCAGGAATCACCCGGGAGGTGGGAATCAGGTCTGGCTCAATTAATGTGAGTGAGGCCCTGTACCCACTTGTCCTCTATCAACACAGGCTGTAAGTGCCCCTGCATATTCTGAGGAGTTGCCTGCTCCTCCCCCAGAACCAGGTCTACAATATACACCCCGTCCATCATCTCGACCGCATCTGACTGGATGACCACCCCGCAATAATCCTCCATGGGGTAACATACCACAGAGACTGGAGCCGGTCTAGCCCCAGGGAATGGCCCTCGCGTGCGTGGACAGTCCCTCAACAAGTGGTCTGGTTGATTGCAGTGGTAACACTTATGAGGTTTTGGGTTAGCCACTTTGAATCTGGGTGGTTGATAAGAGATGTTTTTGATAGAGCCTCCTTTACTACTATTATTGATGCGCAGTTCTCTGTCGGGGAGCTTCTCCACTCGCGGGGTTCTTGTACCACCTGTTGCACTGAAAACTCTCCATTGGGGACGGTTAGCTATACACTAGTGGAATTCATTCTGGACACTTTTAAGAAATTTTTTACATTTTGCGTTTAGTCATTATTTTTACTCTATAATCACTTATCATTTTTACTGCACTCGAAGTATATGTAAGTATAATCATTATTATTTATTTTTAAGTTGTCATTTGTGAAATATCCAGTGAAAAATTCGATAAAACCAGTTTTACTGGTATGCTTTTAATATGGAGAAAAATATGCAATTTCAGCAATACACAAAATTAATATTTTATTGGATATCCTCTGTTTTTAAGAACAGCTTCGATTCATCGAGGCATCGAGTGAACCAGACGTCCCAGATCTTCAGGTGAAGTCACGTGGTACCAGGCCAGGATTATGGCTTCGATCAGCTCTCTCTTGTTACTTGGATTTTTTCTTGATACCATCACTTTAAGCCTTGACCAAAGCTTTTCTATCGGATTTAAATCTGGACTGTTTCTTGGCCAAGGCAAGATAGTGATTTGGTGATCTTCGAACCACTTCATGGAACTGTTGGCGGTGTGGCATGGCACTCTATCCTGCTGAAAGATACACTTCCGTGGGTCAGTTTCGAAAAATTCCTCAATTGTGGGCAACAGTTTAGCCTCCAGCACTGCTTCTTGATACTTTTTGGCATTGATATTGCCATCAACGATAGCCAAACATCCCACACCATGGCTGGCCATGCTGCCCCACACCATCACACTCACTGGGCGCTTCATAGTTGCTGTGGTGCACTCGGACAAAAGATCTTCCCCAGGCAGACGCTGGGTCTCGCCGCTACAAATAATCTTGTCCCAGTCTTCTTCTGTTCACTCATTGTGTACCAGAGCCCAATCTATACATTCCTCCTCTGTTTCTGGTTTAGATACAGCTTCTTTCTCTGGGTTCTAGTTTGCAAACCATTGTCACAAAGTTTTTTTTCGTATGGTTCGGTCACAAACTTGGACACCAGATGTTTTCATTATGTTGTTGATGGCTTTTGCAGACCTTTGACGGTCCTGTAGGGCCAGGCGATAGATTCTGTGCTCATCTTGTTTTGTAAGCTTGGGCTTGCTTACAGTTCTTGGGGCTGATTTCGTTGATCCACTGCTCGCAAACCCTTATGCAGAGTTTCTTTCCACCTGACTTCGCTGCCCCACCGCCTAACCTCTTGGCAATTTCTGTGTAGGTATACCATTCCTCACGAAGCGTCATGGCTTTGCCTCTCAGTCAACACGTTTCGAGGTATTCAGAGCACTTTTAGTTGTTATTCACACTTTAACCAGAGCTGCAACTAGCTTTGAGGATTGATTGTAAAGGTTGCCACAGTCTGGATGAATTGAGTGCTGAACAAAGCACATGAGCCTGTATGGATGCTGTGTGGGACCTGCTCCTGGATCCTGTCAGCATGCTGCCTGCTGTGACTGGTGACAGCCGGCATCTTCACCACTGACAGTGGCTGGTCAGTGTATTTCAAAACCTTCTCTTTCTCTCTTTTCTATCTCTCTGTTTCCTCTCTCTCTGACATATCATGCTAAAATATTAAGTAGAAACATCATAGATTAAAATAAAAACATTAAAGTATTGATTTGGTTTAGCAGAATAAAAATTGTCTGCATAAATATCAAATAAAACATGTTTTTATTAAGTGTCCATAATTAATTCCACTACTGTATATTCATCAGCCCATTCTGCAGCTTGTTCAGGTGTGCTGGGCTTCCAGTCTGCGACCCACTCCCGTACCTCTGGTGCCATCTTAATCATTAGTTGTTCTACCACGATTAGGTTGATGATCTGCTCCACAGTAGAGGCCTGTCTACCCTCGAGCCATTTTCCACAGGCTTGCCGTAGCTGACTGGCAAACTCTTGGTAGGAAGCAGTCCCACTTTTGCTCAGTGTCCTGAATTTGAGACGATAAGATTCTGCAGTGATCTGAAACTTAGCCAGCAATGCCTTCTTTATACAGGTGTAGACTCCACATTCCTGGGGAGTTAGAGCCCTGTAGGCTTCCAAAGCCCTACCGGTGAGACTGGGCCCCAAGTACTTCGGTCATTCAGCTGGCTCTATCCCCTGCACTCCCATGAGATTCTCAAAGATCTGGAGGTGAGTGTCAATGTCGGTTTCATTCTCTCGAAATGTGGGAACATCCTTAAATCCCAAGCACCGCTTCTCTTGTTCAGCCCCTCTAGGCGACAGCACAGTTCTGCTGCTAGTAGGGATTGCTTGGATCACTCCAGCTCTCTCTTGTGTAGTTGCACTTTCACCTAGCGCCCCAGCCAGCTCTGTAGTAGGGCGGGAACATCCTTAAATCCCAAGCACCGCTTCTCTTGTTCAGCCCCTCTAGGCGACAGCACAGTTCTGCTGCTAGTAGGGATTGCTTGGATCACTCCAGCTCTCTCTTGTGTAGTTGCACTTTCACCTAGCGCCCCAGCCAGCTCTGTAGTAGGGCGGGAGTAGCGGTGGTTGACTCAGGTAACCGACTGGAAGTGCTTTCACTGCCTGTCGGTCCTTCTTCATCATCACTAAGGTGGTCGGGGTCCTCTGGGTGTGCACGATCCCACTCCAACAACCGCAGAACCAGAATCTCCCGGGTGTCAGTCCCATTATACGCAATTTCCTTCATCCTGCAAAATCCTTGTAGGTGCGGTTTCCGGGCTGTCCGGTAAAACTTCTCCTGCTCTCTCATAACGTTTTCAATTTGGACGCCGGTTGCAACTCCTGATTGACTCTCCATGCTGATATTCTCTGGGGTTAGCGTTGCTTCTACTCCCCTGGAATTACTGCAGGAACTGTGTGATGTCCCACCGCTGCCGCCAAATGTGAGGATACCAGGGTCCTGGGTATCCTGGGGTTCAGGGATCACACAGTGGAGCAGGTTATAATGAATGAATGATGAACTTTATTCATGGAGACACAGAAATCCAGCAAACAGTAAGCAGGGTTATATCATTATAGTCCACTCAGAGTTCAGCAAAGTCTTTTCCAGCTGCTGTATATCTCCTCCCTACCTGGCCAGCAATGGCAGCTGTAGCAGGGCACACAGAGCTGCTGTATATCTAAAGACACTGAGAGGGGACAACACCCCAACCTCCAGAGTCACACTGTAGTCACACACTATCCCACAATTCCCCTTGCTGCACCACCCTACTTCCCTCTCTGTCTGTCATTGGTGGGCCCTGGTGTCAGTCTTTCCAGAGAGGAAAGAGGAGGGCTTTGTAACACAAACACTCCCTTGCTGTCTGCTGCTGACAAACTTCCTGTTTGAGACATGCAGACTGAGGGCTTCAATTTGAGAACACAGAATTTTTCATGGGGTTAACTCTTTTTAACATGCAGGCAAGTCCTAGAAGTCCTTTTCCTTTGTCTCCTCACAGTAAGCAGAATAGCAATATTGCAGGATAACAGCAGTAAGCAGAATAGCATTATTGCAGGGTATCAGCAGTAACACAGCGATAAGCAGAATAGTAGTATTGCAGGGATAACAGTAGTAACACAGCGGTAAGCAGAATAGCAGTATTGCAGGATAACAGCAGTAAGCAGAGCAGTATTGCAGGACAACAGCAGTAACACATCGGTAAGCAGAATAGCAGTATTGCAGGATAACAGCAGTAACATAGCGGTAAGCAGAATAGCATTATTGCAGGATAACAGCTGTAACACAGCGGTAAGCAGAATAACAGTATTGCAGGGATAACAGCAGTAACACAGCGGTAAGCAGAATAACAGTATTACAGGGATAACAGCAGTAACACAACGGTAAGCAGGATAACAGCAGTAACACAGCGGTAAGCAGAATAGCATTATTGCACGATAAAAGCGGTAAGCAGAATTGCAGTGTTGCAGGGATAACAGCAGTAACACAATGGTAAGCAGCATAGCAGTATTGCAGTAACACAGCGGTAAGCAGAATAGCAGTAGTGCAGGGATAACAGCAGTAACACAGCGTTAAGCAGAATAACAGTATTGCAGGATAACAGCAGTAACACAGCGGTAAGCAGAATAGCAGTTGTGAGGAGACAAGGGAAAAGGGCTTCTAGGACTTGCCTGCATGTTGAAAAGAGTTAACCCCATGACCCATTTCTGTGTTAAATTGAAGCCCTCAGTCTGCATATCTCATACAGGAAGCTTGTCAGCAGCAGACAGCAAAGGAGTTTTCCTGTTAAAAAGCCCTCCTCCTTCCTCTCTGCAAAGACTGACACCTGAGCCCACCATTGAGTGAGAGAAAGGGAAGTAGGGTGGTGCAGCAAGGGGAATTGTGGGATAGTGTGTGACTACAGTGTGAATCTGGAGGTTGGGGTGTTGTCCTCTCTCAGTGTCTTAAGATATATAGCAGCTCTGTGTGCCCTGTTACAGCTGGCCAGGTAGGGAGGAGATATACAGCAGCTGGAAAGGACTTTGCTGAACTCTGAGTGGACTGTAATGATATAACCCTGTTTGGTGGATTTCTGTGTCTCCATGAATAAAGTTCATCATTCCTTCATTATAACCTGCTCCACTGTGTGATCCCTGAATCCCAGGATACCCAGGTCACCTGGTATCCTCACATTTGGCGGCAGCGGTGGGATGTCACACAGTTCCTGCAGTAATTTCAGGGGAGTGAGTAGAAACAACGCTAACACCAGAGAATATCAGCATGGAGAGTCAGTCAGGAGTTGCAACCGGTGTCCAAATTGAAAACGTTATGAGAGAGCAGGAGAAGTTTTACCGGACAGCCCGGAAACCACACCTGCAAGGATTTTGCAGGATGAAGGGAATTACTTATAATGCGACTGACACCCGGGAGATTCTGGTACTGCGGTTGTTGGAGTGGGATCGTGCACACCCAGAGGATCCCGACCACCTGAGTGATGGTGAAGAAGGACCGACAGGCAGTGGAAGCACTTCTTCCAGTCGGTTACCTGAGTCAACCCCTGCTACTCCCGCCCTACTACAGAGCTGGCTGGGGGCGCTAGGTGAAAGTGCAACTACACAAGAGAGAACTGGAGTGATCCAAGCAATATTAGGGGTACAAATCCCTACTAGCAGCGAAACTGTGCTGTCGCCCAGAGGGACTGAACATGAGAAGCGGCGCTTGGGATTTAAGGATGTTCCCACATTTCGAGAGAATGAAACAGACATTGATACTCACCTCCAGATCTTTGAGAGTGCACGGGATAGAGCCAGCTGAATGGCCCAAGTACTTGGGGCCAAGTCTCACCGGTAGGGCTTTGGAAACCTACAGGGCTCTAACTCCCCAGGAATGTGGAGTCTACACCTGCATAAAGAAGGCATTGCTGGCTAAGTTTCAGATCACTGCAGAATCTTATCGTCTCAAATTCAGGACACTGAGCAAAAGTGGGACTGCTTCCTACCAAGAGTTTGCCAGTCAGCTACAGCAAGCTTGTGGAAAATGGCTCGAGGGTAGACAGGCCTCTACCGTGGAGCAGATCATCAACCTAATTGTGGTAGAGCAACTAATGACTAAGATGGCACCAGAGGTACGGGAGTGGGTTGCAGACCGGAAGCCCAGCACACCTGAACAAGCTGCAGAATGGGCTGATGAATATATAGCTAACCGTCCCCAATGGACAGTCTTCAGTGCAACAGGTGGTACAAGACCCCCACGAGTGGAGAAGCTCCCTGACAGAGAACCGCGCATCAATGATAGTAGTAAAAGAGGCCCTATCAAAAACATCTCTTATCAACCACCCAGATTCAAAGTGGCTAACCCAGAACCTCGGAAGTGTTACCGCTGCAATCAACCAGGACACTTGTTGAGGGACTGTCCACGCATGCGAGGGCCATTCCCTGGGGCTAGACCGGCCCCAGTCTCTGTGGTATGTTACCCCATGGAGGATTATTGCAAGGCAGTCATCCAGTCAGATGCGGTTGAGATGATGGATGGGGTGTATATTGTAGACCTGGTTCTGGGGGAGGAGCAGGCAACTCCTCAGAATATGCAGGGGCACTTACAGCCTGTGTTGGTAGAGGACCAGCGGGTACAGGGCCTACGAGACTCTGGGGCTTCACTCACATTGATTGAGCCAGACCTGATTCCCTCCTTCCGGGTGATTCCTGGACAGTATGTACGAATTGCCACCCCCAGGGGACAACATACCGATATTCCCGTCGCCAAGATACATCTCGACTGGGGAGCCGATCAAGGAATCGTAGAGGTCGGAGTACTCAAGGGGCTACCAGCCAAGGTAATCCTCGGGAATGATCTGGGACAGGGACTGGTGACATGCTTCGTTCAAGTGGTGACCCGGAGCCAAACCCAAAGAGCAGTGACCCAGGTGACAGATTCAGAGCAGAACCAACGTACCCCAACCACAATGATGAGTGATTCCAGTCCCTTGTCCAGTACTTCAGAGACAGACTTGGGGGAGGTGGACCGGAGCGAGTTTCGACAGGCCCAACGGACAGACCCCTCCCTAAGTAAATTAAGGAGCGCAGCCGACCTGGAATTGGAAACAGCCAATGGGAGCAAGATAGTTTGGGAAGAGGAATTGCTGTACCGAGTGGTTGTTCCTCAGTCTGGACAGGGAACAGTCATACCCACTAAACAGTTGGTGGTACCTACACCATACAGAGCACAATTACTAGCCCTTGCTCAAGACATTCCAGCGGCCGGGGATTTTGGCACACGTAAAACACTGGTCCTACTATTGCGGAATTTCTTCTGGCCACGGATCTCTAGAGACGTTAAGCAGTATCGAGACACCTGCGATACCTGCCAGAGACTGGGGAAACCCCAGCGAAAAGCTCCTCTGCACCCATTACCTATTATAGGGGAACCCTTTGCCCGTGTTGCCATAAACCTAGTCGGACCATTAGCTATTCCCAGTCATACGGGAAAAAAGTACATTCTAAAGCTGGTGGACTTTGCTACTCGCTATCCTGAGGCTGTGGCCCTATCATCTATTGACACAGAATATGTTGCGCAAGCATTGACGGACGTATTCAGTCAGTTTGGATACCCGCAGGAAGTCGTCACAGATCAAGGGCCCCAATTCCAAGGTGAACTAATGCAAACCCTGTAGGAAAAGTGGGGGGTTCGACCTCTTCGGACCACCCCTTATCCGCAGACTAATGGACTGAACGTTTCAGTGGAACGCTAAAAAGACTTCTACAAGCTTACATGCAGTCCGAAGGGAGGGACTGGGAGAGAGCCCTGCAACAGCTTCTATTTGCTTATCGGGAAGTCCCACAGGCGTCTACTCGATATTCCCCATTTGAACTATTGTACGGCCAGAAAGTGCAGATGCCTCTAGACCTGGTCAAAGAGAGCTGGGAGGGAACTTTCCAAGAACACCAGCAACCCATTTTACAATATGTGGAGAATATGCGGAACCGCATGAGAAGATTGCTACAGTTAATCCAAGAGCATCTCAGGGAATCACAAGAGAGACAAAAGGAATGGTATGATGCCCACGCTCAAGACCAAGAGTTGTATCCAGTAATGGTGCTTATCCCAGTGCGAAGAAACAAACTGCAGGCCACGTGAGAAGGACTGTATACCGTGGTAAGGCGCACCGGACCGGTCAATTACATGATTGCCCTGGATAAGGGAGAGAAGTACCTATGCACCTTCCATATAAATCGAATGAAGGCGTATCGTGATCGTCAAGCAGTAACAATGGCGGTATGTTGTCCTCCGATGGAAACACCAGAAACTGATCCATTGCTTGACCTTTTGGGAGCTGCTAAAGAGAAGAAAGGAGTGGAATCAGTCCAGGTGGGACAACAGTTGAATGCAGCCCAGCAGCAGGAGATGTGGAGGATCTTAGAGGCTGAACAGGCCCAGTTTTCTTGTCTACCTGGTCGAACTCATCTGACCGCCCACCATGTGGACACTGGAAGTGCTAGGCCCACCCGACAAGTCGCTTACCGGATGACTCCAGCTGTTATGAGGCAGGTAAAGGCTGAGATAGAGGAGATGCTAGCTTTGGGAGTCATAGTGCCATCTAAAAGCCCATGGGCTGCTGGGGTTGTGTTGGTTCCCAAGAAAGATGGAACCACACGGTTTTGTGTGGACTATCGCAAATAGAACGAAGTCACCACCACTGACTCTTACCCTATGCCCCGTGTTGATGAGCTACTGGATCGGATTGGAGGGGCTGAGTTTGTCTCAACACTGGACTTGAGCAAAGGCTACTGGCAAATCCCACTTACCAAAGAGGCACAGGAGCGTTCTGCCTTCATCACACCGGAAGGACTCTTTGAGTGGACTACCATGCCTTTCGGGATGAAGAACGCCCCTGCCACATTCCAGCGAATGGTTAATGACCTCCTGGAGGGGTGTCAAGACTTTGCCCAAGCCTACCTAGACGACATTGCCATCTTCAGCCATACCTGGGAGGAGCATTTAACTCAGGTGACAGAAGTGCTGAAGAGGATTAGACATGCTGGACTCACCATACACCCACATAAGTTTCAGATGGGGTTGGCTTAGGTTCAGTACCTAGGACATCGGGTCGGAGGAGGTGCTATCAGACCTGATCCGGCAAAGGTGGAGGCTATTGCCAATTGGCCCCAACCTATCAACCAGAAACAAGTGCAGGCGTTCCTTGGAGTCGCTGGCTATTGCAGGAAATTTATACCACATTACAGCACCGTAGCCAAGGCTCTGACGGACTTGACCAAAAAGAGATATGCTTGAAATATTGAATGGACTGTTGAATGTGAGCAAGCTTTCAACACCTTAAAAGACTTGCTGACTCGAGCCCCAGTGTTGGCTGCCCCTGACTTAAACAGAAAGTTTATTGTGCAGACAGACGCATCAGGGTGTGGACTTGGGGCAGTGTTGAGTCAAGTGGGAGAAGACGGTAGGGAACATCCAATTGTCTGTCTATCCTTTAAACTAGCTGACCGAGAGAGAGCCTACGCCACTATCGACAAAGAATGTCTAGCCATAGTCTGGGCCTTAAAGAAGCTACAACCATATCTTTATGGGAAAGAATTTACTGTTGTCACTGACCATAACCCGTTGTATTGGCTAAATAGAACCTCGGGGGGAAAATGGGAGGTTGTTGAGGTGGAGTCTGGCGTTACAAAGTTTCAACTTTTCCATTTCTCACAAAAAGGGACGAGGACATCACAATGCTGACAGGCTATCCAGATGTGAGGAAACAAATATCAAGCTTCGCAGACCCTCGGGCCGAGTCGACAGTCAGGACTCCAACATTGGGACCATGTCTGTCTCCTCGATTTAAAAAGGGGGAGGTATGTGAGGAGGCAAGGAAAAAGGGCTTCTAGGACTTGCCTGCATGTTGAAAAGAGTTAACCCCATGACCCAGTTCTGTGTTCTTAAATTGAAGCCCTCAGCCTGCACTGTGACTCTGGAGGTTGGGGTGTTGTCCCCTCTCAGTGTCTTTAGATATATAGCAGCTCTGTGTGGCCTGTTACAGCTGGCCAGGTAGGGAGGAGATATACAGCAGCTGGAAAGGATTTTGCTGAACGCTGAGTGGACTGTAATGATATAACCCTGCTTACTGTTTGCTGGATTTCTGTGTCTCCATGAATAAAGTTCATCATTCCTTCATTATAACCTGCTCCACTGTGTGATCCCTGAACCCCAGGATACCCACGTCACCCGGTATCCTCACAGTAGTATTGCAGGGTAACAGCAGTAACACAGCAGTAAGCAGAATAGCAGTATTGCAGGAATAGCAGCAGTAAGTAGAATAGCAGTATTGCCGGATAACAGCAGTAACACAGCGGTAAGCAGAATAGCAGTATTGCAGGATAACAGCAGTAACACAGCGTTAAGCAGAATAGAGCTATTACAGGATAACAGCGGTAAGCAGAATAGCAGTATTGCAGGGATAACAGCAGTAACAGCGGTAAGCAGAATAGCAGTATTGCAGGGATAACAGCAGTAACACAGCGGTAAGCAGAATAGCAGTATTGCAGGATAACAGCAGTAACAGCGGTAAGTAGAATAACAGTATTGCAGGGATAACAGCAGTAACACAGCGGTAAGCAGAATAGCAGTATTGCAGGGATAACAGCAGTAACACAGCGGTAAGCCGAATAGCAATATTGCAGGGATAACAGCAGTAACACATCGGTAAGTAGTATAGCAGTATTGCAGGGATAACAGCAGTAACACATCGGTAAGTAGTATAGCAGTATTGCAGGGATAACAGCAGTAACACATCGGTAAGTAGTATAGCAGTATTGCAGGGATAACAGCAGTAACACAGTGGTAAGCAGAATAGCAGTATTGCAGGGATAGCAGCATTAACACAGCGGTAAGCAGAATAGCAGTATTGCAGGGATAACAGCAGTAACACAGCGGTAAGCAGTATTGCAGGGTAACAGCAGTAACACATCGGTAAGCAGTATTGCAGGGTAACAATGGTAACACAGCAGTATAGCATTATTGCAGGATAACAGCAGAAACACAGCGGTAAGCAGAATAGCAGTATTGCAGGGATAACAGCAGTAAGCAGTATAGCATTATTGGAGAGTAACAGGGCTAAGCATTATTGCAGGATAACAGCAGTAACACAGCGGTAAGCAGAATAGCATTATTGCAGGATAGCAGCAGTAACACAGCGGTAAGCAGAATAGCATTATTGCAGGATAGCAGCAGTAACACAGCGGTAAGCAGAATAGCAGTACTGCAGGGATAACAGCAGTAACACAGCGGTAAGCAGTATTGCAGGGATAACAGCAGTAACACAGCGGTAAGCAGAATAGCATTATTGCAGGATAGCAGCAGTAACACAGCGGTAAGCAGAATAGCAGTACTGCAGGGATAACAGCAGTAACACAGCGGTAAGCAGTATTGCAGGGATAACAGCAGTAACACAGCGGTAAGCAGTATTGCAGGGATAACAGCGGTAAGCAGTATTGCAGGGGTAACAGCGGTAAGCAGTATTGCAGGGATAACAGCAGTAACACAGCGGTAAGCAGTATTGCAGGGATATTAGCAGTAACACAGCGGTAAGCAGTATTGCAGGGATAACAGCGATAAGCAGTATTGCAGGAATAACACAGCAGCAGTAAGCAAGATTAGCACATTATAACAAGGGCACTGTGTGGTCTGCACCCCTCTCTATATCAGCCATGTGGCACCTACAGGACACAGCAATGACTTCTCCTAATCACTGGATTTGTGTTTTGTTTTCTCTTGATTTTTAGGAGCGATACACCTGCCCAAGCCTCGCCCTGCACCCAAGGGACCGTGTATTTGCGGCTCAGACTAATGGAAATTACATTGCTTTATTCTCTACCCAGCGCCCTTACACAATGAATAAGAAGAAACGATATGAAGGACATAAGGTAATGTGTTGGGAATAGTATAATGATAATGTGTTATATTACATGCTGCGCTGACGTGGGTGGTATTACATGCACATGTAGTTACTATACAGCGATCCCCCATTACCATTATGGGCGGTGTCACACCAATGATTATTCCACAGGAAATGCCGCTGACAGTCGGTGGGCAATGGGCATAGGTTCCCATGGTGACTTTCTCACTAAAAGGGAGATGTACTAAGCATCATACCAACCAATCAGCTACTCTCATTAGATCAACAGCCTATAACATGGCAGCTAGGAGCTGATATACTTACTAGCTATGCCAATACGAGAACCCGCCCATGTGCGCCGGATATCTAAGCGTCTTCATGTGGAACGCTCCCATCATTAGTATCTGTGCACGCTCCCATCATTCGTATCTGTGCTCCCGTCATTAGTGTCTGTGCTCCCGTCATAGTATCTGTGCTCCCGTCATTAGTATCTGTGCACGCTCCCGTCATTAGTATCTGTGCATGCTCCCATCATAGTATCTGTGCTCCCGTCATTAGTGTCTGTGCTCCCGTCATTAGTATCTGTGCACGGTCCCATCATTAGTTTCTGTGCTCCCGTCATTAGTATCTGTGCACGCTCGTGTCATTAGTATCTGTGCACCCTCCCATCATTAGTATCTGTGCACGCTCATGTCATTAGTATCTGTGCACGCTCATGTCATTAGTATCTGTGCACGCTCATGTCATTAGTATCTGTGCACGCTCATGTCATTAGTATCTGTGCACCCTCCCATCATTAGTGTCTGTGCTCCCGTCATTAGTATCTGTGCTCCCGTCATTAGTGTCTGTGCACACTCCCGTCATTGGTGTCTGTGCTCCCGTCATTCGTATCTGTGCATGCTCCCATCATCAGTATCTGTGCATGCTCCCATCATCAGTATCTGTGCACGCTCCCGTCATCAGTATCTGTGCACGCTCCCGTCATCAGTATCTGTGCACGCTCCCGTCATTAGTATCTGTGCATGCTCCCGTCATTAGTGTCTGTGCTCCCATCATTAGTATCTGTGCACGCTCCCGTCATTAGTGTCTGTGCACGCTCCCCTCATTAGTGTCTGTGCTCCCGTCATTAGTATCTGTGCACGCTCCCATCATTAGTATCTGTGCACGCTCCCATCATTAGTATCTGTGCACGTTCCCATCATTAGTATCTGTGCACGCTCCCATCATTAGTATCTGTGCACGCTCCCGTCATTAGTATCTGTGCACGCTCCCGTCATTAGTATCTGTGCACGCTCCCGTCATTAGTATCTGTGCACGCTCCCATCATTAGTATCTGTGCACACTCCCATCATTAGTATCTGTGCACGCTCCCGTCGTTAGTGTCTGTGCTCCCGTCATTAGTGTCTGTGCTCCCGTCATTCGTATCTGTGCATGCTCCCATCATCAGTATCTGTGCATGCTCCCATCATCAGTATCTGTGCATGCTCCCATCATCAGTATCTGTGCACGCTCCCGTCATCAGTATCTGTGCACGCTCCCGTCATTAGTATCTGTGCATGCTCCCGTCATTAGTGTCTGTGCTCCCATCATTAGTATCTGTGCACGCTCCCGTCATTAGTATCTGTGCACGCTCCCGTCATTAGTGTCTGTGCACGCTCCCCTCATTAGTGTCTGTGCTCCCGTCATTAGTATCTGTGCACGCTCCCATCATTAGTATCTGTGCACGCTCCCATCATTAGTATCTGTGCACGCTCCCATCATTAGTATCTGTGCACGCTCCCATCATTAGTATCTGTGCACGCTCCCATCATTAGTATCTGTGCACGCTCCCATCATTAGTATCTGTGCACGCTCCCATCATTAGTATCTGTGCACGCTCCCGTCATCAGTATCTGTGCTCCCTTCATTAGTATCTGTGCACGCTCCCATCATTAGTATCTGTGCTCCCGTCGTTCGTATCTGTGCACGCTCCCATCATTAGTATCTGTGCTCCCGTTGTTCGTATCTGTGCACGCTCCCGTCATTAGTGTCTGTGCTCCCGTCATTAGTGTCTGTGCTCCCATCATTAGTATCTGTGCACGCTCATGTCATTAGTATCTGTGCACGCTCATGTCATTAGTATCTGTGCACGCTCATGTCATTAGTATCTGTGCACCCTCCCATCATTAGTGTCTGTGCTCCCGTCATTAGTATCTGTGCTCCCGTCATTAGTGTTTGTGCACGCTCCCGTCATTGGTGTCTGTGCTCCCGTCATTCGTATCTGTGCATGCTCCCATCATCAGTATCTGTGCATGCTCCCATCATCAGTATCTGTGCACGCTCCCATCATTAGTATCTGTGCACGCTCCCATCATTAGTATCTGTGCACGCTCCCATCATTAGTATCTGTGCACGCTCCCGTCATTAGTATCTGTGCACGCTCCCGTCATTAGTATCTGTGCTCCCGTCATCAGTATCTGTGCTCCCGTCATTAGTATCTGTGCACGCTCCCATCATTAGTGTCTGTGCTCCCGTCATTAGTGTCTGTGCTCCCGTCATTAGTGTCTGTGCTCCCGTCATCAGCGTCTGTGCACGCTCCCGTCATCAGCATCTGTGCACGCTCCCGTCATCAGCGTCTGTGCACGCTCCCGTCATCAGCGTCTGTGCACGCTCCCGTCATCAGCGTCTGTGCACGCTCCCGTCATCAGCGTCTGTGCACGCTCCCGTCATTAGTATCTGTGCATTGCCCATCATACAGAGACGGAGTTTCCGTAGACGGGTACATGTTAGTCCCATAGCATTTTATGGTGGGGATTTCCTGCTCAGAGTGTGAAGCGTTATAGAGAGTAAGCTCCATTTTTGTATCTCACAATGTGGCCATTTTCCTAGAGATTTGTGCATGCCACACAGAGTCTGCGGGGATCGGTACAGGATTCCAGCATCCCGACAGGGTTAGGATACCGACACCTGTCGTTAGGTATCCTAACCCTAACTCCCGATTGCCTAAACCGAACCTCCTCTCCCCCACACCCTAAACTAACCCTCCCCCACACCATAAACTAACCATCCCCCCAGGTGCTTAACCCTTCCCCTAGTGCCTAGCCCTAACCCTCCCCCTAGTGCAGTGTTGGCTAACCTTGACACTCCAGCTGTTATGGAACTACATAACCCAGCATGCACTGCTACAGGTTTGCTATTAGGGCATGCTAAAACTGTGGCAAGGCATGCTGGGATATATAGTTCCACAACAGCTGGAGTGTCAAGGTTAGCCAACACTGCCCTAGTGCCTAACCCTAACCCTCCCCCTTGTGCCTAACCCTCCCCCTAGTGCCTAACCCTAACCCCTATTCCTCCTCCCAACCCCGCTATTTGCATTCGGGATGCCGACGGTCGGGATTGTGACAGGTGTCAGGATTATGGAGCCGGTATTCTAAGCGCCGGGATACTGAACGGATTCCAGTCTGCACACGGCCCCCTCCGCTCTAAAACCCTGGTAAGCTCCTGCTGCAATGTGACATTGTTGATCCAGATTTAGTTTTATATGTACTGCACTGATCCTTTAACCACAGCATGATATAACACAATTATGCTGTAACCCATTGCATCCAATAAGATGATATTAGGCTAACTACGATAATCTCAGGAAAATGTACTGTATTGGTTGCTATTTATGGCAGAATTGTATAATTGTAATAATATTAAATGTTTTCTATGTAGCAACTGGATCACTGATGGTTAGTCACATGTGCGTCCCCCCCAACCTTCACAAGTTCCCCACATTACTCCTAACTTCATAAATAAAAAACAGCCCCAGAACCTTGGGACCTCCTAGCCACTCCCCCTAGCCACTCCCCCTAGTCACTCTCCCTAGCCACTCCCCCTAGTCACTCTCCCTAGCCACTCCTCCTAAAATACCCCAACTGGCACCTTATTGCTTATAACTGTAACTAGAGATGAGCAGTTCTGATTCTTTGGAATATGAACACACCCGTACATTGGGAATCCGAGTAGATCAGAGTGGTGGCTCAGATCTTCCCATCAGACTCTAATTCCACTTCGAGGCAATACGTCATCCTCACGGCGGCAGATTCTTGCGTGTTTTGGATTCTATATAATGCGCCACAGACGGGACTCTGCGCAATTTCCTTGTTAAGCACGCTGCTGTACGCTGTGCCATGTTAGTAATGTTTGTGTATGTATATAAATGTGTATATGTGTGTGTGTGTGTGTATGTAGGTATATATATATATATATATATACACACACACACTGTTTATATATACATATATATATATATATATATATATATATGGTGGTGCACTCTGCTGTGTAGGCTGTGCTGCTTAGTTAATGTGTGTATAGGGGGTGCACGCTGCTGTGCTGTACTCTGCTGTATAGCCTGTGTCCACACTCACAAGTAGCTGTGCTGCTTAGTCAATGTGTATAGGGGGTGCAAGCTGCCGTATGCTGTCCTGTAATCTGCTGCATAAGCTGTGCCGTGTTACTAATGTGTATGTTTGTATATAAATATATTTGTGTGTGTATATAGTTATATATATATACATACATACATGGCCATATCTAGGGTAGTGCGGCCTGTGCCATCGCTCCACAGGTCAGGGGGCGCTGTTTGGGCCTGTCAAATTTCTGTATATTATCATTCTTACTTGTAGTTTCCTCCTATTTCATCCCCAGCATCTCCTGGCCTCTCCTATCTCTTCCCTGGCCCTTCCCCATGAAGCCATGGCCCATTTTTGGGTGCATTGTGTCCCTTTGAAAATGAGGGAGGCGCCAATGCTCTTTCAGGCACAGGGCACCAAAAAGTCTAGTTACAGCTCTGTGTGTGTGTGTGTGTGTATGTATGTATATATATATATATATATATATATATATATATATATATTAGGGATGTGCAGGCTCGGTTCCGTTCGTTTTTTTTTTTACCGAATCTTATTGGGTATCAGCTGTCACGAGTTTTGGATAGCCAATAAGATTCGGTAAAAAAAAACGAATGGAACCGAGTAGAACCGAGCCTGCACATCCCTAATATATATATATATATATATATAAATATATGGGTGCACTTTGCTGTATGCAGACTCACAAGTGGCTGTGCTGTATGTGTATAGATGGTGCACACTTGTACTCTGCTGTATAGACTGTGTTCAGACTCACAAGTGGCTGTGCTGCTTAGTCAATATATATATGGGGTGCAAGCTGCCATATTCTGTGCTGTAATCTGCTGTTTTGGCTGCGCTGTGTTCAGACTCCATCAGTAAGACATTCACGTGCATATATAAATCCTTTGATTTCACGCCACGTTGTTTTAATAAAGCTGCGTATGTGACATAAAAAAATTTAAAAATAAAATAATTGTATTGTACTATTTTGTTGTTTTGTGCACTTTGTTTTGCTCACGCGCATATATTGTATAAACCCTGTTTACATTTAGAGATGACAAGCAACCATATACTGTCGCTGCAGCTCCTGCCACCAATAATGATGACGACACCATCTACTAAAGCTGATGCTCAAGGGTATAGAGGGTCTAATTCAGGGCATCTAAAATAAATATATACAGTGCTAAACAAAAAAACAAATCTAATAAAGAGAGAGTGCAGTAAAACATAAAATTGCCAACATGCCATTTACCACACGCAGTGCCAAGGAAAGACTGAGGCCTTGGCCTTTATTTATGACTCGTGGTGGTTCTGCAAGTGTCAGTGAGACATCTTCCTCTGCCTCTCGTGACGAATCAAGACTTTATCACTTAGAGTGTAGGAGAGGTGTAAATAAAAAATGAAAACCACTAAGGCAGTAGAACAAACTCTGCGTTCAGAAACAGAAATGCCGCAAATCCCTGAGGGGAATCGAAGGGGTAAATTTACTAAAGTGAGAGTTTTTAGAAGTGAGTTTTAGAAGAGATGTTGCCCATAGCAACCAATCGGATTCTACTTAACATTTAACTAGCACCTTCTACAAGATAATAGCTAGAATTTAATTGGTTGTTATGGGCAACATCTCTTCTAAAACTCACTTCTAAAAACTCACTTTAGTATATTTACCCCTATGTGCGTCCACGAGTGTGATGCGTGAGCCAGACCTTTCTGATACTGTTGTACTTGCAAATAAGCACCTTCCACCATTTCTGCTCCCTCTGCAAATGTGCGGAGGAGCAGCACAAATATAGCTGATGACATAGAAATTGAGGATGCCACCATGGAAGTGCAAGAGGATGAGGATATTTGTGGATGCCGGCGCTAATAAGAATGTTGAGGATGAAGATGTTCTTTGTGTAAGTCAGGCACCAGTGGAAGCAGCTCTTGACCATAATAAGAGGAAGGCCTTTGGCATGCCTTGTCTTAGGACAAACAAATGCACCTCTTATGTGTGGAATTACTTTTACCCAAATCCCGACAATTGTCAAGCCATCTGTAGCCTTTGTAAAACCACGGTAAGCAGAAGTAGGGACATTAACCATCTAGGAACCTCCTCCCTGTAACGTCATTTACAGCGAACTCATGAACATTTTTGGACTACATCAGAAACTCGTACTAAAAAAATAAAGGGGGGTAAAACGGGGAGAGACTGGCTATCATCCACCATCACCAAGGGATTAATTACATCAAGATCCCATTCTTCTCCCCTAGGACTGAGACGTGTCATGCGCACAGCAGAAAGGAACTCATATTCGCCCTGAGACATGACTACTCTCTTCTACAGCCCCTCATTGAACTCTAGCAATCAGGGGAGACATTTTTGTGAGACCATCCTTTGCAGGAGAGACTTTACTTCTGGGAATTGAAACCCTTTTTTAAAAGAATGATGAAATTGAGCTCCAGGTGTGTGTATCTTCTTTAAGCTAATGTACAGGCATTGGAGTCCCATCTGGCGTCAGTGTGCTGAGGTTTGTCCCTGGGAGTACTGTGGCTGCTGGTGTGGGAGTCCCGGCTTCTGTCAGTGTGCTGAGGATTGTGTCTGGGAGTACTGTGGCTGCTGGTATGGGAGTCTCAGCTTCTGTCAGTGTGCTGAGGATTGTGCCTGGGAGTACTGTGGCTGCTGGTGTGGGAGTCTCAGCTTCTGTCAGTGTGCTGAGGTTTGTCCCTGGGAGTACTGTGGCTGCTGGTGTGGGAGTCCCGGCTTCTGTCAGTGTGCTGAGGATTGTGCCTGGGAGTACTGTGGCTGCTGGTGTGGGAGTCTCGGCTTCTGTCAGTGTGCTGAGGTTTGTCCCTGGGAGTACTGTGGCTGCTGGTGTGGGAGTCCCGGCTTCTGTCAGTGTGCTGAGGATTGTGTCTGGGAGTACTGTGGCTGCTGGTGTGGGAGTCCCGGCTTCTGTCAGTGTGCTGAGGATTGTGCCTGGGAGTACTGTGGCTGCTGGTGTGGGAGTCTCAGCTTCTGTCAGTGTGCTGAGGATTGTGTCTGGGAGTACTGTGGCTGCTGGTATGGGAGTCTCAGCTTCTGTCAGTGTGCTGAGGATTGTGTCTGGGAGTACTGTGGCTGCTGGTATGGGAGTCTCAGCTTCTGTCAGTGTGCTGAGGATTGTGTCTGGGAGTACTGTGGCTGCTGGTGTGGGAGTCTCAGCTTCTGTCAGTGTGCTGAGGATTGTGCCTGGGAGTCCTGTGGCTGCTGGTGTGGGAGTCCCGGCTTCTGTCAATGTGCTGAGGATTGTGCCTGGGAGTACTGTGGCTGCTGGTGTGGGAGTCCCGGCTTCTGTCAGTGTGCTGAGGATTGTGCCTGGGAGTACTGTGGCTGCTGGTATGGGAGTCTCAGCTTCTGTCAGTGTGCTGAGGATTGTGCCTGGGAGTACTGTGACTGCTGGTGTGGGAGTATCAGCTTCTGTCAGTGTGCTGAGGATTGTGCCTGGGAGTACTGTGGCTGCTGGTGTGGGAGTCCCGGCTTCTGTCAGTGTGCTGAGGATTGTGCCTGGGAGTATTATGTTTTTTGGATTACAAGCTTTCCTCTGGAATGCAGACTTGTGTCCGTATTCATTTAGGTGTGAAAAAATATTGTGACGTAATTTTGCCACGCGAAAAGTTTCCTCAGTATTCAATTCTGTTTGTTCGCTGGTGCAGAAACTCATTGCATTGGAACCTGCAAAAAAGTTTCGACTATGAGTATGTGTCGGAAAAAAGCTCAGAATTGGGGTTTTGGGGTGCAAACCTCGAAAAAACCCCTGCACCCTTGGGACAGTCCGCCAAAAGTAAACCATCAAAAAAAGTACTTTATATCACCCCAAAAAAAGAGCAAAGTTAAGGAACAAACTTAAAATCTAGACTCCAGGTTGCCCCCCAAGTATGCCCCAGTTTTTTAAATTTGCAGGTGGTTGCGGCAGGTGGATTTTTTACGTTTTTAAAACTTCACTTTAGCAACTTTAAAATATGCTAGTCCCCATTTTCAGGTACCCCAAATATGCTGGACTACTTATTTTCACCAAAAAACACTGCTAAATACTGTTCTTCACCACTTATGCAAAGAAGCTAAATAGCAGCTATTGAGAGCATTTACTGTAAGTACCCCAAATACCTTCAGCAGGGCTATTCGGGGGTATCCATAGTGATCATCAGTGCATCTTTTGGGGGGTGTCAGGCTGATCTCCCCAAATCTGACAGTACTTTTTGCATGTTACAGTTTCGTCGGGTCCTGTTTTTGCTGATTTCTAATTGAATATGGGGATAAGCGGGGACACGCGCAATACTTTTTCGCATGGAAAACCAGCGATGGCGGCGAAAAGTCCGTCATGTGAAAAGTACAGGGCTCGTTGCGCCTTGCCTGGCTTATTATGCAATTGTGGACTTGCAAACTGGTTTGTTACACAATCCTATCGTATCGGGATCACTTGGACATTCATTACGGACAGTGTGGGAAAGTTCTGGGGAGTTTAATGGTAAACTGGTATTTATTTGGACTGTTATGTTGAAAACTTGGTGGGTTTTCTGTGATATTGTGTAGGGGGCTGCTGGTGGGCGCATTGTGGGTATCCAATTATTTTAGTTTATTGGGACCTGTTGATCTGGTTTTAATTTCAGAGATTTACTTAGATACAACAATATATTTATCCTTTTTGCTTGTATTGTCTCCTGTCTGTGTGATCTGACCCTGATGTCCCGGGGTTCTCCTGTGAGTTTAGACTCTAGCCCACCAGGTCCTCACACTATGCAGTCCAGTGACATCACCTCCCAACAGGATGTCCTTGCACAAAGCGATGGGGGTTGTGATCAGCCACCATTGAGGTGTGACTACACATTACAGAAGATTGGCTAGATAGGGGCCACCATTGAGGTGTGACTACACATTACAGAAGATTGGTTAGATAGGGGCCACCATTGAGGTGTGACTACACATTACAGAAGATTGGAATATCTAGCCAATGTTCAACTTGTCCTGTTCCCGGTATCTGCCATGCAGAGCAAAAGTGATGGGATTAGCTGCCCAACTGTCCAGCCGAATGGGACAATGCAGTCGTGAAATCCTGCCTAAATCTGACCAGTGGAACAATATACAGTGATATGACAGAAAGGCGCCACTATGCACAGTGTAGTGAAGGCACAGATAGACAATACACACGGGGAATATGATGCCCTCCTATAATTGCTTATATTTCCACAGTATTGTAAAACAACGCACAAAGTACTTTAACAAATTGAATATAACATTCTCATCATCATTCTGTAAGTGTAAGTAACATTATTAAGGGAGAGAAAATGCTTTATGTTTAGTTACAATATAATAATCTTGCAGTGGTGCATTATATACCCTGAAATACTCTGTGCTGTCTTTCTAACACAGGTGGAAGGGTTTGCGGTGGGATGTGAATTCTCTCCAGACGGTTCCCTTATAGTAACGGGAAGCTCAGAAGGAACCATTTTCTTCTACAGCTACCATACATCAAAAGTCATCCACTCTATTCCCAGTGATGGGAGTGCCTGTGTCAGCATCAATTGCCACTCTGTTCTGCCATCGCTCCTGGCTGCATCTTATTGGGACGGACAGATCCGGATCTGGCAGTGACACCGTGACCCTGTAGTGCTGAGATATAATCTCTACTTTCATCTCTGCGATACTGAGAACAGAAGCAGAGATGCTGACTGCTATATAAGCTGTGTGTGATGTCTTCTGCCTTTATATTCTGCTTCTAATAATTAGTTATGCAAAGAGCAAAAACTAGAAAAATGACAAATAAGCCTTTGTTGGGGCACACTTAGAAAGGAAATTAATGAACAGAATTCTATGAAATTAAAACGTAACTTTTAATAGTGAACTTGGTAAGATAAATTCTCTTCAATAAGATAACTCACATGTAAAACAAATCTATATAGTGAACAAACAAACCACATAAATGTTGCAATCAGCATACAGTAAGAAAACAATTGTTGGTGTATATAATATGAGAGTGAGAGTATCACAAGTCATTGATTGAATAGCAGCAGGGAACAAGAGTATTTAGACCCTATATGTACTAAGTATATCAATCAGTGTAAATCCGCTGCCAGTAAGAATGATGTATAAACATGGATAAAGAGCACATATGTTACAATCAGGACTAAGGAAAACACTCAGTTTATATATACATAAAATAAAAGTTTCACCTCACCTTTGTCTTGCATAAAGGAGTATTTAACAACATATATATTCTCCTGTTAGATCTATAAAAGTAATTCTGCTGTTAATTATAGGCAAGGTGAAAAAAAGGGCCGAATATCTAAGACTGAATTAACCCCTCTTCCTAACTCCACTTGTTTGAAAATCACAGTGGGTCAGAGAGAAAACACACAGATGAGTATAATTATAAGAATAATCGAAAGTATAGAGTCAATATACAGGCACCAACAGCTCTAATCTATAGGTCTGCTGTAACTATCACTTCTAAGGCAAAACCGGTTTAATACAATGCAGATGAATTGCTCAGGATCTCAGGCAGCAGTAAGGTGAAGATTAATTACAAGATCATGATTAACAAGATCATGGTCTGTCTAATGGGTACAATACAATAAAAGAACAGCTATTAGATCATATAAGATAAATGAGTGTCACATGGAAAAGATCTTATGGGAAATGCTGCCGAAGAAAGTAAGGTCTGTGGTTAATAAAACGCTAAATCACTTCTGCTTTCCCATGTCCAATTATCACCTGGGATGATCAAGCCACCCTGGCGAAACATACGTCCTGTCTACAGACTGCATTAGCATCAGCAATCCCACACACACGGCACCACAGCCTTGATCCGCTGACTATCTTGGCGAGGTAACTTTACTGTCACTTCCATGCACTCTCTCATCTGAGTTCCCAGGGTGGGACTCCCCCTGCAATGCCTTAAGGTAACAGGGGAGAGACGCTGCTTCTCCTCAGACAGCAGAAGTGCCTTTCTGTTGTTTCCTCTGTGTGTTAAGCTATTTGCACTCTCTCATCCCAGGTGATAATTGGACATGGGAAAGCAGAAGTGATTTAGCGTTTTATTAACCACAGACCTTACTTTCTTCGGCAGCATTTCCCATAAGATCTTTTCCATGTGACACTCATTTATCTTATATGATCTAATTGCTGTTCTTTTATTGTATTGTGCCTATTAGACAGAACTTGATCTTGTTACATGGTGTAATTAATCTTCACCTTACTGCTGCCTGAGATCCTGAGCAATTCATCTGCATTGTATTAAGCCGGTTTTGCCTTAGAAGTGATAGTTACAGCAGACCTATAGATTAGAACTGTTGGTGCCTGTATATTGACTCTATATTTTCGATTATTCTTATAATTATACTCATCTGTGTGTTTTCTCTCTGACCCACTGTGATTTTCAAACAAGTGGAGTTAGGAAGAGGGGTTACTTCAGTTTTAGATATTCGCCCCTTTTTTTCACCTTGCCTATAATTAACAGCAGAATTACTTTTATAGATCTAACAGGAGAATATATATGTTGTTAAATACTCCTTTATGCAAGACAAAGGTGAGGTGAAACTTTTATTTTATGTGTATATAAACTAAGTGTTTTACTTAGTCCTGAATGTAACATATGTGCTCTTTATCCATGTTTATACATCATTCTTACTGGCAGCGGATTTACACTGATTGATATACTTAGTACATATAGGGTAGTACATATAGGGTTTAAATACTCTTGTTCCCTGCTGCTATTCAATCAATGACTTGTGATACAAGGTAAATCACTCTCATATATTATTATATATACCAACAATTGTTTTCTTACTGTATGCTGATTACAACATTTATGTGGTTTATTTTTGTTCACTAAATGTATTTGTTTGACATGTGAGTTACCAAACTGAAGAGATTTTTATGTTACCAAGTTCACTATTAAAAGTTAAGTTTTAATTTCATATAATTCTGTTCATTCATTTTAATTTCCTTTCTAAGAGTGCCCCAACAAAGGCTTATTTGTCTTTTTTCTAGTTTTTGCTCTTTGCATAACTATTTATTATATGCGTATTGCACAAATCCTGTGGGTGCACCACCAACATTAGAGTCATCCAGAATTTTTTGATAAAATGTGTGATAGATCATTACGTTGTTTTTTTCATTTTTGACCTAATCTAATTGTATGAGACATTATTCACTATCATTTCTCTCACCACTAGTGCGGACTCCTCTGTTTATTTTATATTGTGCTTCATTAGGCTCAGGAAAACGGATGCGTGACTTGTATACAGGTATATGTATATATAAATATTTGCACACACAGCAATGCTGTCTCCTGTACAGAGTCTGTATACTGTGTGACTTATATGTATATGTATATATAAATATTTGTGCAGGAGACAGCATTGCTGTGTGTGCAGAGTCTGTATACTGTGTGACTTGTATATATAAATATTTGTACAGGAGACAGCATTGCTGTGTGTGCAGAGTCTGTATACTGTGTGACATGTATATATAAATATTTGTACAGGAGACAGCATTGCTGTGTGTGCAGAGTCTGTATACTGTGTGACATATGTATATATAAATATTTGTACAGGAGACAGCATTGCTGTGTGTGCAGAGTCTGTATACTGTGTGACATGTATATATAAATATTTGTACAGGAGACAGCATTGCTGTGTGTGCAGAGTCTGTATACTGTGTGACATGTATATATAAATATTTGTACAGGAGACAGCATTGCTGTGTGTGCAGAGTCTGTATACTGTGTGACATATGTATATATAAATATTTGTACAGGATACAGCATTGCTGTGTGTGCAGAGTCTGTATACTGTGTGACATATGTATATATAAATATTTGTACAGGAGACAGCATTGCTGTGTGTGCAGAGTCTGTATACTGTGTGACATATGTATATATAAATATTTGTACAGGAGACAGCATTGCTGTGTGTGCAGAGTCTGTATACTGTGTGACATATGTATATATAAATATTTGTACAGGATACAGCATTGCTGTGTGTGCAGAGTCTGTATACTGTGTGACATATGTATATATAAATATTTGTACAGGAGACAGCATTGCTGTGTGTGCAGAGTCTGTATACTGTGTGACATATGTATATATAAATATTTGTACAGGATACAGCATTGCTGTGTGTGCAGAGTCTGTATACTGTGTGACATATGTATATATAAATATTTGTACAGGAGACAGCATTGCTGTGTGTGCAGAGTCTGTATACTGTGTGACATATATATATATATAAATATTTGTACAGAAGACAGCATTGCTTTGTGTGCAGAGTCTGTATACTGTGTGACATATGTATATATAAATATTTGTACAGGAGACAGCATTGCTATGTGTGCAGAGTCTGTATACTGTGTGACTTATATATAAATATTTGTACAGGAGACAGCATTGCTATGTGTGCAGAGTCTGTATACTGTGTGACATGTATATATAAATATTTGTACAGGAGACAGCATTGCTATGTGTGCAGTGTCTGTATACTGTGTGTTTCCTTACACTATTCCGTTCTACTGCATGTTGCCCAAATGATACTTGGTCTACACGTCATAGCATCTAAGTCTGATGATTGGAATAGTGGATATAATACAGACATGAAACATCTTACTCTTGTAGCCTTCGTTTTGCAGTTTTAAGCATTTGTATTAATTCATGTTAAAGTTGAGTTCTGTATGTACTTAGAGCGTTTGGATTGTCACTAGACATCCTGCAGGACGTTGTAGGTCATCTCTGCTTTGTCATGGAAATTGTTGCTAATCAGTTATACACAAACCCCAACAATATTTATATCTATAAAAGGGACCCCACATGCTAAGTACCTACTATAATGTAACTGCCCTACCTTTCACTTTTTGTGTATGTCAGAGACCTCGGCCAGGGTCCCCGAGTGGAGAGACCTCGGCCAGGGTCCCCGAGTGGAGAGACCTCGGCCAGGGTCCCCGAGTGGAGAGACCTCGGCCAGCGTCCCCGAGTGGAGAGACCTCGGCCAGCGTCCCCGAGTGGAGAGACCTCGGCCAGCGTCCCCGAGTGGAGAGACCTCGGCCAGCGTCCCCGAGTGGAGAGACCTCGGCCAGCGTCCCCGAGTGGAGAGACCTCGGCCAGCGTCCCCGAGTGGAGAGACCTCGGCCAGCGTCCCCGAGTGGAGAGACCTCGGCCAGCGTCCCCGAGTGGAGAGACCTCGGCCAGCGTCCCTGAATGGAGTGCCAACTTTCCTATAGACAGAGCGCCGTAATGCGAATACCTTGCTTATTTTACTGACACCACCGATGGTACTTACTGAAGGGGCCAGCATTCCCCTATTTAACAATTGTGCAGGTTCAGCAACAGGATTCCCTGTGGGAACGTTAGGGTTAGTCACCTTTCCTTTGGGCCTTGGGATGCCGCTGTCTCTATTCTGACCACCGGGATCCTGTACCCAACCCATTGAAATATCTCATATCTTTGAAACTGTATTTCCCAGTGATTTAGTTATGCCTAGAAAATTGCTTGTAGACAGGAAGTCGGGGTAGGAGGATGAGATAGAATGAGAGAAAGTACGTGTATGGGGTTATTCATAAATGCTGTATATTCTGCTCCACCAGGCTGGAGCCTAATAATAAACCAGTTGCCTCATTTATCCACAGTTAATAAGCATTTTCGTAATTAGTACACAATATTCTGTTCCACACCGAGTCCCTTATCCCTGGAGGATGATGACTTTAACCCAATAAACATTTCAAAAGAAAAGCAGCAGGTTCCTTGTGCTGTATTGGAATACATTAGGTACAGGTTTAACCTGTTGTATTTATTGTCCAAATACAGTAAGTCCCTTATTACTGTACATTGTGTTTTCCCTCCAGGGATATAAAATTGTAAGGAACAATGTAGGTGGACTGTGTGTATCGGGGGCAGGTAACGATGTATTACAGGGTGACGTAGAGTTATCTCTAATTACACCCAAAGGAAATACGTTTGCAGAAATGTTCCTTTGCTGGGAAGGTCATCAGGAATTGTACGTGTTTGAGGCTTGTCAGAATTCAGTGTTTAAAGATTGTCTTATTACTATTATGTTAGAGGTCTGCAAATAAAAAGATATTAGATTGTTTTATTGATGATGTTGATTAATTTCCATGTTTATTCATGTTTATTCATGTGCCCTATATAATGTACAGAAGGCGCCCAGAAAAAGGAACAAATAGCTTTGTCAATATTGTATTAATCCTGGGGGGTTTATGTAACTGGGTGCGAGCGGCATCTGCTAGGGGAACTCCTGCCAGGCTTCCCATTTTTTTAAAGCGGCAATCACTTTAATTTAAAAAAAAACAAGCTGGTTTTGCCTTTAAAATGATTGCCACTTTAAGAAAAGGGAAGACTGGCAGGAGTTCCGCAGCGGCTGCAGCTCGGACCCTGTTATATAAGCCCCTGAGAGTTTTTATACTTACACACACACTATTACAGTGTATATGACATTTGTGATGCTTTGCATTGATTTTTTACCGTTATTTCTATTCTACCATCCTAAATCCTGAACGAGATATTTCTGGTCATATTAGGTCAATAACAGATCGCAAATCCGCTCTCACCAGGAGCTATCACACTTAGCTCACCCAGAAACACCCTCCATACCCTAACTCACTAATACCCCTATGCTCTGTAGTCACTGCTAACTAATGGCCCCATACCCTGATTTGCCGATCACAATCAAAATCTGATCTGATTAGCAAATTGGTAAAATTTAACATGTATACACGTATCCTCCGACAGATCATGGAACATCAATGCTGTATCCGATCGCCTAGTGCGGCGGTGGCCAACCTGCAGCTCTTCCATTGTTCTGATGCAGCTCCCCTGACTGACACTGCCTGCCTCCTCCAATAGGCGTGCAGCTGTTCAGAGGAGGCTCGTTCTTTGTGGCAGCAGTCTGCTCTGCTCCAAAGGCATATATGGGCGATGTGGTGATGTCAAGCCGCAAACAGGAGGCGGAGCTCAACTTGTGACTAAACCTGCAGCAACGAAGAGGACGTGGTCGCAGACACCGGAGCCTACCTATGTGACAGACAGTTGCAACAGGGTATGAGTTGTGGGTTGTGGTTTTTTTCATGTTGTTTGTGATGTGGGGGGGCTGCAGTGGCCCATGGAGTGGGGGGGAGGTGGTTGGACTGGCCTGGGGAAAAAGTGTGGGGGGGACTGGAGTGACACATGAGGGTCTGCTGGAGTGACACATGGAGGGCCTATAGTGACACCAGGTGGGCTTGGATTGTATTAAAAAATTCATTAAAAAAACTGAAATTGACATGTGTATGTGGCTTTTTCAGTGTATTATTTGTGTACAGCCATGACCAAAAGTTTCGAGAATGACACAAAATCTGCTGCTTCATTTTTTTATGATGGCAATTTGCATATACTCCAGAATGTCATGAAGAGTGATCAGATGAATTGCAAAGTTCCTCTTTGCCATAACAATGAACTACTACTACTTTCACAGCGCCGTTTGTGGGTGGTAACAGGGGAAGGTGCTTGTGAATGGATTGGATGTGCGAGTGCAGGCGTGCCTGACTGTCAGAATGGAGTTTATTGGGTGTGCATAATTAGCAAAGTAGCATCATTGAACATGTGACTTGGTTGTTTTTTCCCTGAACTGCTCGCAGTGCTTGCGGGAGTGTAGGGTCTATCTCAAGTGCTGCGAGCAGTTCCGATGGCTCCCGATTTTCCACGATTAATCCTACATTTCCCGGAGATGACGTGTGTAGCGAGTGGCAAGGGGGCGTCTATATACACTTGCGAGCGCAATATGCCGTCGCTTGCTTAGATATAGAGGCGTCCTTACACCACAAAGAGCGAGCGCATGATTTGCATAGACTGCCCCTTTTTGACAGCGAGCGGCCACAAATAGCGAATGGGTCTGAATCAGGCCCTTAATCCCCAAAACAATATTTCCACTGCATTTCAGCCCTGCCACAAAAGGACCAGCTGACTTCATGTCAGTGATTCTCTCGTTAACACAGGTGAGAGTGTTGACAAGGACAAGGCTGGAGATCACCCTGTCATGCTGATTAAGTTATTAAGTTAGAATAACAGATTGGTGGCTTTAAAAGGAGGGTGGAGCTTGAAATCATTGTTCTTCCTCTGTTAACCATGGTTACCTGCAAGGAAACACGTGCAGTCATCATTACACAAAGGGCTTCTCAGGCAAGGATATTGCTGCTAGTAAGGTTGCACCTAAATCAACCATTTATCGGATCATCAAGAACTTCAAGGAGAGAGGTTCAATAGTTGTGAAGATGGCTTCAGGGCACCCAAGAACGTCCAGCAAGCGCCAGGACCGTCTCCTAACGTTGATTCAGCTGCGGGATTTGGGCACCACCAGTGCAGAGCATGCTCAGAATTGGCAGCAGGCAGGTATGAGTGCATCTTCACGCACAGTGAGGCGAAGACTTTTGGAGGATGGCCTGGTGTCGGGCAGCAAATATGTCCATATTTTTCTTCTTCCTAGAAATATGTATGTTAAGGAGAAAGAATATGTCACTGGAGATCCTGGAGTCCAAAGAATGTCTATTGTGGATAAGCTGTAGAGACTACACCAATAAGTCAAGAAAAATGCAGCGTTGGAGGATTTGCTCAAGTTTTACTCTGATGCTACCATCAAAATGGCCCACGCAAAAATCCAGAATTGCGCACGGTGTACGTGAAAGAAAGGAAGTGGAGGTGTACTACCACCTGATGTCCTTCCATCAGCGAGCAGGAGCCACAACGGAAGTCTCTGGTCTTGGTGGCTGAGCGAGAGGGAGAAGAGGAGGCAGCAGAAGTGAGTGGACCATCTGAGGATGTTTTGGTGAGTAGAGACACAGTTCATACTCCAAAACCTTTTTTTAAAACAAAAACATTTTAGAAAAATCCAAAATGTCAACTTTAGTCAGTTATCTCAGACAGTCCTCCTGCCATGGCTATGCACCTGGTCTATGTATTCCTCCCTCACTTCTTTGGCACGTGCTGTCGATGTTGTTTGAATTGGTTGTGCAGACACTGATGTAAACTGGGCAATCTCCTCCGGATGTCCTGCATCTTCTGACCTATCTGCGACTGGTTCCCGTTGTGTAGTTTTACTTCACAAAAAGTTATGCAGCACGCCATCACGACCCAGTCTATTTTGTCCACACATGGGTTTATGGTGGTGTGGAAATTGCGGAACCAGTTACTCAGTATTCCAAATGCTTTTTCCACAATGCGCCGTGCCCGGGCTAGACAATAGTTGTAGATCCTCTTCTCTCTGGTCAGGCCCCTCTGTGCAAATGGCTTCATCACATGTTCATTTAAAGCAATAGCCTCATCTGTGTCGAAAACGTAATTTAGGCCGTGCTTTGTCTCGTCCAGTGACGGCAAGTTGAGGGTTTTGGTGAGTCTCTAGTAGAATACCGTCTGTTTGAAGGACCCATTCTTGCCAACATCCACAAACAAAAATTCATAGTTGGAATTCACCACCGCACCTAAGACGTATTCAATGTGAGTAACAGAAGCAACCATTGTGGATCAATCATTCTCCAAACAATATAGCTGGCAGAGGGAATGTGAGTAGATCGGCTACTGTATGCCGCTGGGGGATGCCCTGGATTCTACTGTGTAACTTAGGCCCTGATTCAGAGGCACTCGCTATTTGCGAGCGCACGCTCTGAATCAGGGAGTTTTTGGTTTTTTTAAACCCGGCCTCCAGGCCACTCGCTAAGCTGTACGTGACCACCCACAGATTTAGTGGGCGGCCTGGCGATGGTTGCGATTATTGCGACCATTGGGGTTGCAAGGAGACCCTTGTGGTAGGGTCTCGCAAGCACGAGTGGACTTCCTGCTCTAATAGAGCAGGAAGTCCACTACTGACATCACGAGTGATGTCAGTAGGGCCGCCCACAAATGGCAAGCGTTCCTTCGGGAACGCCTCAGTTTGTCCAGCCACCCCCCCCCCCCTACCCGCCTACAAAACGGGGTGAGCTGTCGATCACCTACACCGGGGCTCGCTAAAAGATGGGGCGGCTGTCGATGTTGAAGTTCTCATTATCATAATTTTTTTTTCTCCATTTTTTTCCTATACAGACTCCCACCCAAGACACTGATTAGTCCACAACTCCTGACATCAGTCTGATCGGGGACAGCGAGGTGGATACCTCCTCCCTATGACCACCGACCATTCAACCCCCCCAACATCTTCCGCACCTTTCTGAAGAAAAACAAAATGGGAGAAAGCATCAACATCAGCAACCCACCGAGCCGGAGGACATATTCCTGCAGCAGGCGGAACGAATCCTCAAAAAAAAACGGACCATATTGATGACTTTACGGCACATATAAATAGCACAATGCGCCAAATGATAGGGAAAACACAGAGGGAGTTCCGGAGGCCGGTCTATGAGCTGCTGATTAGGGCTATAAATTCTGATCTGCATATTTCCACATATATGGTAGACCCTCTTATGTGCTCACCTGCCCTACCACCTCTGTGAGGCCCCCCCAAGCCCAGTTGGAGGCTACTCTACCACCCAGTACCCCATCCACAACCCAGGCAATTTACACTGCCATGCTGGAGGCAGAGGATGATTTGCCCCATTATTTGAAGATGTTTTTTTTGTATTATTGTTGCCTGTACTATCACCAAATTTTATCACTCCCAATAGGTACTGTATGGTATACGGTGGTGATGATGCTGATTGGACAAGGTCACTACACAAATGGCTCAAGTACAGATTGATGGAAGCCGGGGCCACAATGTGTACTTGTGTCATGTGTGTATTGGTCTGTTCAATCTGGCATCTGACCGTATACTATACAGCAGCCTAGCTATTGGGACTGATAACATTTGGTGGTAATGTTGTTTTCTACATTTTATATGCTTACTGTGAAATTTATATATAAAAAAACACCAAAAATTTGTATTTATTACTGTGCAGTGTTGTTGGCACAGTGTTGTTAATGCAGCCTTATTGGCTGACAATATTGTTATTTAAAGAGTGAAAAAAAAAGATAGTCTTTCACAAGAAACAAATGTGTAGTGTGTTTTTTTTTTCTTACCTTGCAATACTGGTACTGCAGCACTCTAACAATAGCCATGCAGGTCTCCAGGATGATGACGCCCAAGGACTGAGGGGAGATATGGGTCCCAAACTTCAGGTCTTCCAGTGACCTTCCTGTAGCCAGGTACCTCAGGGTAGCACACCAGCCTCTCCTCAGCAGGGATTGCCCTCCGCAGCCTTGTGTCCTGCCTCTGGCTGTGGGGGGGGTCACCATACTCAGCAACTCCTGGAAGGTGGCGTCATCCATGCGCAGGTAGTTGCGGTAGTCATCCGGGTTGTTCTCCATCAGCAGGGACATGTGAGAGCGAATATCCCTATGCAGCAGCCACTCCTTGGTCCAGCATGTTCTCCTCCTCCTTTGCTGGGCCCTATCCTCTATCACCTTGACCCCAGCACAGGCGACCATCACTCTATACTGATAGGGATCCATCAGCACAAAATCCAGGAACAGGATAGAGTGTAGGTAGCACAACTTGCAGATAGAAGACACTTTGTAAAAGGCAAGCCAATTACAAAGCAGAGCACAGTAACAATGTACAGGGGTCAGCAGGTATACACCTAGCCTCACTAGTAGCAGAGCACAGTACAATGTACAGGTTACAGCAGGTATACACCTAGCCTCACTAGTAGCAGAGCACAGTAACAATGTACAGGGGTCAGCAGGAATACACTTAGCCTCACTAGTAGCAGAGCACAGTACAATGTACAGGTTACAGCAGGTATACACCTAGCCTCACTAGTAGCAGAGCACAGTACAATGTACAGGTTACAGCAGGTATACACCTAGCCTCACTAGTAGCAGAGCACAGTAACAATGTACAGGTTACAGCAGGAATACACCTAGCCTCACTAGTAGCCGAGCAGACTGTGCACAGAGTTAATATGGCGCCTGCTTTTTATACCCCCTAGCTAGCCCTGCCCATTATTTAAATTCTATCTAATCATGATGATCCTCGTGTGTTGTTTGGCTCACGATTTATTGTGCACAATCTCAAGATTTGGACATCCGGCACGATGCACGATAGATCGTGTAACAAATTGGCGGCTTTGTAGACCAAATCGTGCCCACGACTGCGGGGGAGCTCCCGGGGAGAGCTCAGGGGAAATCGGACCCGATGTCGGATGGTGAGCACATCGCCAGGTGTGTAGGCATCTTTACTGACATCTGAAGTTTGCTCTGCGGGTGAAGTTGGCTGTGATGCGGCTGGGGCCAGACTATAGCGTCATTAGGCCCTGCCACCTCATGACTGCGGGGAATTGTGAGTATTTGAATAGGGGGGCAGAGCCAAATGATGTGATTAGCATAGATTTGCATCATTAAGCTCAGCCCCCTCACGGCAGCGCAAAACCACGGTAAGATTGTGCCCACTTCACTAGGAATTGGTCAGGATGTGGGAGAAGTGCCTGCTCTTCCAGGGCTACGGGGGGCTGCCTGGAAAATGGTGAGCCCCCCGCAAGTTCCAGGGGAGCAGGCGAGTATGCTAGTAGTGACATGTTTAGCTCTGCAATGTTATTACATTCTCATTATCACTTATATTATGAAAGTAATAATAATAAAGACCCAAATTGAGAGCATTGTAAATGGCCCCTTTCCCTGCAATCATTACCTGCGCTCACTGTGTGCGCTTACCTGCGCTCACTATGTGCGCTTACATTTGTGCAGCCACCCCCCCTACCAGCCTACAAAACGGGGCGAGCTGTCACTCACCATTGACAGCCGCCCCGTCTTGTAGCAAGCCCCGCAGCGATAGCTCAGTCGCTTGTCTGGGCTCACACATGCACACGCCGGATGCAGCACATGCTCAGTAGGGGACCATCGAGCTGCTTGCGAGTGCTGTGCGCTCACGAGCGCTTCTGAATCAGGCCGTATATGCCAGGAGTATAACTCATGAGAGTCATCATGACAATCTTTTCAATAAGCTCCACGGAGTCCACACAATGTCTGAGCACAGCAGTGCCCCCTGTTGTAGTTGAGAGGTACTGACTCATGAGTATTATAGTGCAGGTGCTAGTACCAGGACAAGCAGCAAGAACACACACAGGAAGTGAAAGGCCAGTGGGAGTGAGGCAGTGAGTAAGCCTGATGGCGCTGCTGTGCTCTCTCTGTAAGGCGCATACACACATAACCATTTGTAACCAACAATTTTCTGTCAGATATTCCCTTGAACGATTTTTTGAAGTGTAATGAACGATTTTTACAACGATGAAGGAGAAATTTTCCTTCTCTTAATGAAAATCGTTATGATGGACAGTCTGAAATGGACGATGAACGATAACTACAAACGGGAGCGCGCTTGAACGATTATCGTTTTAACTCAGAAACGGAACAATTTTTTTGAACGATAACGTCGTTAACAACAAATTGTTAAAAAAATCGTTACGTGTGTATGCACCTTCGCTGTGTCTAACGCCTCCTACTTGCTTTAGTTCCTGATGAGCTAATCTTTGCCGGCGTTGTGTTCACTTTGAACATTTGTGAATTACCCATAACTACTAAGGCAGAGTCTACTGCGCTGCCAGAGGGGGGCGCACACGGAGGCTGCACATAGGCCCTCTCCTCTCTTATAACGCCCCTGAGCCATGCCCATTTATTATTATTATCAGTTATATGGCGCCACAAGTGTTCCGCAGCGCCTTACACAGTACATACACACATAGGTGACCAGTGACTTACAGTATAATACAGGGCCAGGACATGGATAATATACATGGCTGCTTATGTGGGTATTAAGGTCGCTAATGTAACCAAGTGTTATGTGTCCTGGTAGAGAGTAAGGTGTAGATGAAGGTAGAGTAAGGAGAAGCACAAGAGCTTACATTTTAAAGGGGAGGGGCAGACAAACAGGGGTGACACAGATGGGGTGAGCAGGGAGGAAGGAGCATGTTGCTGCAAGTTAGGATGAGAGCTGGAAGGCTATGATGAAGTAGTGGGTCTTGAGAGCCCGTTTGAAGGATTGTAGAGGTGGAGAGTCTGAGGGGGAGAGGGAGGGAGTTTCAAAGGTGGTGAGCAGCGCGGGCAAAATCTTGGAGGCGGGAGTGGGAGGAAGTAATCAGGTGGCAGGAGAGGCGGCATTTGTTGAACAAAGAGGGCAGACAGAAGATTGAGGGGAGAGGAGATCAGAGATGTAAATGGTAGAGGAATGGCTGAGGGCTTTGTAAGTGAGTTTGAGAACCTTGAATTGGGTTATGAAGGGGAAGGGGAGCCAGTGGAGGGCTTGTAGGAGAGGGGAGGCAGATGTAGAGCATTTTGAGAGGAAGATGAGCCGAGCAGCAGCACTGAGCACAGACTGGAGAGGGGATAGATGGGATTTGGGGAGGCCAGATAGGAGGAGGTTACAGTAGTCCAATCTGGACATGACCAGTGAGTGTATGAGGGGTTTAGTATCATCATGGGTGAGGTAGGGTCTGATCTTAATCCATGTAGCATCACACAGCTGCAAAGTGGCCCGGCATTTCTCATGATGGCCTTGACTGCATAATATAGAGCTGTATGAACAACAATAGTCACAGTTTCCATATCCCTGGCATACAGCTTACCTCCGTGGTGCTCCCTGCATTGAGTTCAGAGCGTGCCACATCCCAAAGCAATAAAAACTCTGCAAGATTATATAAATGAGCCACGTGATGCCACCTCTCCTGCTATCCCCCCCCCCCCCCCCCCAAATTCACCAAACAGCAGCAATTTACTTCACTTCTCTCTTATCTTGTGACCGGATGAGAAATTGCAGTTATTAGATTCCCTTTTCCAGTTACCCTTTTCCCAAATATTTCATCACAAATATCCCAAACAATCATTTGTAACATAAGTTTTTATTATTATTATTCATTTAAGAGCTGTCATTGTTGAAAATTACAAAATATTTCAAAATGCATTCTTCATGTTTTGTTTTTTGCTTTTTTTTTTCCCCAGAAAAGGAAAGTTTACAGGTAAAAGACTAGAAGAATAGACATTTCAGGGGTGTTTTGGGGTGAAGAAAAATGTGTAAGCAAATCTAGAATAAATGATTTGTTTTTACCTTGCATGGAGTGGTTTACAAGGCAAGGATTATAACAATGCAAGTGCATATACAGAATGTCACCCATTAAACCATGAATGTGCTCATTGTTCCTGCAGAGATACAAAGACATATTCATGTGCATGGCTCCTGAAAAAAGGTAGAAACTATATCAATACAAATGTGTTTCCTATCCTGCCAGGTTCTATTTAATGTCATTCCAGATGTCTGTAGGGAGAACGTATTCCTGAGAGAGTTTTACAGAGACGCCAACTTGCACTGAATCCACCCGAACCTGCCGACATCAGAGACATCCAGCTGTTGGGACCACAGTGCAGGAAGTCATTGTCCTCAGACACGTGGAGCTTGGGGACCATTTACCACTTAGAAACCAGTTCTTGGAAAGACATACTCATAAAAAAATTGAATATTTCAACTTGTTGCTTTCATAGAATAATGCAAAATACAACACTAATAAGGACAGTTCATGCGTTATTACCAATATAAAGGCAAGCTTATAGAAAACATTAACAAAGAGCCCCTCACTTACTTCTGAGGTAGTACATGAGGAGCAATTAGGGTCTTGTCTGCATTAATAACAAGTTATCTTTGTAACCCACTGACCACTCACTTGGTCCTGAAGAGAGCTGGCTTTGTGTGGGTGGTTATATTAAATAGTTTAGAACTACAAGTCCCAGCATCTCCCATGAGCCTCTTTATTTTACAATAAGCACAGTGTGGACCTCAAAAGGGAAAATGTGAGTAGGGGAGAGATAACAGTTACCTTTGTCACAGCCATGTTGGCCTAGTAGGGCTAAAGGGGATCTCCCCAGCAGAAGTAGAGCTGTAATGTGTAGGAGCAGGCGAGGCGGTTTGTCAGGTTAGAGCGCTCACTCCCGCCTCGGCTACCTCTGCTCATTGAAGGCTACTGCTGGTAGGCTGGCGAGTGTACAGCACTCTGGATACAATGGAAATTAGTTGGGTAAGTGACTTATGACATCATACAGCCATTCATGTACTGGCCAATCATGCTGGTCCCTGAGGACACTTTGCAGATAACTTCCTGTGCCATATAGTTTGAATTCATGTACTTTATTTGGTAAATAAATTCAATCTGCTTATTCTAATGTCTTTGCTATGAAAATAATTGGAGGCCCCTAATTCATCTGACTGTGATCTTGTCAATGAATAATTCTAGTAAAGGTTTTGGTTTAAAGCAGTATTGGATTTATATTTTATAAATGGGGGACAGTGCATAGGAGTAGAAGTTTAGCCATGGGTCTGCAGACTGTGCTTCTTCCGCTATTGAACTACAAGTACATTAGTAACAGCTAAAGAAGTACAGAGCGCCCCAACCTCATCAATGGTAAAAACAAAGACTAAACCACTGATACAATTCTAAAGATCCTGTAAACTGGGCAATGTACCTCTATTGTAGAAGTACAAACCTGAATCATCTTATTTTCCTGCTACAGAGCAATAACATTACTAATAAGAACTTCTCCTGGTGTATTCTTGGATTAGATGGCAAAGCAAGGTCCTGATTTACACTTTGGTTAAACCCTTATCATGACCCTATAAATATGACTGTACACTGTTTAAAAAATGTTTACGAATATTTTTTTTTCTTCAAATAACCTTGTGCAAATCCATAATAAGGGCATTCTCAGCCGTACATGGTCTTCACAATATTGTTTGTTATATTGGAAGCTTTTCACAAAAGTGTTATATACACATAAGGTGTCATAAAGAACTGTTAATACTGACACAGCAGAACCATAATAAACCTACAGTGTTGCCAGTACCTTTGTGGCAATGCGTACACCCCCCCGTAATCCTGCTTATTGCAATTTGGAAGATCATTAATTCAAAAGTGTCCCATATAGTTGTGCTTTTGTAAGACTATCTTTCCTAGTTAACCCAATGCTCCCAGTTCTTTGGAATTGCTGGGGCTTCCCATGAAAGCTTGTATGTCCTTGGTCAGTGGAAGACTGAAGTACATCTGAAGCCTCCAGAGGGCTCGGACTGAGAGATTCTGCAGAGCTATTTGGACTCACATCAACATATTCTCTCTTGGCTGCCACATTTGTGTCTGCATTCTTATTCCCCATCTGAACTGACATCCGCTCACTTTTTTGGTCTCTTGCCTCTTTAGACTTAAAGGTAGATAGCATTTCTTGTTTGCAGCTAGCACTGATGTCAATTTTCAAACCAGAGTCTGTTCTTAGAAAGCAGGAGTCGCCCATTCTACTTTGACAAACTTCCTCCCCTTCAGAAAAGCTGTCCTGTTTGTAGCTGGCATACAAGGGGCTCATCCTGCTCTCCATCTGTTTAACTGGGCTAGATGCAAAATATTGTTCTGTGAAACTACACTGTGATATTCTTCCATCATTGCTGAAAGAGTAAGCACCAATATCCTCCACACTTAATTGCCTCCACTGTGTTGGCAGGTCGTCTTCTGACAGGTGCGAGCTCTTGCACTCGCTGTGCGACTTGTGAGCACCTAGTGTCTGCTGTGTACGGATTCTGGAGAACTGAAAAGGTTCCTCTACATAGGAAGAGGACCTTGTGAAAACAGGAGATGCTGCAATTTCAGGGCTGCGCTCCATGTGCTGAACAGACAAAGATTTTACAAACCTAGGACTTGGTGTGTTCTCATAACCTGTGGTAGACTTTCTTTCAAATAGGTCATCCCTGTTTCCCATGTAGATGGCCTGCTGTGAGGCTGTTAAAGTATTGGTCTGGTTGTTCTCTTTCTCTTCTGAAGTAGCACTGAAGCTGGAATATGAACTAGATGTGGGTAAAGATGCTACATATTCATTGAAGGCTTCATGTGAGAAACTAGAGTGGAACCCATCTTCTACTGTGCTGTCGGTAGAATTCTGAGATCTTAAGAAGACTTCATCTTTAACTTGTACATCAAAGCTTTGCCTCCTATCTCTTCTCCTCTCTTCGGGGCAGTAGAGTGCTGTGTCACTGCAGTAGATCTCAGGCTTGAACTGCTGCCTTTGGCAAAGTTTATCTTCAGAGTCTTGTCCTCCATGCTCATAGCTAAGGTCTCTCATAGAAGCACTTGATAGATGTGAAGACAGGCTGCTGGGGTCAGGTTTCTCCAGCACCTTTGCAATGACACAAGTAGGAATGCTGTCAGCATATGAGGTGTTAGAAAGCGGCACAGTTAGGTTACATCCATGCTTTTCCAAGTGTTCACTTACTCTTTCTTGGAAGTCAGTTGGCAGCTGAAGACAAAGAAGAAGATAGGGATCACACCAATGCATTATATCAATGATACGAATAGGCATAGCCCCAATGGACAATATCATGAAAACACATTTTTAGCTTTTTTCATAAGATGTATATATTTATTGCCTTTAAAAGGTTGCTATTATAGCCCACAGAGTGATGATTAACTTCCTATCTGCTGTTGTGTCTAGCGATGTGTGGCCAGAAGACATTGGTCGCCCACGTGTTTGGAGCCCAAGGACTGCCAGCTGAGAAATAATTACATATTCTGACTCACAGTATTTAAAACCATCACTGCTTAGATCAGTGTTTCTCATGCTCTGTCCTCAAGGAACCTTAACAGTACGTGATTTCTAGGTATCCTTAGGATTAATTATTACCACCTGTAGATCTATTGTGTTAGCCAATTAAGACACCTGCGCTAAAGCTAGATGTGTAGGCTAGAGGATCAGGATACGGACCTCATTAAGGTACTTTATTTTCCAGCCTCACCCCAATTGGATGATTTGTTAGACGAAGCAAGGACTCATCCAGATAGTAAGATGTGTATTGCCAAAAAATTCAGTTAATTGGTAATCTCCTCCCAAGGTTGATGCACTTACTATTAGATTATCTAAAGTGACAATGACTACTGTTTTGGATGGTACATCTTTGGGCGGTATTCAAGTGCAAAACAGCTAACCCCGACCAAAGTGCTGGGTGCGATCACGAAAAGGTCACTCTTCGCCCATTTCAGCACAAACCCCCCTGGGGGTGCAAGCTGAAATTGTGCTCCGGCAGCTGAACGCGCCCTACAGGAGCAACAATTGAATAGCTCCTGTCGAATGCATAGGGGGGTGAAACTATTGAACTCCGCCCTTTGATTGCTAGCATGGAGAAGAAAGTTTTAGAACAAATAAAATCAGTAGGGGCTTCATTGTATCACATTTTTGGCCTTCACCTGGGTAAATAAGGTGTTGGGAAGTTGGGCTGATTAGCTAGAGGAAGGTCTCTGATCTGGCAGTCCCAGAAGAGAATTACTTTCCACAGTGAAGCATATTAGGGAAGTAGCAGCCTACAGTACCTTGGGAAGATGCAAAGCTGGCTGCTGGATACAAAAGATTGTATTGGCTTTTTTGATATACAGGGGATGTTTTGTTTAATCCTGAATATTGCTCCGAGGCAGAAAGGTCCATATTTTTTGAGTCTTCATTTATTCAGACATCAGAGACAGGTAGAGGTCAGAGTTTTACATGAGTGCAGTCCTAAAGGTGATCACAGAAAGAGGAAGCAGCCCTGGGTACTATACCTCGCAAAGGACAACATTCAGGACCCCTGTGATGGGAGCTCGCCTGTTTCACTTCAGGGGCAAATTGATGGAATACAAATCAGATACTTGGGTGATGGGAATTATTTCATGGGGTTATATTAATGACCAAGCAGGTCCACCCCAAGGAGGCAGAAAAGTCTGCCTGCATCCTGGATTGGAGGAAGCGTTTCAGGCTGTGCTCGGCCGCTGTAATTATTCCTGATTGGAGAAACAGAGACCCCAGAAACCAGATCGGTCTTTTCATCAAATACATTGCTTGAGAGCTCACCTTTGGTTGGCAAAATTCAAGATTGGATTCCTAAGAGCTGTTGTCAGCTGCATGGAATATGGATGTTTATGGCATCAATAGTTACTAAAGATGTGTAACTACAGTACATGTACCTATTCGGCATATATATAAATCTATATATCTCTGTCTCTATATGCCCTGCCTGGCACCTTGTCCTCTCTCTATCCTGGGACGACTTCTCTCTGCCCTCCTTCTATCTTAACAGCCACTAAGATCAATTAGGAGAGGGGAACATTAATGAGATTATGTTTCATTACACACACACACACATATATACACAGTACATGTACTAATATAATAAGAACGTTGTGTCTGTTCTAAGTTGGGGCAAAAACTACCAAAGTGATTCCCATGAAAACTACATCAATGTGTAGTAGAAGCTCCTAGCACTTTCTTTTATCTCGATCCATCAAGTTGAAACTGAGCAATAACTAAAACAACATTTATAGACATCATCAATGCCAAAGATAGATGTGGCGCCAAGTGTGTGGCTGGTAAGGGGTGGGGGGAGAGGGGCTTTGGGCCTGCGGTCACATGAATAGGATAGGCTACATAGCAGTCTGTGCACAGGGCACACAGTGACATTGGTGAGATAGGTGTGGCACCATGTGTGTGGCTGGTAAGGGGTGGGGGGGAGAGGGGCTTTGGGCCTGCGGTCATATGAATAGGATAGGTTACATAGCAGTCTGTGCACAGGGCACACAGTGACATTGGTGAGATAGGTGTGGCACCATGTGTGTGGCTGGTAAAGGGTGGGGGGGAGAGGGGCTTTGGGCCTGCGGTCATATGAATAGGATAGGCTACATAGCAGTCTGTGCACAGGGCACACAGTGACATTGGTGTGAGTGGTGGGTGAAGGTGTTGCTGCTACCAGTCTGTACTGTATATCACTGCTGGTCACAGGGGCCACGCCTGGCACAGGCAATATAAGTAGAACATCTCAAATAAAAAAAGTGGCAGAAGATATTTTCATTTTGGACAAAGCCAGCGGCAACAGCTATTGTATATATATATAGTATATTACACACACCCTAAATAAGTGTGACAACATGTCATGTGTGTAACTTACCTCTGAAAGTTTATGCGCTCTGTAGTAACTTTTGCTGCATTGCAACAGCTGAGAGGCCAGATTGCAATCTTTTCTATACAGCTCCTGAAATAATAACACAGCAAAGTTAGAGGGTCACTGCCTATGTGTATGTAATTAATATGTATTTTTGGATATACATTCATAAACTCACTGTTAGGTATCATGTCAACAGTGATTATGTTGGCACAGGTATCCTGAAATGATTCTGACGGCACTTAAAGCATTTGAACTGTGCAGGTATCATAGGTTTGAACTTACCAGCATGAAGTTATAAGACCTGCATGCACCCATGTTAGGAGCCATTTTCATGCCGACACAGTGACTATCAACAAAATATACCCATCCCCACTGATAGCACTTTCGTTTAGTATATATACTGTATATTTCACTATTATTCCATAAAATAATCATAGGAAGCGAAACACTTGGATGCATATTCAGTTGGGTGCGAGAATAGCAAAAAACCCGCACCTGCGAGGTATTTCCTGCAGGTGCAGGTTTTTTGCTATACAAATAGCTGCAGATTTTTTCCTTTTTAACACACCGGGGGATTTTTATTCACGGACATCCAGATCCAGTGTGATTTCTCCTAAAATCGTTAATTTTAGGAAAAATCAGCGGGACTTGCTCTGGCATCCCGGTGGTCCCCCACCTTGAGGACTAATTAAGCAAATGGAAGTCTCCAATTAGCTTAATTAGTCCTTAATTACTTACCTTCTGCAGTGCTGTCTTCTTCATCTAGCGTCGGAAGCCGGGTCATCTGCAGCAGGGTGAGAATGTGAGTGTTTGTTACTGTTTGTAAGTTTGTATGTGTATGAGTGCTGTTTGTGTAACCCCCCATTTTCTGTGTGTCCCCCAGTGTCTGCGTGCCCCCTGGAATGGGCCCTGGGAGAACTACATCTCCCAGCAGCGCTTGCTCCTCCCACCAGCCCCTGGAGCCTCCCATCAGCCCCCGGGACTCCCAGCAGCCTCCTCCCCAGTGAGAAGATAGAGGGGAGGCCACCGGGAGCCACGGAGATAAACAAACAATTCTTATTGTGTGCTTGTCAGCGACATCTGGCTGTCACTGTCATCGGCGTAGCTGCGCAGGGGTGCTGTGCTGCTGTCTGTCAAGGGGATGCATGAATATTGCAATGAAAACTTTTTTTAAGTTATTGGGTTACAAAAAGTTTTTTTTTTTAAATCTTAAAAAATAGCAGAAATGTTATCCTAACAGCTTATAAAGTTATATGATCTAAAAAAAACTAAAGCCTACTGTATATTTATTTACAAACCTATATAGAGTAGACATCCTAAATTCTAAAACTGTTCTATTCAAAAGCAAAGATTATAAGTCTAGTGTGTTATTAGAACAAGCGGAACAGAGCATTAAATGCAACATTTTATTTTAAGGTTTAAGTTTTATGTTGTGTCTGGAGATCATTTAGAAAGCAGAAAAAGAGCTCCACCACAAGTGGCAGATGACTAAACTCACACACAAAGGTTTAATAGAAATAGATACAACACCAGATCAGATGTTTACCCTGGAGGATCTGTCGGATTCATCATGGTGCCCCCAAGACCAAGATTGTGCAAATTGTGCCAAAAGAGAGACTGACACCACGACTAAACATAAGAGTCACCTTCTGGATGTGAATTGTCTCATTTGCATGGGGAAAACCCAACCCTCAGATGAGATGGATCTCAGCCAGTGTACAACATTGAAATCACCATTAAAAAGTCACAATGGAAGACTACAGTGTGGAGAATCTTTCTTCACAGTCAGGAGAGGCCTCAGAGAACATGAAAAAAAGATGCTCTAGGTGCTGAACTTCAAGGGATTTCTCTATCATGTTCTGCAGTGTGGGAAGGTTTCATTCACATGTTTTCTATAAAGCAGTTCAAAGTTACAGCCTTCAAAGTGTCTGGCTATAACACCCACCTTTGCCAGGAATTACCAAAGATTATTACAAGCAAAGGATTCATCTGTCAGGAATCTGTCTGGGAATTCATGGATCGTATTTTGCCTGAATACACTAAGACATGAAGTGATTCTGTCACTGTGTTCTGTAGCCGACTTTATTCTTACCTGAATCGCAAACTGAAATATAGAATAGTAAGGACAGACAACATGGAGGCCTTTGTTATTCCACTGCCTGCATGCCAACCAATACCTCCCAGACTACACCCACTGCAGGGACCAGGTCTAGATAATGACCATCCCCATCTGTTATCCCCATCTAGGCCTTCTTCTTCCAAACCATCCATCATGGACTTGCTGTCCAAAAAGGGTAAGCAGGGTACAGAAAGAGGAGCTAGATGTCCCCAATTACATTTTTTTCTTCTATCATAGATGATGTGGAGAGATAAGAGCTTCAGATGTTGGAACAGGGGCTCCCACCTCTTTGGCTTCCCTCCAGAGAACAGAGCTCTGTTCCTCAGGAAGTGTCTATGCCTGAGCTAACAGGTAGGTAGTCTCTGTCTGTTGGTAAACACCCTTCAGGAGATGGCAACCCAAAATAGCAACAACTATAATAAATTAATGTGTCCACTGATGATTACCAGCCTGATCCCTTAACAGCAACATACCCCATATGGCAAACTCATAACATGACACCCAGTTTGCAACCTCCTCTTCCTTGTGACACTAATCCAGTCACCATGGTTGATCAATTAGCCATGTGTGGTCCACCCAATCTTTGGCCTTCTACATTCTTTTCTAACATTCACATATCTAAGAGAAGTGGACAGTGGGGACAATGGAAATTTGAAGGCCACTAACTAACTGTTTTTTTTTTATGTCCCTGTACAGGTTGGGAAATTCCGTTACAGAACAGAAGGTTTGAAAATGATTATTTAAGTCAATTTTCTATCTAATTTTGGAAAGCACGCTTCCTGGTCCCCTTCTGGGATGAAAAAAATCAACTCCCAGCAAGCAGGCATGGCGCTCAAGAAAGAATTCCCAAGAAAAACACAACGTAATACTTAAACCTTAGGTCTGAAATGTTGCATTTGCTGATCTGTTCCGCTTGTTCACAATATATCTCATATAGTTAAGTGCACAGTGGGAACAACGGCAGTTTAAAGGCCACTAACTATGTTTTTTTTTTATGTCCCTGTACAGGTTGGGAAATTATTTAAGTCAATTGTTTATTTCTTTTTGGAAAGCACACTTCCTGCTCCTCTTGTGAGCTGTGAGGTGGTCAAAATTGACTGGAAACGAGTGGAAATAAATGTTATTGAGGTTATTAATACTGTAGGAACAAAAACAGGCCCATTTTATGTGATTTTAGCTGTTTTTATGATATTTTAAGAAAAAATCCAGATCCAAAACCAAAACATGAAAACAAAACACGGAGGTGAGGTTTTGGCAAAACCAATCCAGATCCAAAACCAGGGTAGATCCAGATCCAAAACACGGGGGTCAGCGCACATCTCTAGTTATAAGTAATCCAAACCAGAAAGCTGCATTGATTGGCAACTAAAAGAATATTTGCACAGATTCTGTATATATTTTATTTTACAGCTGCAGGAAGGATACAGATTTGGGATGAATTATATATAATTATCTGTGGACAAATATTGTCCGGATTTATGATCCGATTATTTTGTTTGTTTTTCTTCCTCAGAATGTATTATAACCCCCAGCATTACATATCTCTGCTAATACATCTCTGAGGAGTGGTATACAGATTTCTGAAACTAACACAGATAGAAAGATTATAGTTAATGAACTGCTATTTATTATTTGTGGTTGGATTGTGTTTGTCTTATAGATGTAGGGATATTTTCCCATATATGGAACATATATAGTATTATATACTGACTAAAATGTATCCTCGGCTTTAGCTACATCAGGACCAATTAGGGGTGGTTTCTCTTGAATTTAGGTATTGGTTCCTCTGATTATTGAATCTGTTTATATAGATTTTGACCACTCTGATGTATATTTTGATGTGATATAAGTGCCCACTTTTAATAATTTTTTGTATATACCATTGTATGTATAAACTTCAAGTGTTTTGTTTCCTGTGATTATTTTAAGGAATAATAGTAAAGGTTAGGTTTTATCATTATAGGTAGAATCTTGTGCCACTAAGAAGATACGTTCTTTCCTTTTTCTACATTTGTCTATATTCTAATAGGTGCACCTCCACAAACATGATATACTTGTGATATTAATATCCCATATATACCCTTCTAAAGAGGAGTAACTTCACCTTTATTTCACCTTATTGGCACCAGTGCACAGGGTCTCTCCACCTTTTTTCCCCTCCCTAAAATCGATATATATATATATATATATATATATATTTCAACAACAAATGGTGTAGGTTTCTTTAGCAATAAATAAAATATAGTGACAATATTAATGATTTTGAGGGCAGCACTCCTGTAATACCCCATTTGTCCAAAGTGTCTCGGGTAATCTGAAAATCAAAAAGTGGCACATCCTTTTTGTTTGATAGATAATATATACACTGAAGTGCCAAAATTCATGGGAGAACAGTATGCAAAGGTAATGGTAGGTGGCGTCATCGTACTGAGACATCTTGGAAATGCCCAGACCTGCATCTGACATCTCGTGAGGGAGTCTGAACACCAATTAGGCTGCTCATGGAAAGGCAATGTGAATTATCGGGGTTCGAATAGGGCATGATAGAGGGTGCTCGATGGATGGTACATTCCATTTCCAAGTTGTGTGAACACTCAACATTTCTCACTCTATGGTGTCACTTCTACCAGGAATACCTCATGGAAGGAATTACCACCCACCATGGACAGCACAATAACCTGTCACAAGTGTTTAATTTTTTGTGACCAGCGGCGTCTGGCCAGATTTGTCCATGGTAACTGGCTCTAATCACATCCACATTTAGTGCGGGAGGTGCAGACACATATCCAGCAGTCAGTGCAGGAGGTACAGACCCATATCCAGCAGTCAGTGCAGGAGGTACAGACCCATATCCAGCAGTCAGTGCAGGAGGTACAGACCCGTATCCAGCAGTCACTGCAGGAGGTACAGACCCATATCCAGCAGTCACTGCAGGAGGTACAGACCCATATCCAGCAGTCAGTGCAGGAGGTACAGACCCATATCCAGCAGTCAGTGCAGGAGGTACAGACACATATCCAGCAGTCACTGCAGGAGGTACAGACACATCCAGCAGTCAGTGCAGGAGGTACAGACCCGTATCCAGCAGTCAGTGCAGGAGGTACAGACCCGTATCCAGCAGTCAGTGCAGGAGGTACAGACCCGTATCCAGCAGTCAGTGCAGGAGGTACAGACCCGTATCCAGCAGTCAGTGCAGGAGGTACAGACCCGTATCCAGCAGTCAGTGCAGGAGGTACAGACACATTACCCAGCAGTCAGTGCAGGAGGTACAGACGCATAACCGCATTACCCAGCAGTCAGTGCAGGAGGTACAGACGCATAACCTAGCAGTCAGTGCAGGAGGTACAGACACATTACCCAGCAGTCAGTGCAGGAGGTACAGACGCATAACCCAGCAGTCAGTGCGGGAGGTACAGACACATCCAGCAGTCAGTGCGGGAGGTACAGACACATATCCAGCAGTCAGTGCGGGAGGTACAGACACATATCCAGCAGTCAGTGCGGGAGGTACAGACACGTATCCAGCAGACAGTGCGGGAGGTGCAGACACATATCCAGCAGTCAGTGCGGGAGGTACAGACGCATATCCAGCAGTCACTGCAGGAGGTGCAGACCCATATCCAGCAGTCAGTGCAGGAGGTGCAGACACATATCCAGCAGTCACTGCAGGAGGTACAGACGCATAACCCAGCAGTCACTGCAGGAGGTACAGACGCATAACCCAGCAGTCACTGCAGGAGGTACAGACGCATAACCCAGCAGTCAGTGCAGGAGGTACAGACGCATATCCAGCAGTCAGTGCGGGAGGTAGACACGTATCCAGCATTCAGTGTGGGAGGTACAGACACAGGAGGTACTGACCCATATCCAGGAGATCAGTGCAGGAGGTACAGACACATATCCAGCAGTCACTGCAGGAGGTACAGACGCATAACCCAGCAGTCAGTGCAGGAGGTACAGACGCATAACCTAGCAGTCAGTGCAGTAGGTACAGACGCATAACCCAGCAGTCAGTGCAGGAGGTACAGACACATAACCCAGCAGTCAGTGCAGGATTTACAGATGCATAACCCAGCAGTCAGTGCGGGAGGTACAGACACGTATCCAGCAGTCAGTGCAGGAGGTACAGACACGTATCCAGCAGTCAGTGCGGGAGGTAGACACGTATCCAACAGTCAGTGTGGGAGGTACAGACGCATAACCTAGCAGTCAGTGCAGTAGGTACAGACGCATAACCCAGCAGTCACTGCAGGAGGTACAGACGCATAACCCAGCAGTCAGTGCAGGAGGTACAGACGCATATCCAGCAGTCAGTGCGGGAGGTAGACACGTATCCAGCATTCAGTGTGGGAGGTACAGACACAGGAGGTACTGACCCATATCCAGGAGATCAGTGCAGGAGGTACAGACACATATCCAGCAGTCACTGCAGGAGGTACAGACGCATAACCCAGCAGTCACTGCAGGAGGTACAGACACATATCTAGCAGGAGGTACAGACACATATCCAGCAGTCACTGCAGGAGGTACAGACACATATCCAGCAGTCACTGCAGGAGGTACAGACACATATCTAGCAGGAGGTACAGACACATATCCAGCAGTCAGTGCAGGAGGTACAGACACATATCCAGCAGTCAGTGCAGGAGGTACAGATGCATACCCAGCAGGTCAGTACAGAGGTCTTTAGCTTCCATGGGATATGGAAGCAGAAGACCCACCAGAATCCCTTTGTTAACAATGCGAACCTGGACACAGTGCCTCAGCTGGGCTTGTGACATTGCTAATTGGACCCTGGAGGATGGCAACATATGGCGTGGTCTGATCATTCATGGTTCCAGTTGCTTCGGGATGATGGTAGTGTTTAGGTGTGTTGCTGAGTCCATGAGGCCAGTTGTCAACAATGCACCATACAGGCTTATAGTGGTTCCATAACGGTGTGTGGTGTGTGCACATGGCATGGGTTAGGTCTGCTGGTCCTTTTAAACATGTTATTGTCCAGTAACTGATACATTACATTGCTTGATGAACATTTGCAGCCCTTCATGGATTTCATGTATTCCCACAATGGAATATTCCAGCAGGATAGTGCACCGTTTCATCAGTCACAAGCTGTCCAGAAATGGTTGGAGGGGCATTTTGGAGAGCTCAGATGAATGGTGCGGCCACCACATTTGCCCGACAAGGAACCCAATCGAGCATTTATGGGACGGGGTGGAGAGGTCCATTTATATCCAAGATCCTGTACCTGTGCATAAATATTGGGACATTGACAGAATTTTCAGATTTTGGCCTCTATTCACCACCACAATGACTTTGAAATGAAACAAACAAGATGTGCTTTAACTGCAGACTTTCAGATTTAATTTGAGGGTAATTACATCCAAATCAGGTGAACGGTGTAGGAATTACAACGGTTTCTATATGTGCCTCCCACTTTTTAAGGGGCCAAAAGTAATGGGACAAACTAAACAATCCTAAATCTAACTTTCACTTTTTAATACTTTGTTGCAAATCCTTTGCAGGCAATTACAGCCTGAAGTCTGGAACGCATAGACATCACCAGACACTGGGTTTCATCCCTGGTGATGCTCTGCCAGGCCTCTACCTCAAATGTCTTCAGTTCCTGCTTGTTCTTGGGGCATTTTCCCTTCAGTTTTGTCTCCATCAAGTGAAATGCATGCTCAATCGGATTCAGGTCAGGGGATTGACTTGGCCATTGCATAACATTCCACTTTTTAGCCTTAAAAACCTCTTTGGTTGCTTTTGCAGTATGCTTCGGGACATTGTCCATCTGCACTGTGAAGATCCACTGTCCAATGAGTTCTGAAGCATTTGACTGAATATGAGCATATAATATTGCCCAAAACACTTCAGAATTCATTCTGCTGCTTTTGTCAGCAGTCACATCATCAATAAATACAAGGGAACCAGTTCCATTGGCAGCCATACATGCCCACGCCATGACACTACCACCACCATGCTTCACTGATGAGGTGATATGTTTTGGATCATGAGCAGTTCCTTTCCTTCTCTTCTCTTCCCATCACTCTGGTACAAGTTGATCTTTGTCTCATACGTCCATAGGTTGTTGTTCCAGAACTGTAATGGCTTTTTTAGATGTTGTTTGGCAAACTGTAATCTGGTTTTCCTGTTTTTGTGGCTCACCAATGGTTTACATCTTGTGGTGAACACTCTATATTCACTCTTGTGAAGTCTTCTCTTGATTGTTGACTTTGACACATATACATCTACCTCCTGGAGAGTGTTCTTGATTTGGCCAACTGTTGTGAAGGGGTTTTTCTTCACCCTGGATATAGGGGGTCATTCAGACCCGCTCGTGAGTCTCGATGTCCCCCACTGTGCATGCACATGACGGAGGGAGCTCCGTCGTGCGCATGCGCGAGACCCGGAGAGCGACGGGCTCTCCATCGCTCCATGTCTTGCACCAAAGGGGGCGTGCTGTCGGTGTTGATTGACAGCACGCCCCCTTTGGTGGGCATGCCGGGGGCATGCCTGCCAGACGGAGGCATTCCCATGGGAACGCCTACCATCTCAAGCCGGCCCCACTGACATCACTAGTGATGTCAGTGGGAGTGATTTTGGCTCTGATAGAGCCAAATTCACTCCAGGGCTTGCGGCAGCGAGACCCTACCGCAGGGTCTCCGTCACAAGCCCGATGGTCGCGATGGTCTTGACCATCGCAACCATCATCATGGACGCTTGCATAAGCTATGGGAGCGTCCATGAGGACTCTCCTAAAACAGGTAGGAGGACCCTGATTCAGAGCATTCAGCTCTGAATCAGGCCCATAATTCTTCTGTCATCCACCATAGTTATTTTCCGTGGTCTTCCCGGTCTTTTGGTGTTGCTGAGCTCTCCAGTGCGTTGTTTCTTTTTAAGAATGTTCCAAACAGTTGATTTGGCCACACCTAATGTTTTTGCTATCTCTCTGATGGGTTTGTTTTGATTTTTCAGCCTAATGATGACTTCCTTCACTGATAGTGACAGCTCTTTGGATCTCATATTGAGAGTTGACAGCAACTGATTCCAAATGCAAATGTCACACCTAGAATCAACTCCAGACCTTTTACCTGCTTAATTGATAATGAAATAATGAGGGAATAGCCCACACCTGTCCATGAAATGGCTTTTGAGTTGATAGTCCCATTACTTTTGGCCCCTTTAAAAGTGGGAGGCACATATTGAAACTGTTGTAATTCCTACACAGTTCACCCGATTTGGATGTAATTACCCTCAAATTAAATCTGAAAGTTTGCAGTTAAAGCACATCTTGTTTGTTCCATTTCAAAACCATTGTGGTGGTGAATAGAGGACAAAATATGAAAATTCTGTCAATGTCCCAATATTTTTGGACCTGACTATATATCAGGGAGCTGTGGGAAGCTATCCAGATGGCATGGATCAACATCTCTTCAGACGTCTTCCGTCCTCTTGTGGAATTGATACCATGTCGAGTTGCTGCACTTCGCCAGGCTAGAGGAGTTCCTACACCATACTATGATCTATCCCATGACTTTTGGCACTTCACTGTATATAGGTATAGTTTTGTGGCAGATAAGCACCTCCTAGCTGTAGTATTAAAGATAAAATTTAGCAAATAAAGTGCACGTAACCGGTAATGCGAGCTTGTACCGTAGTTAAACAAGGTTTTTGGGGGTCATCTATGGAACTCTTTATATTTAACATCTATCTTCCATTTCCATCATTACACGCCAGGAGCGCAGCTGACTTGAAAAAGTGGCTGCCACCCACCACTTAGGGGAGATGTTTATGGTTCTCAATTGGAGACCTCACATGTTAAATATAATTTGGCCAGATTATCAGTTTTGTAGGACTAACAGTAATGCTCAGTGGTATCCCGATGGCTAAACCTCCCGTCATGCAACTTAACACCCCCCTGCTGCTTAAATCCCCCATTTCCTGCAGCCTAGCCCTAACCCTTTTTTTCACCACCATATTTTTCTTATCCCTTTTTTTGCTCCTACTTGGTCAAAAATGTTATACCATTTTAATTCGACCCCCTCACACCCAATTGAACTGGCCCAGGGAGTCCCCTGCACAAACAGAAAGTCCCCTACACAAAGGGGGTCTCATGCACCCACAAAGTCCCCTACACAAAGAGGGTCTCATGCACACACAGAAGTCCTCTACACAAAGAGGGTCTAATGCACCCACAAAGTCCCCTACACAAAGAGGGTCTCATGCACCCACAAAGTCCCCTACACAAAGAGGGTCTCATGCACCCACAAAGTCCCCTACACAAAGAGGGTCTCATGCACACACAGAAAATCCCCTACACAAAGAGGGTCTCATGCAAAGACAGAAAGTCCTCTACACAAAGGGGGTCTCATGCACACACAGAAAGTCCCCTACACAAAGGGGGTCTCATGCACACACAGAAAGTCCCCTACATAAAGAGGGTCTATTGCACACACAGAAAATCCCCTACACAAAGAGGGTCTCATGCACACACAGAAAGTCCTCTACACAAAGAGGGTCTCATGCACACACAGAAAGTCCCCTACACAAAGAGGGTCTCATGCACACACAGAAAGTCCCCTACATAAAGAGGGTCTATTGCACACACAGAAAATCCCCTACACAAAGAGGGTCTCATGCACACACAGAAAGTCCCCTACACAAAGAGGGTCTCATGCACACACAAAGTCCCCTACACAAAGAGGGTCTCATGCACACACAGAAAGTCCCTTACACAAAGAGGGTCTCATGCAAACACGGAAAGTCCCCTACACAAAGAGGGTCTCATGCACACACAGAAAGTCCCTTACACAAAGAGGGTCTCATGCACACATAGAAAGTCCCCTACACAAAGAGGGTCTTATGCACACACAGAAAGTCCCCTACACAAAGGGGGTCTCATGCACACACAGAAAGTCCCCTACACAAAGAGGGTCTCATGCACACACAGAAAGTCCCCTACACAAAGAGGGTCTCATGCAAACACGGAAAGTCCCCTACACAAAGAGGGTCTCATGCACACACAGAAAGTCCCCTACACTAAGAGGGTCTCATGCACACACAGAAAGTCCCCTACACAAAGAGGGTCTCATGCACACACAGAAAGTCCCCTACACAAAGGGGGTCTCATGCACACACAGAAAGTCCCCTACACACACAGAAAGTCCCCTACACAAAGAGGGTCTCATGCACACACAGAAAGTCCCTTACACAAAGGGGGTCTCATGCACACAAAGTCCCCTACACAAAGGGGGTCTCATGCAAACACAAATTCCCCTACACAAAGGGGGTCTCATGCACAAACAGGAAGTCCTCTATACCAGAGGTTACCAAACTCTGTCCTAAAGGCAACCTAGTAGTCCAGATTTTAAGAATAACCATGCTTGGGCACAGGTGATTTAACCAATACCTCAGTATTTTGATTTAACAATCTGTGCTCAACCATGGATATCCTTAAAACCTGGACCATTAGGGTGCCTTGGGAACCAAGTTTGGGAACATCTGCGCTGCACAAAGGGAGTCCCATGCACACACAGAAAGCACTCTACACATACAGGAAGTCGCCTGCACACACAAGAAGCACTCTACACATACAGGAAGTCGCCTGCACACACAAGAAGCACTCTACACATACAGGAAGTCCCCTGCAGACACAGGAAGCACTCTACACATACAGGAAGTCCCCTGCACAAAGAGAGTCACATGCACAAAAAGGGAGTTCCCCACACCAGAAGTTCCCAAACACGGTCCTCAAGCCACCACCAACAGTTTATGTTTTAGAGATATCCATGGTTGAGCACAGGTGGTTAAATCAAATTGACTGAGGTACTAACCTCTATTGATGGCAAAATTTTATTGCATTTATATATTATCAATAATTTGGAGTTGTGCACCTGAGATTTGTCTGTTTCTGTGCCTGCAATTAGTCTCATGAGGTAGCACCTCCCATTATATATATTCAGGGTGTGCAGTCCAGGAATCTTTCCCATATGCTCCATATAATGTGCTTTATTGCACACCTGAGGGAAAGGAGACGCCCTCAGCCTGGATTAGCACCCTTCCTTATTGGTGTAAAAGCATGGAGTCTGGTAATGAATATGCACACTGGTATTAGGCACAATTCTAGGTAAGTCCTACAAGTTATATACTGTAGTGCAACTTTGGTTCATGTTTGGGGCGTGGGTCCCCCTGGATTGCTTTGGTTGATCTGTTTCAGGGCACTGCATTATAACACATTATTCTTTTATAACACATTTTAACCCTTCACTGTTTGTTTGTTATACATGTATTTCACTTTTTTATTTTCATTCTTTATATGCAGCTGTGGCTGCTCCTAACTATCTCTTTCACACTGCACTTTTCTTACTATGGCGGTGCCCTGGGGTGGCTTAGCTTGGCCAGTTTGGGGGTTCCTGCGCTCTAGATTTGAACCCTTGTATGTTAGGGACCTAACCTAAAGAGGTTACCTAGATATGGTGGGTAGGCCTATAACCTTGGCCATAATTATGCTAAAAACCTCTATTCATTGCAAAATGTTATTGCATTTCTATATTATTAATAATTTGGAGTTGTGCACCTGAGATTTGTCTGTTTCTGTGCCTGCAATTAGTCTCATCAGGTAGCACTTCCCATTATATACATTCAGGTTGTGCAGTCCAGGAATCTTTCCCATATACTTACAGGAAGTCCCCTGCACAAAGAGAGTCACATGCACAAAAAGGGAGTTCCCTACACCAGAAGCCACCCCCGATAGTTTAAGTTTTAGAGATATCCATGGTTGAGCACAGGTGGTTAAATCAAATTGACTGAGGTACTAATTAAGTCTCCTGTGGTCAAGCATGGATTTCCTTAAAACCTGGACTGTTTGTTTAGTGCAGAGTTTTCCAAACTCAGTCCTCAAGGTACCCAAAGTCCCATGCACATGCAGGAAGTCCCCTAACCAAAAAGAGTTCCATGTACATTCAGGGAGTTCCCTACACAAAGGGAGCCTCAATCACACACAGGATGTCCCCTACACAATAGGAGTACCCTGCATCCCAAACTCACACAGGAAGTCCCCTACTCAATGTGAGTCCTCTCTACACACAGGAAGTTCCCTACACAATGCGAGTCCTCTGTACACCCAGGGAGTTCTCTACACAAAGGGAGCCCCATTCACACACAGGAAGTCCCCTACACAATGCGAGTCCTCTGTACACACAGGGAGTTCCCTACACAAAGGGAGCCCCATTTACACACAGGAAGTCCCCTACACAATAGGAGTATGCTGCTTCCCCTACTCACACAGGAAGTCCCCTACACAATGCGAGTCCTCTCTACACACAGGGAGTTCCCTACACAAAGGGAGCCCCATTCACACACAGGAAGTCCCCTACACAATAGGAGTACCCTGCTTCCCCTACTCACACAGGAAGTCCCCTACGCAATGGAAGTCCCCTACGCAATGGGAGTACCCTGCATCCCCTACTCACACAAGAAGTCCCCTACACAATGCGAGTCCTCTGTACACACAGGGAGTTCCCTATACAAAGGGAGTTCCATGTACACACAGGAAGTCCCCTACACAATGGGAGTCCCCTGCATCCCCTGGACACACAGGGGACAATGGGAGTTTACTGAGCTCTACAGGGAGTCAGGGAGATTGCTGCTATTTCAGGGAGAGTTGGCAAGTATGGTGGAAATTCAACCTGAAGAAGATGACTAGGTGAAATCTATTGCATCGGTGCAGACCTAGATGTGTACAGTTACCCCTATACTGGGAAATACACTATTTTTGCACCCACTTTTTTTTTTATTACTGATTTGTGCCCATTTTGCTGTCAGCTCTGCATCAGACTTACAGGCTGGAATGTAATGGCCGGCAATGCGGGCAGCAGCAGAATTTCCATGAATTAGTTGTTACATTTAAAGTGACATTTTTATATAGAAGAACAACTAACCTGGTTTTGTTGTTTAAAAGATTGTCACTTTAAAAATAGCTTATACATGGTGGATATCTCACCGCTGCTCTCCATTCTATTACGCTTGGTGAAAGTGTTTATTATGGTGTATGTAAAGTCACAGCATAGAGATTAGCATGAGAAATGATTTTTAGAGAGATGCAATCATGTGTCAGCATACGACGTATAATTCCCAGCGGTCACGGTCACTTGAGTCAATAACTTACGTTATCCTCTGATAATTTATCAATTGTCACCTTGGCCTCCAGCAAATGGTTATTAAGCGCTATCACCTCGTGTCCTAGCGCTCTCTTCTCCTCCTCATAGTGTTGGCCCTGAAAATAAACAGCAGACATTGCTTTCCGTTACTGGCGTCTGCAGTAATCAATGTAAAGCGATGTAATCAGTAACAATGAGGCGCTTTAGTGCTCAGGACACCATGTCCACATAAAGAACGGCCCATCACACTCTGGGCCTGACTCAGATTTGGGAATAGAATTAAGGCTCCCCCATACACTATACGATGGATTGCCGGATCCTGTGATAGGATTGGAAATGTCGATCCGCCGGTCGGAAATGCCGACCGGCAGCAATCGATGTTCCACGATCCGTCTAAAGATCAGTGAAATTATAGATTTTAAATTTCACAGATTTGCAAATCACGATCTTATTTTGATTGGTAAATTAGTGAAATAAAACATGTTGGATTTTACAGATCCTCCAACCCAACATCACAGGAACGCCTCATCATGGTAATTCATCGCTGGTGTAGGGGGCCATAAGATAAAGCAAATAGCTGTATAAATGGTGCAATGCAAGGGGTGCAAATACATACTATACATGTAGCCCACAAATGCTGGACAGCTTTATTATTACACTGCAATTTAGATTCCAATTTGAACACACCCCTCCCAAACCTAAATCTCTCTGCACATGTTACATCTGCTCCACCCCCCGCAGTGCAGCATGGTGTCACCAAGATGCACAGTTACTTGCTATATATTAGTCTATCCCCAAATCTGAATCAGGCCCTCTGTTCATAGATTTCCAATGGAGGCTGAGTAACTGGCAGATGTAAATGGAGGCTCAGTAATGAGCAGAAGAAATCATGCAGGATGTGTCTATGGAGGCTCAGTAATGAGCAGAAGAAAGCATGCAGGATATGTCTATGGAGGCTCAGTAATGAGCAGAAGAAAGCATGCAGGATGTGTCTATGGAGGCTCAGTAATGAGCAGTAGTAAGCATGCAGGAGGTGTCTATGGAGGCTCAGTAATGAGCAGAATTAAGCATGCAGGAGGTGTCTATGGAGGCTCAATAACTAGCAGAAGTAAACATGCAGGAGATGTCTATGGAGGCTCAAATACTAGCAGAAGTAAGCATGTAGGAGATGTCTATGGAGGCTAAGTAATGAGCAGAAGTAAGTGTGCAGGAGTTGTCTATGGAGGCTCAGTTACTAGCAGAAGTATTCATATAGGCGCTGTCTATGGAGGCTCAGTAATGATCAGAAGTAGACGTGCAGGTGATGTCTATGGAGGCTCAGTAGCATGCAGGAGATGTCTATGGTGGCTGAGTAATCAGCAGAAGTAAACATGCAGGAGATGTCTGTGGAGGTTCGCTAATCAGCAGAAGAAAGCATGCAGGATGTGTCTATGGAGGCTCAGTAATGAGCAGTAGTAAGCATGCAGGAGGTGTCTATGGAGGCTCATTAATGAGCAGAAGTAAACATGCAGGAGATGTCTATGGAGGCTCAGTAATGAGCAGAAGTAGACATGCAGGAGATGTCTGTGGAGGTTCTGTAATGAGCAGAAGTAAGTATGCAGGATATGTCTATGGAAAATCAGTAATGAGTAGAAGTAAGCATGTAGGAATTGTCTCTGGAGGATCAGTAACTAGCAGAAGTAAGTATGCAGGAGTTATCTATGGAGGGCTAATAAGGAGCAGATATAAGCATGCAGGCTCTATTAGCGAGCTGAGGTAAACATGCAGGAGATGTCTGTGGAGGTTTAGTAATGAGCAGAAGTAAACATGCAGGAGATGTCTATGGAGGCTTAGTAACTAGCAGAAGTAAGTATGCAGGAGATATCTATGGAGGCTCAATAATGAGCAGAAGTAATAGTACAGGAGTTGCCTATGGAGGGCTAGTAAGAGGTAAGCGTGCAGTGTGATGTTAGCTATAAAGTATTAAATATTTGTAAACACTCCCTTAATTAATGAGAAAGTTGTCTATGGAGGGCTAGTAAGGAGCAGGTGTACTGTAAGCATGCAGCTGATATCTGGAGCTGGTAAGGAGCAGATATAAGCATGCAGGCTCTATTAGCGAGTTGAGGTAAGCATGCAGTATTTATCTATGGAGGGCTAGTAAGGCGCAGAAGTAAGTTATGCAGGAGTTATCTATGAAGGACTAGTAAGGAGCAGAGGTAAGTATGCGGGAGTTATCTATGGAGGGCTAGTAAGGAGCTAAGGTAAATGTGCCTGGAGTTATCTATGGGGGCTAGTAAGGAGCAGAGGTAAGCATGCAGACACTATTAGGGAGCTGATGTAAGTGTGCAGGAGTTATCTATGGGGGATAGTAAGGAGCAGAGGTAAGTGTGCAGGAGTTATCTATGGAGGACTAGTAAGGAGCAGAGGTAAGTGTGCAGGAGTTATATATGGAGGGCTAGTAAGTTGCAGAGATAACCATGCATGAGTTATCTATGGAGGGCTTGTAAGGAGCAGAGGTAAGCGTGCAGGGAAGTTATCTATGGAGGGCTAGTAAGGCGAAAAGGTAAGCATGAAGGAGATATCTATGGAGGGCTAGTAAGGAGCTGAGGTAAATATGCAGGAGTTATCTATGGAAGTCTAATAGGGAGCAGATGTAAGCATGCTGGCGCTATTGGGGATCTGAGGTATTTGTGCAGGAGTTATCTATGGAGGACTAGTAAGGAGCAGAGGTAAGTATGCAGGAGTTATCTATGGAGGGCTAATAAGGAGCAGATATAAGCATGCAGGAGTTATCTATGGAGGGCTAATAAGGAGCAGATATAAGCATGCAGGCTCTATTAGCGAGCTGAGGTAAGTATGCAGGATTTATATATGGAGGGCTTGTAAGGAGCAGAGGTAAGCATGCAGGAGTTATCTATGGAGGGCTAGTAAGGCGCAGAGGTAAGCATGCAGGAGTTATCTATGGAGGGCTAGTAAGGAGCAGAGGTAAGTATGCAGGAGTTATCTATGGAGGGCTAGTAAGGATCTAAGGTAAATTTGCAGGAGTTATCTATGGAGGGCTAATAAGGAGCAGATATAAGCATGCAGGCTCTATTAGCGAGCTAAGGTAAGCATGCAGGACTTATATATGGAGGGCTAGTAGCGAGCAGAGGTATCCGTGCAGGAGTTATCTATGGAGGACAAGTAAGGAGCAGACATGGGGGCCAGTAAGGAGCAGAGGTGGGGGCTAGTAAGGAGTAGAGGTAAGCATGCAGGAGTTATCTATGGAGGGCTAAGTAAGGAGCAGAGGTAAGCGTGTAGGAGTTATCTATGGAGGACAAGTAAGGAGCAGAGGTAAGCATGTAGGAGTTATCTATGGAGGACAAGTAAGGAGCAGAGGTGGGGGCTAGTAAGAAGCAGAGGTGCGGGCTAGTAAGGAGCAGAGGTAAGCGTGTAGGAGTTAGGGAAGACGAAATTTGGATAGAATTGAGGAAAGATAAGATTGCTGGTTTTCTGCTGGTGTTTGGTTAATGACTGCCTTGTTACGGGGTTAATCTTGGTGTATCAGTTTGTGAGGATTATCCTATGGCATGTTTAGAAGGAGGAGCTACAATGAGTCTATTTAAGGGGCTGCAAGAGCTCAGCTCAGTCTCTTGTAAGTGGATCATCTTAACCCACCATCCCACCCAGTTTTGTTATGTTGTGTACACTTACTTTTCTTTCCAATTAGGTGAGGCACAGCACGGCGGGAGTACGCTGCAACTCAGTGGCTTTAAGTGGCGTAAGACAACTTTGTGGGGGCACTGACCCTCGTTGCCCCTGGCGAATTTGTCCTGCTCTGCACGGGAGGACCCGGGTGCTGGCTGTACGGTAGCACCTCGGATTGGCCCTAGAGGGAAGTGAGACTCTCACATCGTTAGTGTGTCTAGAGGGGGGACTTTTAAGTAGTCCTCCGAGTTTTGATCAGCGTGAAAGCTAGAACTGAGTTTGCAGCGTCTCTTAGCCACCCACGTTAGGTTGATTGATTAATTGTTAAATAAAAAGCTGTGACCTTTTTTTTTAGCCAAGCTCTGTTGTCCGTGTCGTTATTTATTTATATATAGTAGTTAAGTAAGTTAATAAGGTGTTAAGGTTTAGTTGAAGCAGTAAACCAATGCAGATCTTATCTATGGAGGGCTTGTAAGGAGCAGAGGTAAGCATGCAGTAGTTATCTATGGAAGTCTAATAGGAAGCAGATGTAAGCATGCAGGCGCTATTGGGGATCTGAGGTATGTGTGCAGGAATTATCTATGGAGGGCTAGTAAGTAGCTGAGGTAAATTTGCAGGAGTTATCTATGGAGGGCTAATAAGGAGGAGATATAAGCATGCAGGCTCTATTAGCAAGCTGAGGTAAGCATGCAGGATTTATCTATGGAGGGCTAGTAAGGAGCAGAGGTAAGTGTGCAGGAGATATCTATGGATGGCTAGTAAGGAGCTAAGGTAAATGTGCAGGAGTTATCTATTGAGGGCTAGTAAGGTGCAGAGGTAAGCGTGCAGGAGTTATCTATTGAGGGCTAGTAAGGAGCAGAGGTAAGTATGCAGGAGTTATCTATTGAGGGCTAGTAAGGAGCAGAGGTAAGCATGCAGGGTTTGTTTATGGATTGATAGGGGGCAACAATTGCCAATAGAAAACATTGGGCCTGATTCAGAGCCGCTCGTAAGCGGCCGCTCGTTCGCTCCGAGCGAAGTTCGCACATCTGCGCATGCGTATTGGTCGTAATGCGCATGCGCCAACCAGTCAGTGCGGTCGGAAATCGAGCACTATAAAGCATGAAACATACATTACTGGGTTATTATATTCAAACTCTCAAAGAGCCCATATTATGACTATAAGACAGAACCTATCTAAGAACAAAATAATTTTATTACTGAAGAACGTGTAATATCTAGCCCATGCACAACTATACGTTACCTATAATTATCTGTCCTTATGGTCTTTCATATACCTGTATAGGCAAAACTGAAAGAACGTTCAAGGAACGCATGGCAGCCCATAGATCATCTATTAGATTGGCACTTGATACTGGTCACAGTGACCAGCCTGTAGCACGCCATTTTCTTACAGCAGCATTCCTTGTCAAGCCTTAAATACCGCAGGATAAATCATATACCGTTATCTATCAGAGGTGGTAATAGACCATTGCAGCTTCTCATGTGTGAATCTGGGTGGATACACCGTTTAGGCTCTCTAACCCCTAAGGGGCTAAATGAACAGATTGGTCTTGGAGTCTTTGGTTAATCTTTTATATAACTCAACCATTTCCCTTTATATCTCCCCCTATTCTGACTTTTCTTTGTCTGACTTTGATTAAATATGTCCTCTATTGTTAAGAATATGTTTTCTAAATGTTTCTTGTTAGTGTGTATATGGTAACCTCATAACGTATAGTTGTGCATGGTCTGCCTTCTAGATATTACACGCTCTTCAGTGATAAAATTATTTTGTTCTTAGATAAGTTCTGTCTTATAGTCATAATATGGGCTCTTTGAGAGTTTGAATATAATAACCCAGTAATGTATGTTTCATACTTTATTTATTTTTGCTCCTTGGTAATTATACATTGGGAGCTTTGTATAATGCACTATGCTGTTGTTTGTAGCTTACTGTTGCCTTGTTGTCTGTCTGTTGATGTTCTGTTTCTCTGATTACTATTATTTTTATGGTTTTGTAGTATCAGCGCATTTGTCCTAGTATTTGTGTATATTATGACTACGATGAGGCAGCACTGCTGCGCCGAGCGTGATGACGTCATCTATTGTGAGCCACCGTCCAGTCGGGTGTGCGGTCCCACCCTGGAGACTGGCAGCGTATGCACTGGGTGTCTGGGGTTATTTAAGGTAAGATGTTTCTATGTATTTTTATGTCCTGATGAAAATGGCGTAATATTAAAGGCATCGAAACGTTGACCACAAACCTGCCGTTTCTTCTATGCTTGGAGTGCCGCACTTTAACCATACTCTCTCTATATATATATATATTATAAGGGCACAGTAGTGTATATACATAGGCACAGTAGTGTATATACATAGGCACAGTAGTGTATATACATAGGCACAGTAGTGTATATACATAGGCACAGTAGTGTATATACATAGGCACAGTAGTGTATATACATAGGCACAGTAGTGTATATACATAGGCACAGTAGTGTATATACATAGGCACAGTAGTGTATATACATAGGCACAGTAGTGTATATACATAGGCACAGTAGTGTATATACATAGGCACAGTAGTGCCCTTATATAAGGCTGCATCTATAAAAAATGAAATCTCCATAGAGAATTGCGGAGGGGGGGGCATGGTGTTTAAGGTGCTACACCTCAAAAGCTGTTGGAGGTACCAAGCTGAAATTTGGCATGTCCGGGTAGAACTGTCGCTTGCTGCTGCATGCCAAACTTCAGGGCATAAACATAAAAAATGAGGATTTGGGAGTAATCTAAAGCTCCAAATGTCACTTTTTTTGACATTCTCAATTAGGACCACTTTTCTGCTCTTGGGGGATTTTTGGGAAGGCATAACTCAATGTAGGGGAGGAATTTGGACATGGGGTCTGTTTTATTAGATAGCTGTTGTGCCCGGGTATGTGCTTTTGAGGTTTAGGTAAATTAGAAAGTTACAGTTTTTACAATATTACCTCAAGAATGCGCCATTGAATAGATAGGATATTTCAACTTGCTGCACAGCAGCAGTAGGAACCTTCTCCACTCACTGTGGCTTCACTTGGGTGCACAAAGATGGCCGTCGTTTGCGGGCTTTAGCGGTGGTGGGCTCGGGGGAAAAAAGCATCTATTAGCTGCAGCGGGACCTGAGGGAAAGGCTCAGGGGGGTAGCGGGCGTGAGCCGCAGCCAAAACCCGGGTCTTAGTGGCAGTGGTGCGGGCGGCAGTGTGGTCAGCGGTAGAGCAGGCATTAGGACGTGGGGGAGGTAGCAGCACACAGAATGCAGACTCAGATCTGGAAGATCCGTGATCAAAATGGAGTGGCCCCACCCCCAAAAAGAAACCAGCACAGGGCTTTGGATACTCAGTACTGGTTGTGCTAAATACAGGGGACAAATGATGTAGGGGTCCCCCATACTAAGCACAACCAGCAGCAGGCTTTTCAGTACCAATCAACATCGACAGCACGCCCCCTTTGATCAGACACTACGAGCGAAGGAAAGTCCTTCGCTCGTCGCGTCTCGCGCATGCGCACGATGGAGCTCCCTCCGTCGTGCGCATGCGCAGTGCAGACCATCAACCCACTTGCGAGCGGACAGCCGCTCGCGAGTGGGTCTGAATCAGGGCCAAAGTGTCTTGAAAAAGGTCTCCAGGAACCAAAACGTCAACATGATAATGTACAGTGTGGCTTCTTTGTGAAATAAACCTTGGTGTTGGTGATTGCCTTCTTCTTGCATTTATATATAAAGGACTTACAGTCTATATGGAAGCGCCCCATGGATGGATACTGTTTGGACCAAGTGTGCGGTCTATTGTTTATATATATATATATATATATATATATATTCACATACACACACACATTCAGACAGTATATGCGTGTATACAGTATATATACATTTACACACACACACACATATATATATATATATATAATATATAGACAGTTTATGTGTATATATATATATATATATATATAAATATACACACATGCACAGTATAAATCTATGTGTGTATATACAGTATGTATATTTCTATACATACATTTATAGTGTGTATATATATATATATATATATATATATATATATATATATTAGGGGTGTGCACCGGCCATTTTTCGTGTTTTGGTTTTGGATCTGGATCTTTCTTCGTGTTTTGGAACTGGATGGGTTTTGCCAAAACCACCCTTCCGTGTTTTGGGTTCTGGGTTTTGTGTTTTGGATCTGTATTTTTTTTTAAAAAAGCATAAAAACAGCTAAAATCACAGAATTTGTGGGTTTTTCTGCTCCTATGCTATTATTAACCTCAATAACCTTAATTTCCACTCATTTCCAGTCTATTCTGAACACCTCACACCTCACAATAGTGTTTTTATGTCCAAAAGGTTGCACCGAGGTAGCTGGATGACTATGCTAAGAGATACGAGGGGGCGGCACAAACACGTGGTCCATCTAGGAGTGATACTGCAGTGGCAGACAGGATGGCAGTTTGAAAAACTAGGCCCCAAACTATACATAATTCAAAGAAAAAAAAGAGGTGCAAGATGGAATTGTCCTTGGGGCCTCCCACCCACCCTTATGTTGTATAAACAGGACATGCACACTTTAACAAACCAAACATTTCAGCGCCAGGGTCTGCCACACGACTGTGGCTGAAATGATTGGTTCGTTTGGGCCCCCACAAAACAAGCTGGCAATTAATCTGTCCCTGCACAAACTGGCTCTACGGAGGCAAGATGTCATCCTCATCCTCCTCATCCACTGATTCCTCACCCTCTTCAGTGTGTACATCCTCATCCTCACAGAGTATTAATTCGTCCCCGCTGGAATCCACAACCACAGGTCCCTCTGTGCGTTCTGGAGGCTGGTCTCCCTGGAAGAGTTGATAATTCATTTTATGAACATCATCTTCTCCACATTTTGTGGAAGCAACCTCCTACGCCTTTCGCTGACAAGGTTCCCGGCTGCACTAAACACTCTTTCGGAGTACACACTGGAGGGGGAGCAACTCAGGTAAAATAGAGCCAGTTTGTACAGGGACCTCCAAATTGCTTCTTTTTCCTGCCAGTACAGGTACGGATTGTCTGACATGCCTACTTGGATGCTGTCACCGATGTAATCCTTTAACAGACAGACGCACGCTTGTCGCTGCTGCTTTGAGGATGCAAGTGCGGCTACAGCCCACACAATTCACAAAGACAGAAAAAAGAAGAAGAATATTTTTATTGTTTGTGTAGCACACTTTGAGGGTGTCACCACCCTTTAACAGACAGACGCACGCTTGTCGCTGCTGCTTTGAGGACAGTATCATATGCAGTGACAGTAGACTTGTCAGAAATTGTTGGCACGTCCTTCAGTCCGGACCAGATGTCCAAACCAGCCCTTGACTTATGACACAGGCGCACGCTTGGCGCTGCTACTATGTTGATGCACGTGCGGCTACATCGCACACAAGTCACAAACACATTGAAAAAATTGTTTTTTATTTTTTGGAGCACTTTGAAGGTTACACCACCCTTTAACAGACAGACGCATGCTTGTCGCTGCTGCTTTGAGGATGCAGGTGGAATCTAGACGGGATTTGGAACTGTGGACACACTACCTCCATCAATTGTCTAAATCCCACTGCACTAATGGCGGATACCGGACGCACGTCTAACACCAACATAGCAGTCAAGGCCTCAGTTATACGTTTTGCTTCAGGATGACTGCTGTCGTACTTCATCCTCATCGCTAGGGACTGTTGGAGGGTCAATTGTTTAGTAAAAGTAGTGATGTTCCTACTTCCTCTCTGGGATGATGAACAACTCCCAGCAGCAGCAACAGCACTAGGAGGAAGTGGTTCTTGATCTTTCCATATTTTATTTTTATCGGAGAAAGTTTGGTCCTCCATTTATGTTATATTGATATATACGTGCGGCTAAAGCGCACACAAACACAGAAAATATTTTTTTATTTTTGCTGGAGAGTAGTGCACTTTGTGGGTTACACCACCCTTTAAGAAATGAGCCAGACGGCTCTTTACTTATGGGACACAGGCGCACGCTTGGCGCTGCTCCTTTGTTGATGCACGTGCAGCCACAGTGTACACAAGTCACAAACATAGAAAATATATATTTTTTTGGTTTGGACTGGAGTGTACTTTGGGGGTTACAGCACCCTTTAACGGTCAAGCCAGCCGGCCATTTACTTATGACACAGGCGCACGCTTGGCACTACTTTGTTGATGCACGTGCGGCTACTGCGCACACAATTCACAGACACAGAAAATATATATTTTTTTGGTTTGGACTGGAGTGTACTTTGGGGGTTACAGCACCCTTTAACGGTCAAGCCAGCTGGCCCTTTACTTATGACACAGCGCACGCTTGGCACTACTTTGTTGATGCACGTGCGGCTACTGCGTACACAATTCACAAACACAGAAAATAATTTTTTTTTGGTTTGGACTGGAGTGTACTTTGGGGGTTACAGCACCCTTTAACGGTCAAGCCAGCCGGCCCTTTACTTATGACACAGGCGCACGCTTGGCACTACTTTGTTGATGCACGTGCGGCTACTGCGCACACAATTCACAAACACAGAAAATAATTTTTTTTTGGTTTGGACTGGAGTGTACTTTGGGGGTTACAGCACCCTTTAACGGTCAAGCCAGCCGGCCCTTTACTTATGACACAGGCGCACGCTTGGCACTACTTTGTTGATGCACGTGCGGCTACTGCGCACACAATTCACAAACACAGAAAATAATTTTTTTTTTGGTTTGGACTGGAGTGTACTTTGGGGGTTACAGCACCCTTTAACGGTCAAGCCAGCCGGCCCTTTACTTATGACACAGGCGCACGCTTGGCACTACTTTGTTGATGCATGTGCGGCAAATGCGCACACAATTCACAAACACAGAAAAAATATTATTTTTTTAGCACTTGGGGGGAGCACCCCTGATGGACAGAGCACCCCCTGGACAACACTACAGCACCCCTTTAGGACTGGGACACTGCACAGGACTTTGGAGTGGACACAGCCCCTATGGAGAACTGACTGCACAACACAGTCCAGCCAGCCCCTATGGACTTTGAAGTAGTGGACACAGCCCCTATTAACAACAGCAGCACAGCACAACACAGCCAGCCCCTATGGACTTTGAAGTAGTGGACAACAGCAGCACTACACTACACTACACTACACAGCCCTAACTCCCACCCTCCCTCTTCACTGTCCACAGCCGAGTGAGAAAATGGCGCCGATGCGGGTACCTTATATAGGGTCCAAAACCCGCGAGACTCGGAAGGCGGGATGATGACGTTTTGCCTCGATTTCAGATCCGAGTCAGGCGGGAAAAGTCGAGCCTGACTCGGATCGGACTCGGATCGGGGGGGCCCGGGGGGGTTCGGATTTCAGAAATCCGAACCCGCTCACCCCTAATATATATATATATATACACACACATTTATATACATACAGACAGTATGTGTATGCATACAGTGCGTGAGTGTGTGTATATATATATATATATATATATATATATATACATTACACACACACACACACACACATGCATACATACGCTCATTTAATATATTTATAATAATGTGTGCAGTGGTGGGACAGCGGGCTACCTTTCCTTCAGCCCTCAGCTCCACGGCCCGCCGCCTGGGGAAACGCTGAAGCAGGGTGAATTGTTCCCTAAGTGCCCGACTAAGCTGCTATGCCCTGCACGCCACGCACTGCAGGGCAGGCAGTCCGGGCTCTTCCTTCTGAGACTGGTCAGCCACAGTCTCGTGAGATTTTACATAATAATCTCACGAGACTGTCACAGTGTAGAGAGTCTCCTCGGCAGCCGCAGCTGAGCTGCCGAGGACAGCAGCGGGGACAGTTAAATGTAAGTAGTAGCGGCCGGGGATCGGGAACAGTGTGTGGGGGCCCCAGGACCAGGGGTGTATCTAGTGACTCAAGCGCCCCTGGCAATGTAATGGACTGGCGCCCCCCACCCCCCCTATGCAGTGCCCCCAATAGTAATCCTGCAGTAGTAATCCCCCTTATGCTGCATTGCCCCCAGTAGTAGCCCCCCCTATACAGTGCCCCCAGTAGTAGTCCCCCATACAGTGCCCCCCAGTAGTAGACCCCAGTAGTAGTCCCCCCCTATACAGTGCCCCCCAGTAGTAGTCCCCCCCGATATAGTGCCACCAGTAGTGGCCACCCCACTAAATTGTCCCCAGTATTGGCCACCCCTATACAGTGCCCCCAATAGTGGCCACCCACCCCCTTTAGTGCCTCCAGTAGTGGCCACCCCTATACAGTGCTCCCAGTAGTGGCCACCCCCATAAATTACCCCCAGTAGTGGCCACTCCTATACAGTGCCCCCCAGTAATGGGCACCCCTCATAAAGTGCCCCCCAGTAGCTGCCACCCCCTATTTCAGTGCCCCCCCGTAGTGCCAGGCTTACACACTCAAACACACACACAATGAACAAAAAATAAATTCAACTTACCTGATCCCTGCACCTGACGCGACCGCCGCTGTCTGCTCTGAGTCCCGGCCGCTCTTCTCCTGCATGGGAGAGATGTCATGACGTATGACGTCTCTCCCATGCTGCGGGGGAAGCCGGCACACGGAGCTCATTAGTGAGCTCCAGCCGGCTCCCTCCGCGGACTATGCAGCAGCAAATGAGAGTCTGTCTGACTCTCATTAGCTGGCTGCTATTACAAACACACAGCCGCCGCTGGCGGCTGTGTGTTTGCAAACAGTATAGGGCAGACCGCTATTACTGCGGTGTGCCCTACACTTGTGGGGCCAGGGGACTTGTCCACCGCTTGGCTACTGGTGGCACTGCCGGATGGTGCCCCCCCTTTGGTCGGTGCCCCTGGTGAGTGCCATCCTGGCCAATGGGTAGATACGCCCCTGCCCAGGACGACCGCCCCTGTCGCCCTGCCCTTAATCCGGACCTGCCTGTAGAAGCTCTGTTATCCCTTGAAGAAGTCTGATACCTATTACTCCTGTATTCCACCTTTCATGAACTTACCTTTATTTGCCATCAGATAAGCTGTTTTTATTATTATTATTATATATATATATATATATATATATATAATGCTTCTTATGAATTTTCTGTTGTTTAACCACTTGCCTGGCATGGTCATATCAGATACGACCACTCAGAAAAGCACTGTGGGCGGCTGCTGGAAAATACTTTTCTAGCAGCCGCCAATCACAGAGGGACCTCCTGCACACTTTGTCCCTCCCCGTGGGCCGATCACTGCAGTGATCGGCCAGCCCAGCGCCGGCGCACCCACCCCCTCCCCCAGCGGCTGCCGAGAGGACAGGGCAGAGAAGGCAGCACTGACAGCGCTGTCCTTCTCTTCCTCCAACTCCGGCTAGCAGCAGACGCCGGGCAGGGAAGGTAGCGCTATCAGCGCTGTCCTTCCCTCACTCCACCCCCGCTATCAGCAGCCCCACCCCCATGAGTAAATCAGAGCCCTGGCCATAATATATATATATATATATATATATATACACACACACACATACACACACACACACACAGTCAGGTGCACATATATATTGGGACATTGACAGAATTTTCTTATTTTGGCCTCTATTCACCACCACAATGGCTTTGAAATGAAACAAACAAGATGTGCTTTACCTGCAGACTTTCAGATTTAATTTGAGGGTAATTACATCCAAATCAGGTGAACGGTGTAGGAATTACAACGGTTTCTCCCACTTTTTAAGGGGCCAAAAGTAATGGGACTATCAACTCAAAAGCTATTTCATGGACAGGTGTGGGCTATTCCCTCGTTATTTCATTATCAATTAAGCAGGTAAAAGGTCTGGAGTTGATTCTAGGTGTGACATTTGCATTTGGAATCAGTTGCTGTCTACTCTCAATATGAGATCCAAAGAGCTGTCACTATCAGTGAAGCAAGCCATCATTAGGCTGAAAAATCAAAACAAACCCATCAGAGAGATTGCAAAAACATTAGGTGTGGCCAAATCAACTGTTTGGATCATTCTTACAAAGAAAGAATGCATCGGACAGCTCAGCAACACCAAAAGACCACGGAAAACAAACGTTGGTGGTTGACAAACGAATTATTTCCCTGGTGAAGAAAAACCCCTTCACAACAGTTGGCCAAATCAAGAACACTCTCCAGGAGGTAGGTGTATATGTGTCAAAGTCAACAAATAGAGAAAAGACTTCACAAGAGTGAATATAGAGGGTTCACCACAAGATGCAAACCATTGATGAGCCACAAAAACAGGAAGACCAGATTAGAGTTTGCCAAACAACATCTAAAAAAGCCTTTACAGTTCTGGAACAACATCCTATGTACAGATGAGACAAAGATCAACTTGTACCAGAGTGATGGGAAGAGAAGAGTATGGAGAAGGAAAGGAACTACTCATGATCCAAAACATACCACCTCAACAGTGAAGCATAGTGGTGGTAGTGTCATGGCGTGGGCATGTATGGCTGCCAATGGAACTGGGCTTTTGGCCCCTTAAAAAGTGGGAGGCACATATAGAAACCGTTGTATTCCTACACCGTCCACCTGATTTGGATGTAATTACCCTCAAATTAAATCTGAAAGTCTGCAGTTAAAGCACATCTTGTTTGTTTCATTTCAAAGCCATTGTGGTGGTGAATAGAGGTCAAAATATGAAAATTCTGTCAATGTCCCAATATTTATGCACCTGACATATATATATATATATATATATATACATACACACACACACACACATATATATATATACACACATATATATATATATATATATATATATACACATACATACACGTATATAGATGGCAGCCCCCAACTGATGTTAAGGAAAAATCGGCAGCTGTGGTCACAATCGATGTTTCTATCGATGGCCATCAGTACTAGTATATACCATTAAAATTGCCATTTTTATGGTGTACAGCATTTTTTTTTACAAAATTGTGTTGGATAAGTTTGAATAAGCTGTTCCTGACCTAATTCAATCATAAAATAAGCCGACAATTTCGGAGCGGTTTTTGGAGAAAGGATTTGTCAGTTAAGTGGTTAAAAAAAATACCTTCAAATTATGTGTATATTTATTTATTGGTTCTGTACGTATCATGCCCTACATGTTTAAGGTCTATTTTTTTGTCTTAAATAAATTTTTTTTATACATTTCAAATTTATTTGATAGGAATTTACTCTTTTTTTTATATATTTATAGTTGTCAATAATGTGCAGGACTATACTTTAATGTACCACTACCTATATGTTTGCACTTTGGATTGCGCCTTTTAACACATGACATATTTATTAATCACAAATATTAAGAGGTTTTTTCATTACAGTATTATAGTCACACACGCTGCACGTTGCACTTTAAACAGATAAGTTATTGTAGTCTTTTACAGACATATATTCACAAGGTTGCACAAGCACAGTGGGCACTTTATCTCAGTTCCATGGAGGTGAGGTTTTGGCAAAACCAATCCAGATCCAAAACCAAGGGAGATCCAGATCCAAAACGAAGGGAGATCCAGATCCAAAACTAAAACCAAAACACGGGGGTCGACTCACATCTCTAATAGAAACACGTACATAAATAAAAGCTTGTCTGACAATCCCAGAAACACCAGATAATTCAACAGATCTGGAAGAGAGTTCAGACCAGCGCAATCCCGCAATGCATGTCAGCTGGAATTCATCATATATAAAACTTTTTTTTTTTTTTAGATTTTTTTAATTTATATTTTTATCATCTGCCTTCACAATTAATTGTGTTTCTCTGCTTTCTCCTCCCATCACACCATAAAGGGGTATATATATTTATCCCTTTATTAACATTTTCAACTATTGTTGTAAAATGTATTATAAAGATAATGCAGGATTTATCACAGATTTCCCCTGCTTACTTGTCTGGCCCGCTGTCCCTATACAATACCATGAGGACCTAAATGAATAAAGCTTTAGACAGCGGGAACCTTCACCTTCTCCAGATGGTGCTAAATCCCCCCCAGTCCGGGTTGTGTTTGGCTTCTTTTGCTAGACGCAGGATTCTTTGTGCACATGCGAGAACTCAAGCTCATACATGCACAGTAGCAGTGATAAGGGTTGTGAGTACAGCTGATCATCACATTGCTAACGCACAACAAGTCTGTTACTTAATTATCATGGACCACCCGTGATATGATAATGAATAGGCACCATAAAAGTGATGCTAACTTTTGGAGAAGTGAGGAGTTTATCTTCTACATAAATTATATAACTGATCACTATCCACTGAAACCTACAGGGGCTGTATTACTAATTACCTGCTGCCAAGTACTGACTACATGTCACACAGGGGCACACAGGAGACCCCCCTGGTCTGTAGCTCGGAGATGGTGCTTTCCCCAATTACCTGCTGCCAAGTAATGACTACATGTTACACAGAGGTACAAAGGAGACACCCTAGTCTGTAGCTCAGAGATGGTATTTTTCAAATTACCTGCTGCCTAGCACTGACTACATATTACACAGGGGCACACAGGAGACTCCCTGGTCTGTAGCTCAGAGATGGTATTTCCCCAATTACCTGCTGCCTAGTACTGACTACATGTCACACAGGAGACCCCCTGGTCTGTAGCTCAGAGATGGTGCTTTCCCCAATTACCTGCTGCCTAGTACTAACTACATGTTACACAGGGGCACACAGGAGACCCCCTGGTCTGTAGCTCAGAGATGGTGCTTTCCCCAATTACCTGCTGCCTAGTACATTTTTACACAGGGGCACACAGAAACAGCAACATTCACATCTAGGTTTTCTGTATCAGTCACTGACATTCCTGTGATCATCCCTTTCTGTAGTTGAACACTTCACTGTTGAACACTGTGGTATCCAAGGTGACCAAAAAACTTTGCTGTACGTAACAAAATAAGGAACAGTATTGTGTATCTAGGACATACAATTGCCATGTGCCTATAGATATTACAGTACATTTTGTTTTACATAATGCACTTTCCTTTAATGAAGTGAGCTCTGTGTCTATAACTTTTGTTCCCATGTCTGGTACGTAAAGCAAATCTTGGATTTCATTGACTTTAATTTTAGTCCCAACTTTCAGGCAGACTTTAATTGTTCCACCTTTTGTAGCTAAAGCACTTAATTGCCAATCCCTTTAATTGTGACAGGGTCACATTTGGATAACTTGGTGAACCATTCCTCATCGCAGCTGAAATACTTAGATATGTCTTGCTGGCAGTCGGGATTCCAGTGGTCAGAATCCAGACATCAAGATCCTGACAGGGTTAACATATCGACACATGTTAGTCGGTATGCTAACCCTCCCCCTCTCCCTACCCTAACCCTCCCTTTTTGGTACCTAACCCTAACCTCCCCCCCCTAGTGCCTGAACCTAACCTCCCCCTCCCTGCACCCTAAACCTAACTCTCCCCCCTTAGTGCCTAACCCTTATCCTCCCCCAGTACCTAACCCTCACCCTCCCCTAACCCCCGATAGTTACCTTCGGGATGTCAGTGGTTGGTATTCTGAAGCCGGGATTCCAAATGCTGTCAGTATTCCGGCGCTGGTATTTAGACCATCGGCATCCTATCAGCCGGGATGCTGAGTACATGCCCTTGTTGCAGCTGAGTCAATATACCAGCAATCCTTTCTGTAGCTATCTGTAATTCTCAGGGCTTAGTTCATCTTTGCAATTGCATTTCCATGACAAATTTCAAGGTTGTATAATTCCCTGCACATTGTATGTCCTTCATATCAGACCAGTTTTGTGAGTAGAGATACCCATGTATACCATCCATTGATATTTATCAGGAACGTTGAGAGGACGCCTTGCTAATTGATGTCCACTCGGACCTACCATACTGGGTAATACTTACATTTTTCTACCTGCTGGATAATTAAACCGGGATTCTTGAACATTCATCCTAGTAACATTATTGGAGTTAATGACTCATACAGAACTCTTTCTGGTGGTTATCCGATTATAGCTTTAGCATTGGATCAGTTGTATGCTGCTCCATCCTGTTATCAGGTTTATAAAATATGTGATTATTTTAAATACAATCATTATTTAATCAATGTATTTTTTAGATATGTTTTATTAATATTAAATGTGTTTTTTTATATTGACCAAGCCGTATATATGATTTGATTGGATTGCAATATTGGATACCTACTAGCGCTGTTTTTTATATTTTTTTTTTATCTCTCTTATTAAGAAGTCTGACACCTTCCTTTAAATAGCTAATTGACAAGAGCCACCCCTGCTATTTATTTTGTTGTATGTCAACCATAGTGTGGCTTAGGGGGCATGTGTGGAGGACGGGTCCTGTGAAATCGCTCGCCGTGCCCCAAATGATTGATATGCTGTAGCTGTTTGGAAGAGAGAGGGGAAAAGGGGCCATTTAATAAAATTATTGCGTTTCTCTAGTCCCAGTATCTCCATCGTTCTGATGCCACAACCAGTGCAACAAATACTATACAGATATAAAACATGTACATACTATATTATCATGTAACATAAAGTGCATAGTGCTATTTTTTTTCCTTTGGTGACACAGGTCCTGATTCAGAGCCGGACGCTATGAGAGAGCGCTTACTCTGAACCAGGACGTTTTTTTGGTTTTTTTTTGGCGCGGCCTCCTGGCCACTCGCATTGCTGTAGGTGAGCAGCCAGGATGATGGTCACGATGGTCCAGACCACCGTGACTTGCGACGAGACCCTTGTGGTAGGGTCTCGTGGCCATGAGCCCCAGAAAGCTTCTGGCTATAATAGAGCCGGGAGCTCTCCCACTGACATCACTGGTGATGTCAGAGGGGCCGCCCACAAACGGCAGGTGTTCGCATGGGAACGCCTCCATTTGTGAAGCCACCCCATGCCACGCCTCCAAAGTGGTGCGAGCTGTCGATCAAAATCGACAACCGCCCCCTTTTGGTGCGAGACCCGGAGTGACGGAGCGCCCGTCGCTAGAAGGGTCTCGTGCATGCGCACGTCGTAGCCGGCTCCGGCATGCGCAGTGGCCAAACATCGACCCGCTCGCGAGTGCATAGCGCTTGCGAGTGGGTCTGAATCAGGCCCACAGTACAAAAGATAATGCAGTGGTGACCTTAGCTGGCTGCCTGGGTCCCCAGCCACAGTCCCCAGCAGATACTTATTATGAGATCTGATACAAATGTATCTATCATGACACCTTCATCAATGTCTGCTACCTCCTAGCTCAGAGTCATTGTGCCCTTGTGGGGCTGTAGAACTGGAGAGTGTCTCCCTCCAATCAGCTTCTGGAAAGAATGCAGCGTTCCATGTCTCTGTGCAGCTGCGTCGTCCTTACACAGAGATGGGGCTCATCATTCAATTAGGTTCTTCTCCTGTATAACATCTTCGGCCTCTTGTATATTCATATAAAGTAAATAGTAGTGGTGCGCTCTGGGACAATAAATAAATGTAACTCAATGAAAGTGTCGATGTATTAGTGGTTCGGGTTTGTGCAATTTCCTGTAAATAGATTCCAAAGTCCCAACTATACGGCTGAGAATCTGTCAAACTGTAGGCAGGGTGTTCTTTAAAAAACGTTGTTAAGATTAAGTCATTGGATAGTCTACGATGTATACCCCTATCCGGAGTAGATACTGTATAGGAAATAATGCTAAAAATTGTCCTTGGATAGTCCCATCAATAAAGTTGTAGTAATATCTGTAGGGTGGGTGTTCTTACAGTGTGCTTCAAGGTATCAGAACCGCCTTTACCTCCTCTCCACCTCAAATACAATACAGTGGCACAGTATCAGGGATCTTAAAAAACGCTATCATGCAGGTAGGTAAGAAGGAATCGTACTTACCCCGTATGCTGTGTTGCTCCTGCTGGTTCTCCTCGTCCCAGTGCTTGTATGGATGTGTATGAGGGGCTATGGTGGGTAAGGACTGCTGATGCACACTAATAAAGGCTATAAACAACTACAGACTCCGGTCTGAAATGAACTGATTTATTGTAACTGATTAAGGATTCCAGTCAGTATTGACTTCTAAAAAAAGCTTCCTGACATAGGAAGCATAAGGTTAAGAACATGCCCAATAATGGGAATGTATAGGGAAAGTCTCTCATAGAAAGTTTTTGTCAAATAGGGGGCGTGTCCCAACGCGTTTCATCCGTTTTTCGCGGACTTTTTCAAGGGTGCCCACCCTCCTGTTCAGTCTCCTTATATAGGCTCTGTGTTTGTGGCTGTGTCTGGCGCTTCTGTCTGTGCTGCGTGCACTTACTGGTTGCGCACGCGCACGCGCGTCCTAGTCCATCAGTGCTGCTGTGATGCCTGGCACTAGAGTGTGCATAGGTGTCCTCATATGTTTGCCGCGCATGTGCGGTCTCCGGCGGCCATTTTGTCATAGGTTTATGTTCAATATACAAGCACTGATGTATTAGCAAGCGCTGGAGTGTGCATAGGAGTCCCCATATGTTAACTGCGCATGCGTGGTCTCCTATGGCTATCTCTAGAACTGCATCCTCTTGTTAGTAGATTGTCACTGACACTTTAGTGTCTGTCAGAATAGCGGCCATCTTGCCTATGTATTTTAGCAATATCAACACAGCTACACAATCATGAGGTTGCTAAATAAACGAATGAATAATAAGTAGTGATAAAGTGGCTATTTCAACAAATTATTGCAACAAAGTGCTGTCCCTCTTTTACAATGCTACTCCTTTAGTGGCCATTTTGCACATCTGTTAATCATTAAAGGGCCATTGCTTATGTTTATATACGGGCTACTTTCTCCTAGTTTGTTGTACTACAATCAATTTTATGTTGATATGATCCTCCTCTTATGCTGACGATAATAACCCTATTCCAAACTAAATAAGTGAATAAATGCCTACCTGTACTTTGCTCTAATAATAGATAAATACCTTGATTAACTTAGAATCATGTGTCACGGAGAGGCTATAATCGTTCATTATAGAACTTGTTATATAATTTTCATAACTGATTGTATAATCCATAATTATATGATTATATATACCCGTCACCCAGGCATTATAAGGATATTGTTAGTGTAGTGCAATGTGGAACCATAAACACTGAATAGTGCTGGTGTCCACCTCTTTGATTGGTTAGGTCAGTAATTGGTGAATGTTGTAGAAACATAACGGTGAATTAAATATGGACATATGTATGTACATACAGTATTTATGGTTATGTTAAGCGTCCTCAATGTTAGCCACCGTGATTGGATGCATCATGGATAATGAGTACAGGTCATGGATCTATATTCAGTCCTTCTGGTACTAATGTGCACAGGTTGAATATCCACCTACTTTCTATCTTATCAATTCTAGCGCTATGGTCACCCCCCCTCCAATGTGGTGCAACTTGATCTATCGCTAGAAATTTTAACCCCTTTGGGTTCATGGCATATTTGTTCTTAAAGTGCTCCGACACGCTATGTTGTTCAAACCCTTTCTTGATATTGCGTATGTGCTCTCCAATTCTTATCTTTAAACTTCTAGTAGTGCGACCTACATACTGTAGCCCGCATGGGCACTCAAGAATGTAAATAATGTTTCTACTATTACAGCTTAAACTCTGTCGAATTTTGTGTTCTTGTTTGGTTGTATTGCTGTAGATACTGTTAGTTGGAATGGTGCTACGGTAACCTTGTGATTTGCATGGTAAACACTGTCCACAGTGGTAGAAACCACTATTGATGAAATTGCCATCCAATGTGGATTGTTTTCTACATTTGATGTTTTTTAGGTGATTTTTAACTAATTTTTGTTTTAAATCAGGGGCTTTTCTGTACACTACATTCGGTTGGTCGGACAGAATGGTTGACAATTTATTGTCCAATTTCAAAATCGGCCAGTGTCTTTTAAGTATGTTTTTGACTTTGGGAGCTGACGTACTGTAATTGGTGACGAAGTATATTTTGTTTTTATTCATGTCATCTTCCTTCTTTTTGTCATTATATATTAATAATTCTTCCCTTGGTCTCATTTTTACATTTTCATAAGCTTCCTCCACTTGTGTTCTATCGTATTGTTTAGCTGAGAATTGTTCTTTCAATTTTTGTCCTTGTATTTCATATTCTTTTATATCTGTGCAGTTTCTGCGGATTCGTGTGAATTGACCCTGGGGAATGCTGCGAATCCAACTAGGATGGTGGTTGCTTGCAGCCAGAATGTAGCTGTTTACATCTACTTTCTTGTAGTGTGTTCTAGTTTTAATGCACAAATTCTCAATGTATATATCCAAGTCGAGGAATTCCACTTTCTCTTTATTGTATTTGGTTGTGAAGACCAGATTTTGATTGTTTGAGTTAATGTGCTGTGTGAACTTTTGCAGTGATTCCTCATCTCCCTGCCATATGAACAACACATCACTAATGTATCGTTTCCAGAGGACCAAGTTTGCACCGAGCTCATGAGCGCCCCATATGTTCCTAATCTCCCAAAGGCTCATGAACAGGTTTGCATAGCTCGGTGCGAACTTGGTCCCCATCGCGGTGCCATGGCGTTGTGGGTAGAACTCTTCCTCAAACCACATATAATTATGGGTGAGTATAAACTCTATACCTTGTAGTATGAAGTTGATCTGTAATGCATCAAGGTCAGGGTCTTGTTCTAAAAAATATCTAATGCTCTCTGTACCTTGTTTATGATCAATTACAGTGTATAGAGATGTAATGTCGCTCGTTGCTAGCCAATAGTCTGCCTTCCATTCTAGACTCTGTAAGATGTTGAGGGTCTGGGTGGTGTCTCTCAGGTATGATTTTTGTTCCTTAACGTATTTCTGCAAAAAATGATCTATATACTGTGAAAGTGAAGCTGTTAATGAGTTTATCCCTGATGTGATGGGTCTACCGGGGGGGGGGTTGTTACTGTCCTTATGTATTTTTGGCAGATAATAGAACACGGGGATTACTGGTTGATCATTCCTAATGAATTCAAACTCATGTTTGTCCAAAATGCCAACTGATTTGCCTTCTTGTAGTATTTTATCTAATTCTTGTTGAAATCTGGATGTGGGGTCACCTTTGATCTTATGATAAGTGTCCGTATCAGTAAGGATGTTGTATGCCTCTTTGAGGCAATCCTCCTTATTTAATATCACAATTCCCCCCCCCTTTGTCTGCAGGTTTGATCACTATCGTGCTATCTTTTTCCAGTTCCTGTAGTGCATTGATCTCATCTTTCGATAGATTATTACACATTCCTGTAGTTTTGTTACTGAGTTTGCGTAAATCTTGTATAACAGCTTTCTCGAATGTCTGCACAAAGTTCCCTTTTAAATGACAGGGATTAAATTTGGATTGGGGCCTCAAATCCGTATGCTGATACTTATTAGCTTGACGATTGTTTGTAATTGCTGAGTTCTGATCCATAAAATATTTTTTAGGGATAATTTCCTAGTGAAGTTCTTAATGTCTAGATACGTTGCAAATTTGTCTAATTGATTGTTAGGGGCAAATTTGAGTCCTTTGTTTAGTAGTGTGATCTGAGAGGGTGTCAGTGTTTTGTTACTCAGGTTAAAGATACCTATTGGTGCGGTGCTGTTTGATCCTTGATTTCTCTTCTGCTTTTTTTTCCCCTCCCCTGCATCCCCTTCTATGTCTTCTAGTTTCCTTTTGTTTGGTGTCATTGTTTTTTGATCCGTCATGTATATGTTGGTCCCTAACTCTAAAAAATGATCCGACCATTTTGTTGCTGTGTTGGAATCTTCTTGGATAGTTTCAAAAAGGGTTTGTGTAGTGTTCTTTTTGGTGACCTCAGGAATGTTATAATCAAGATTATTGCCTCTGTCCAAAGGTCTTCTAATGTCTGTTTCAATATTACTGGTGGCTACATCCCTCCATCCTTGTTCAAATGAACATCTGACTGTATTCACATAATCGTCGTCATTGTCTCGTGTGTCCTCTATAGTGTAAATAGAAAAACTGTCCTCTTCATCCTCACTATGTGTGGTGAGGTTCAGTAGATCTATTTCTGGTGTTTCTATTGGTTGTTTTGCATGTAGTTTAGTCATGTACTGTTGGTATGTTAATCGTAATTTTTTGTAAATGGGGGTTCCTTTATTCCTTGGTTTAATAATACCGTTATTACTACCAATCTTCTTTTTTATTTTGTTTTTATTTGTTTTATTTCCCAATAAATGTCGAGAGGATTTGTGTACTCCAAATTTATCCCTTAGGATTTTAGATTTTTTTGTCTCTACAATATCGTCTTCTCTTTTCTTTAATCTATTTGAAATTAGCGTTTCTAGAGTTTTGTATTCCTCGTCTGTTTTGTGAGGTTCTAGTTTCTGATCTAGTCTCCCGATTTCTAAATCTAATGTTTCCAATTCAGTTTGTCTCGTGGTGATGATTAGATCTATGAGTTTGTGTGAGCAATCTTGCAGAATGATTTCCCATTTATCAATGAATTCTTTATTGTCTTGATTATGTGTTGGAGCTTTTTTAATCTTAAGTCCTTTAGGTATAACATTTTGTTCCCGATACCATTTCAATGTATTTAAGTCCCACCAGAGTCTCGTCTCTTTAGCTAGGAGCTTTTCTAGTGTAAGAAAGGAATGGAAGAATATGTCATTCTCTGGTTCTAATCTCTCCCTATCACCTAGTTCTGAAAATAGTGTGATTGCCCTATCATTTCTTGTGTCTCGTACATCCAAAAGGCCCATATGTAGTTAATCGGGTGCAGACTAGGCAGCTGTAAAAATGGGATATAACAATAGTATAAACAAGTAGGGTTTTACAGCGCTCTGGGTCTCTTTTATGATTTGTCCTTAGCTGCGCCACCAATAGAGGTATCCCTCCCCCACTGAATCATAATAAAGTAAATAGTAGTGGTGCGCTCTGGTACAATAAATAAATGTAACTCAATGAAAGTGTCGATGTATTAGTGGTTCGGGTTTGTGCAATGTCCTGTAAATAGATTCCAAAGTCCCAACTATACGGCTGAGAATCTGTCAAACTGTAGGCAGGGTGTTCTTTAAAAAACGTTGTTAAGATTAAGTCATTGGATAGTCTACGATGTATACCCCTATCCGGAGTAGATACTGTATAGGAAATAATGCTAAAAATTGTCCTTGGATAGTCCCATCAATAAAGTTGTAGTAATATCTGTAGGGTGGGTGTTCTTACAGTGTGCTTCAAGGTATCAGAACCGCCTTTACCTCCTCTCCACCTCAAATACAATACAGTGGCACAGTATCAGGGATCTAAAAAACGCTATCATGCAGGTAGGTAAGAAGGAATCGTACTTACCCCGTATGCTGTGTTGCTCCTGCTGGTTCTCCTCGTCCCAGTGCTTGTATGGATGTGTATGAGGGGCTATGGTGGGTAAGGACTGCTGATGCACACTAATAAAGGCTATAAACAACTACAGACTCCGGTCTGAAATGAACTGATTTATTGTAACTGATTAAGGATTCCAGTCAGTATTGACTTCTAAAAAAAGCTTCCTGACATAGGAAGCATAAGGTTAAGAACATGCCCAATAATAAACCTATGACAAAATGGCCGCCAGAGACCGCACATGCGCGGCAAACATATGAGGACACCTATGCACACTCTAGTGCCAGGCATCACAGCAGCACTGATGGACTAGGACGCGCGTGCGCGCATGCGCGTGCGCAACCAGGAAGTGCACGCAGCACAGACAGAAGCGCCAGACACAGCCACAAACACAGAGCCTATATAAGGAGACTTAACAGGAGGGTGGGCACCCTTGAAAAAGTCTGCGAAAAACGGATGAAACGCGTTGGGACACGCCCCCTATTTGACAAAAACTTTCTATGAGAGACTTTCCCTATACATTCCCATTATTGGGCATGTTCTTAACCTTATGCTTCCTATGTCAGGAAGCTTTTTTTAGAAGTCAATACTGACTGGAATCCTTAATCAGTTACAATAAATCAGTTCATTTCAGACCGGAGTCTGTAGTTGTTTATAGCCTTTATTAGTGTGCATCAGCAGTCCTTACCCACCATAGCCACTCATACACATCCATACAAGCACTGGGACGAGGAGAACCAGCAGGAGCAACACAGCATATGGGGTAAGTACGATTCCTTCTTACCTACCAGCATGATAGCGTTTTTTAAGATCCCTGATACTGTGCCACTGTATTGTATTTGAGGTGGAGAGGAGGTAAAGGCGGTTCTGATACCTTGAAGCACACTGTAAGAACACCCACCCTACAGATATTACTACAACTTTATTGATGGGACTATCCAAGGACAATTTTTAGCATTATTTCCTATACAGTATCTACTCCGGATAGGGGTATACATCGTAGACTATCCAATGACTTAATCTTAACAACGTTTTTTAAAGAACACCCTGCCTACAGTTTGACAGATTCTCAGCCGTATAGTTGGGACTTTGGAATCTATTTACAGGACATTGCACAAACCCGAACCACTAATACATCGACACTTTCATTGAGTTACATTTATTTATTGTCCCAGAGCGCACCACTACTATTTACTTTATTACGATTCAGTGGGGGAGGGATACCTCTATTGGTGGCGCAGCTAAGGACAAATCATAAAAGAGACCCAGAGCGCTGTAAAACCCTACTTGTTTATACTATTGTTATATCCCATTTTTACAGCTGCCTAGTCTGCACCCGATTAACTACATATGGGCCTTTTGGATGTACGAGACACAAGAAATGATAGGGCAATCACACTATTTTCAGAACTAGGTGATAGGGAGAGATTAGAACCAGAGAATGACATATTCTTCCATTCCTTTCTTACACTAGAAAAGCTCCTAGCTAAAGAGACGAGACTCTGGTGGGACTTAAATACATTGAAATGGTATCGGGAACAAAATGTTATACCTAAAGGACTTAAGATTAAAAAAGCTCCAACACATAATCAAGACAATAAAGAATTCATTGATAAATGGGAAATCATTCTGCAAGATTGCTCACACAAACTCATAGATCTAATCATCACCACGAGACAAACTGAATTGGAAACATTAGATTTAGAAATCGGGAGACTAGATCAGAAACTAGAACCTCACAAAACAGACGAGAAATACAAAACTCTAGAAACGCTAATTTCAAATAGATTAAAGAAAAGAGAAGACGATATTGTAGAGACAAAAAAATCTAAAATCCTAAGGGATAAATTTGGAGTACACAAATCCTCTCGACATTTATTGGGAAATAAAACAAATAAAAACAAAATAAAAAAGAAGATTGGTAGTAATAACGATATTATTAAACCAAGGAATAAAGGAACCCCCATTTACAAAAAATTACGATTAACATACCAACAGTACATGACTAAACTACATGCAAAACAACCAATAGAAACACCAGAAATAGATCTACTGAACCTCACCACACATAGTGAGGATGAAGAGGACAGTTTTTCTATTTACACTATAGAGGACACACGAGACAATGACGACGATTATGTGAATACAGTCAGATGTTCATTTGAACACGGATGGAGGGATGTAGCCACCAGTAATATTGAAACAGACATTAGAAGACCTTTGGACAGAGGCAATAATCTTGATTATAACATTCCTGAGGTCACCAAAAAGAACACTACACAAACCCTTTTTGAAACTATCCAAGAAGATTCCAACACAGCAACAAAATGGTTGGATCATTTTTTAGAGTTAGGGACCAACATATACATGACGGATCAAAAAACAATGACACCAAACAAAAGGAAACTAGAAGACATAGAAGGGGATGCAGGGGAGGGAAAAAAAAGCAGAAGAGAAATCAAGGATCAAACAGCACCGCACCAATAGGTCTTCTTTAACCTGAGTAACAAAACACTGACACCCTCTCAGATCACACTACTAAACAAAGGACTCAAATTTGCCCCTAACAACCAATTAGACAAATTTGCAACGTATCTAGACATTAAGAACTTCACTAGGAAATTATCCCTAAAAAAATATTTTATGGATCAGAACTCAGCAATTACAAACAATCGTCAAGCTAATAAGTACCAGCATACGGATTTGAGGCCCCAATCCAAATTTAATCCCTGTCATTTAAAAGGGAACTTTGTGCAGACATTCGAGAAAGCTGTTATACAAGATTTACGCAAACTCAGTAACAAAACTACAGGAATGTGTAATAATCTATCGAAAGATGAGATCAATGCACTACAGGAACTGGAAAAAGATAGCACGATAGTGATCAAACCCGCAGACAAAGGGGGGGAATTGTGATATTAAATAAGGAGGATTACCTCAAAGAGGCATACAACATCCTTACTGATACGGACACTTATCATAAGATCAAAGGTGACCCCACATCCAGATTTCAACAAGAATTAGATAAAATACTACAAGAAGGCAAATCAGTTGGCATTTTGGACAAACATGAGTTTGAATTCATTAGGAATGATCAACCAGTAATCCCCGTGTTCTATTATCTGCCAAAAATACATAAGGACAGTAACAACCCCCCCCGGTAGACCCATCACATCAGGGATAAACTCATTAACAGCTTCACTTTCACAGTATATAGATCATTTTTTGCAGAAATACGTTAAGGAACAAAAATCATACCTGAGAGACACCACCCAGACCCTCAACATCTTACAGAGTCTAGAATGGAAGGCAGACTATTGGCTAGCAACGAGCGACGTTACATCTCTATACACTGTAATTGATCATAAACAAGGTACAGAGAGCATTAGATATTTTTTAGAACAAGACCCTGACCTTGATGCATTACAGATCAACTTCATACTACAAGGTATAGAGTTTATACTCACCCATAATTATATGTGGTTTGAGGAAGAGTTCTACCTACAACGCCGTGGTACCGCGATGGGGACCAAGTTCGCACCGAGCTATGCAAACCTGTTCATGAGCCTTTGGGAGATTAGGAACATATGGGGCGCTCATGAGCTCGGTGCAAACTTGGTCCTCTGGAAACGATACATTGATGATGTGTTGTTCATACGGCAGGGAGATGAGGAATCACTGCAAAAGTTCACACAGCACATTAACTCAAACAATCAAAATCTGGTCTTCACAACCAAATACAATAAAGAGAAAGTGGAATTCCTCGACTTGGACATATACATTGAGAATTTGTGCATTAAAACTAGAACACACTACAAGAAAGTAGATGTAAACAGCTACATTCTGGCTGCAAGCAACCACCATCCTAGTTGGATTCTCAGCATCCCCCAGGGTCAATTCACACGAATCCGCAGAAACTGCACAGATATAAAAGAATATGAAATACAAGGACAAAAATTGAAAGAACAATTCTCAGCTAAACAATACGATAGAACACAAGTGGAGGAAGCTTATGAAAATGTAAAAATGAGACCAAGGGAAGAATTATTAATATATAATGACAAAAAGAAGGAAGATGACACGAATAAGAACAAAATATACTTCATCACCAATTACAGTACGTCAGCTCCCAAAATCAAAAACATACTTAAAAGACACTGGCCGATTTTGAAATTGGACAATAAATTGTCAACCATTCTGTCCGACCAACCGAATGTAGTGTACAGAAAAGCCCCTGATTTAAAACAAAAATTTGTTAAAAATCACCTAAAAAACATCAAATGTAGAAAACAATCCACATTGGATGGCAATTTCATCAATAGTGGTTTCTACCACTGTGGACAGTGTTTACCATGCAAATCACAAGGTTACCGTAGCACCATTCCAACTAACAGTATCTACAGCAATACAACCAAACAAGAACACAAAATTCGACAGAGTTTAAGCTGTAATAGTAGAAACATTATTTACATTCTTGAGTGCCCATGCGGGCTACAGTATGTAGGTCGCACTACTAGAAGTTTAAAGATAAGAATTGGAGAGCACATACGCAATATCAAGAAAGGGTTTGAACAACATAGCGTGTCGGAGCACTTTAAGAACAAACATGACATGAACCCAAAGGGGTTAAAATTTCTAGCGATAGATCAAGTTGCACCACATTGGAGGGGGGGTGACCATAGCGCTAGAATTGATAAGATAGAAAGTAGGTGGATATTCAACCTGTGCACATTAGTACCAGAAGGACTGAATATAGATCCATGACCTGTACTCATTATCCATGATGCACCCAATCACGGTGGCTAACATTGAGGACGCTTAACATAACCATAAATACTGTATGTACATACATATGTCCATATTTAATTCACCGTTATGTTTCTACAACATTCACCAATTACTGACCTAACCAATCAAAGAGGTGGACACCAGCACTATTCAGTGTTTATGGTTCCACATTGCACTACACTAACAATATCCTTATAATGCCTGGGTGACGGGTATATATAATCATATAATTATGGATTATACAATCAGTTATGAAAATTATATAACAAGTTCTATAATGAACGATTATAGCCTCTCCGTGACACATGATTCTAAGTTAATCAAGGTATTTATCTATTATTAGAGCAAAGTACAGGTAGGCATTTATTCACTTATTTAGTTTGGAATAGGGTTATTATCGTCAGCATAAGAGGAGGATCATATCAACATAAAATTGATTGTAGTACAACAAACTAGGAGAAAGTAGCCCGTATATAAACATAAGCAATGGCCCTTTAATGATTAACAGATGTGCAAAATGGCCACTAAAGGAGTAGCATTGTAAAATAGGGACAGCACTTTGTTGCAATAATTTGTTGAAATAGCCACTTTATCACTACTTATTATTCATTCGTTTATTTAGCAACCTCATGATTGTGTAGCTGTGTTGATATTGCTAAAATACATAGGCAAGATGGCCGCTATTCTGACAGACACTAAAGTGTCAGTGACAATCTACTAACAAGAGGATGCAGTTCTAGAGATAGCCATAGGAGACCGCGCATGCGCAGTTAACATATGGGGACTCCTATGCACACTCCAGCGCTTGCTAATACATCAGCGCTGGTATATTGAACATAAACCTATGACAAAATGGCCGCCAGAGACCGCACATGCGCGGCAAACATATGAGGACACCTATGCACACTCTAGTGCCAGGCATCACAGTAGCACTGATGGACTAGGACGCGCGTGCGCGCATGCGCGTGCGCAACCAGGAAGTGCACGCAGCACAGACAGAAGCGCCAGACACAGCCACAAACACAGAGCCTATATAAGGAGACTGAACAGGAGGGTGGGCACCCTTGAAAAAGTCAGCGAAAAACGGATGAAACGCATTGGGACACGCCCCCTATTTGACAAAAACTTTCTATGAGAGACTTTCCCTATACATTCCCATTATTGGGCATGTTCTTAACCTTATGCTTCCTATGTCAGGAAGCTTTTTTTAGAAGTCAATACTGACTGGAATCCTTAATCAGTTACAATAAATCAGTTCATTTCAGACCGGAGTCTGTAGTTGTTTATAGCCTTTATTAGTGTGCATCAGCAGTCCTTACCCACCATAGCCCCTCATACACATCCATACAAGCACTGGGACGAGGAGAACCAGCAGGAGCAACACAGCATATGGGGTAAGTACGATTCCTTCTTACCTACCTGCATGATAGCGTTTTTTAAGATCCCTGATACTGTGCCACTGTATTGTATTTGAGGTGGAGAGGAGGTAAAGGCGGTTCTGATACCTTGAAGCACACTGTAAGAACACCCACCCTACAGATATTACTACAACTTTATTGATGGGACTATCCAAGGACAATTTTTAGCATTATTTCCTATACAGTATCTACTCCGGATAGGGGTATACATCGTAGACTATCCAATGACTTAATCTTAACAACGTTTTTTAAAGAACACCCTGCCTACAGTTTGACAGATTCTCAGCCGTATAGTTGGGACTTTGGAATCTATTTACAGGAAATTGCACAAACCCGAACCACTAATACATCGACACTTTCATTGAGTTACATTTATTTATTGTCCCAGAGCGCACCACTACTATTTACTTTATTACGATTCAGTGGGGGAGGGATACCTCTATTGGTGGCGCAGCTAAGGACAAATCATAAAAGAGACCCAGAGCGCTGTAAAACCCTACTTGTTTATTTCTTGTATATTCATGTCTTACTACTCCAGCCTTATTATGAAGAATGTTTTGCATAAAGCTGCTCCCAGACTCTTTGGAGAGACTGTAAGAGGGGGGCGAGGGGTCTGTGCACCTTCTTCTGTGGAAGCCATCTGCGTTCTGCAGAGAAAAGGAAGTAGCAGCTGTTCTCTTTTACATTTTATATGTAGTAATAGAAAAGGAGGAAAGTAAGGGGCACTACGATGGAAATGAGAGTGGCAGAAAGTCCATCTGGATAGAAGAAATTGCAGCATTACATAGTGCACATGTGTTTGGAATAGAATATCTGATTAGGTCCAAAAATTTTTTTATTTTTTTCCCAAACTTGATCAACTTCATTGAGAAACACAGGAGCTAAATAATAAATGTGTCATTACTCATTACAGACAGTCTGTACCTTGGTGATCAAAATACAGAACAGACAGTAGGAGTCTTGGTTTCCTCTAGTTCCTTTTATACATTTTTGAAGTAGAGATTCCTGGAAACTGAAAATGCCCAAACTTAGAGGAAACGAGGGTATCTGAGTCCCGGCTCAGGTCTTCCTGCCAAGTTTGGATCTCAAAACAAGGAAAAACATCATCTTCCCGGTGTCGGATCATACATATTTGGATTGTACATAAGAGTCATATTGCGATCGGGCGCCATTTCACACAGGAAAGCGGAGGGAGTGTGGGCTGGAACAGTGTCAGATACTGTGTTAAAAATAACAAACACTTTAGCAAGCCATCAGGGCATAATTTTCATTAGGTTAGGAAGAGTTTAGGGCCCTCGGGGGAATTCATTGGTAGGGGTGTGGCCAACCATTAACACGTACATCCAAAAAACAGGGTCCCTTTATAAAGGAGAGGACGGTGGTGTGTCACACACTCTGATTGGCAGAAGGGCTAATCTTGGTGTAGTCTATAGAGAAATAAAGCACGTTCTTCCAAGGTTCTGCTCCACCGAGTTACTAACCACTAGAGGAGGGATGGGGCCCTGGAGCAGTGGGGCCCTCTGGCAATTTCCCCTGTGGGCCAGTCCAACACAGGGTTTAGGAGTTTGATACAGGTACATCTGTAGACAGGAGAAGGTGTCTGGGAAGTGTAACTACAAGCATCATTGTTTGTAACACACACATACATACACACTGCACACACACACACATACTACACACTGCACACACAAATACATACACACCGCACACACGCTGCACACACACATACTACACACTCACACACTGCACAATCACATCACACACACTGCACAATCACATCACACACACTGCACACACATACTACACACTCACACATTGCACAATCACACACACATACTGCACACTTTTCACACTCACTCTTCACACACATACACACTGCATACACACACGCTGCACACACACACATACATACACACTGCACACACACATACATACACACCGTACAAACGCTGCACACACACATACTACACACTCACATACATACACACCGCACACACACTATACACTCACACACTGTACAATCACATCACACACACTGCACAATCACACACACATACTGCACATGCACACACTGCACACTCACACACTGGACAATCACATCACACACACATAATGCACACGCACACACTGCACACTCACTCTTCACACACACGCACATACTGCACACTCTCACTCTGCACACACACACACTGCACACACATACTGCAATCACACACTCACATAATGCACTCACACTCTGCACACACACACACTGCACATACATACCGCACTCACACACACAGCACACACATTGCACACTCACACACACATACTATGCGCACTGCACACTCACACACCACACTGCACACTCACATACTACACACACATACTACACACACACACAGTGCACACACACACTGCCACACACACACACACACACATACTGCAGTGAAAACGGGTGAGTGTCTGTGTTGCTGTTGATTTTTTTTTTTGTTTCTTAAAATGAACCTGCAGCTCTTTTTTTCTGTAGAATACTAATTGTTTATCTGTCCAAAACACACTATACCATGATTGAGGTTGCTGCACCCCAAGAAGACCTTATTTCAAGGTTTTATTTCCCAGTTATATATTTAACAAAAATGGTACAAAAACATTATTTTTATTGCTATTACATCCTTCACTCCTCCTGCAGCTAGCCCCTCTGTGCACATTGCAGCCTCAATAATTTGCTCCCCTCTTATGAACACACATGAGCTATTTGCTTATCTTCATAAATTGACAATAACATCCACAACCTGTCCCCATACAAAACCCAGAACCATATTTATATCTCTCTCCTTCTACTTCTATTAGCTGGTGACATATCACCAAATCCAGGCCCTACCCACATGCCCTACTCACAACGCAATATAAATCCAGCAAACCTCAGACACATCACATGCCTCCTGTCACCCTCCAAACACTAACACGTGCCTTATGGAATGCACGCTCTGTCTGCAATAAGCTAACATCCGTCCATGACCTCTTTATTTCAAATAACCTCAACCTTCTGGCAATAACAGAAACATGGCTCACACAATCAGACACTGCCTCCTCTGCTGCACTTTCACATGGTGACCTACACTTCTTACACACCTCCAGGCCTGGTAATTGTGACAGTAATATTCCTACTCCACCTCCTTTACAATCTTTCACATACACAATTCTCCTACAGGTACCTTCACTCACATTTACATCATTTGAAGTACATTCTATCAGGACTTTCAGCCCTTGCTCTCTGCGAGTTGCTGCTATCTATCGCCCACCTGGGCTACCTCAACAATTTCTGGAACATTTTTCTGCCTGGCTCCCTCACTTCCTATTCTCAGACATCTCCACCATCATCATGGGTGATTTCAATATCCCGATTGACAGTCCGCAATCTCCTCATACCTCCAAACTTCTCTCCTTAACATCCTCTCTTGGCCTCTCTCAATGGACTGACTCCTCTACTCATCAACATGGCCACTGCTTTGATCTTGTATTTATCAGACTATGCTCACTTTCTGATTCTACTAATTCTCCTTTCCCTCTATCAGATCATAACCTTATCACCTGCACACTCTCCTCCATTACATCAAACTCAATGCCAATCAAATCAACCAAGCCTCCTCAAACCCGCAAAGATATTAATGTTATTAATTTTGAACAACTATCCACCTCTCTGCAACAATAACTCCTACCTGTTTCTAATTTCACTTCTCCTGAGACTGCTGTATCACACCTGAACCAGACCCTAGAGCTAGCCCCTGATGAAGTAGCTCCAGCTACCCATCACACACCACGTAGACTTAGACATCCACCATGGCATTCCAAATTGACAAGAAACCTACAAAAATGTAAAGTTGAATGTCAGTGGCGAAAGTCTCATACTCCAAGTGACTTCCTCACATATAAAACTATCTACCACTCTTATCGTAATGCACTGGATAATGCCAAACAGACATATTTCCAATCGGTTATCTCTGCCCAAGCCTCTAACCCCAAGTGACTTTTTAATACATTTAAATCACTTCTTACCCCTCTGTCAACCAACCCACCTGCTACTATCAGTCACAAGATCTTGCTTCCTACTTCAAGAACAAGATTGATAATATCCGAAATTAAATGGTATGCTCTTCCTCAGCTAATGACCTGCTCAATTCCCTACCTGAGCCCGGTGGCATGTTCTCATCATTTAACCCCAACTAATGAAGATGAACTATCTACACTCTTCTCATCCTCCTACTCAACTACTTGTTGTCAGGGTTCAGCCTAGGATCGGCCTCTCTCACCTCCTTGCCGGCTTCCCCTGACTTCCTTGCGGTCAGACGTCTGGTGCAGTGATGGATGTGGGGCTGAGTATTCTGCCTTAGGTGCTTTATGCGAGCTTCCATGGTCGGCTGTGTGTGCTGGGGATCAGAGTTCCCATCATGGGCGCCGCCATGACAGTTCCTCTCATGTGACAGTACTCCTAACCTATGGTAGCATGATTTCAGTCAGCTGATGCTGTGCTCCAGTAATCTGCTACCCCTGGGTATAAATCTACCTCCAGAACTCCAGGAAGTTGCTGTTCAACTTTGTTATTCCAAGCGCCTGTGTTACTCCCACTGTTGCTCTGTGCTAAATCCTTCAGCGTGTTGCTTCAGCCTGCTCACAGTTTCCCAGTTTCCTGTATTAGCTTCCATGCTAAACCTTACTCTGAGACTTTAGCTTTCTCACAGTACTTCAGTGTTTCATGTCCCTTCCCTGTGTGTCTTTGTATATGTGCTGCTAATTCTATGGCAGCTTTCCTGTGGCTATTACCCTGTATCACTGAAGTGTCAGATTACCTGCTGGTATTGATTAGCTCACAGCTGGACCCCCCAGCACATGTCTGTGTCAATATGCTCTGTGTCTTGTCAGTGCAAATCTGCACTTGCAGTTAGCACTCTCCCAGTGTATGCCTATCTTCTCTATATGTCTTGTCTGTGCAATCTGTACCTGCATATATAATTATTCCCAGTATTTGCCTTTGCCCAGTACCAGCATTTCTAGCTCTCCCAGTATTTGGCCTTTGTCCAGTACCACATTTCTAGCATTCCCAATATATTCCTTGAGTCCACTCTACTCTTGTATGTGCAATCCCCAGTATATGTTTGTGCTTTCCTGCATATTTAGCAAACTCCAGTACCTGCCTGTGTCCACATCTCCCTGAGCTGCTGAGCTAGTCAGCTCCTGGATTTCTTAGTGATTCTCAGTACATTCCCAGTAATCTCATGCAAGCCGGTGATCAGGATTTCTAATTGTGTTCCAGTGTATCTCCAGTGTTCTAGCAATAAATTAACGTAATATAGTTTCCGGTCTTCTGCCATTCCCAGGTACCTGTCCAGAGGGCCGCGACCTGCTCACTTGGTGCAGCGGAAAACCAAATCCCAATTGGAGGGGTCACTGGAGAAAACCACCAAGTGAGTTAGACTCCGCGCCTCTGGGCAGGTCTAGCCAAACCTGGGTTCGGCCGCAAATAGGAGACCTAGCCACAGTCACTCCGATAGTCACCTGAACCCCCTGGCTCACCGTCCTCCACAGAGGATCACTTTCACTGGATTGTGACACTTGTCCTCTTGATCCTATGCCCTCACAAATCAGTAAAGCTCTGTCTCCTGTGCTCATCCCACACTTAACTAAAATCTGTAATCTCTCTTTCTCTACTGGTATCTTTCCATCACTGTTCAAGCACGCAGTGATCACTCCCATTTTGAAAAAACAAAATGCTGACCGTAACTCTCTCTCAAATTACCATCCTATCTCCCAGCTCCCTTGCCCCTCCAAGCTACAGGAGAGACTTGCTTACACTCACCGCACACACTTTCTTAACACCCACAACTTATTGGACCCACTTCAGTCAGGCTTTCGTTCCCAACACTCCACTGAGAAACCACTGACTAGGGTAGTAAATGATCTGGTCACTGCCAAGGCTAAAGGCCATTATTCGCTCCTAATTCTTCTAGATCTCTCTGCTGTCTGACACTGTTGACCACTCTTCTCATATAAACACTACAATCCCTAGGTCTTCAAGACACCCTTTCTTGGTTCTCATCTTACCTATCTGATAGCTCTTTCACTGTTCACTTTTCTGATTCTACCTCCACTTCGCTCCCCCTATCAGTTGGAGTACCACAAGGCTCAGTCTTAGGTCCCCTGCTTTTCTCAATGTATACCACCTCTCTTGGTAAACTAATCAGCTCTTTTGGTTTTCAGCATTATCTGTACATGGACAATACTCAAATTTATCTATCCTCCCCAGATTTGTCACCATCTGTGCTGGTCCGTGTCACTGAATGTCTCTTTGCCATTTTATCATGGATGTCATCTCGCTACCTCAAACTTAATATATCCAAAACAGAATTAATTATATTTCCACCAGCCAATAGTAGTTACCAACCTGATATCTCTATTACTGTTGACAACTCAAAAATCAACCCCACCCCACCGGCTCACTGCCTAAGTGTCATCCTTGACTCTGAACTGTCTTTTGTTCCCCACATTCAATCTGTCTCTAAATCCTGTTTCATACATCAAAAAAAAACTTAGCCAATATTCGACCATATCTTACACAAGAGACTGCAAAAACTCTAATACATGCACTCATTATTTCCCGCATTGACTATTGCAATAGTCACCTAACTGGTCTCCCCAAAAACAGGCTCTCACCACTACAATCCATAATGAATGAAGCTACATGGCTGATCTTTCTCGGCAAACGTTCAGTGGGCCTGATTCAGACCCGGTCGCAAGCTCTGAGTGCTTGCAACCGGGTTGATGGTGGCCCAGAGTGCATGCGCATGATGGAGCCATCTCCGTCGTGCGCATGCGCGAGACCCGGATAGCGACGGGCAATCCATTGCTCTGGGTCTCGTACCAAAGGTGGCGTGCTGTCGATGTTGAGTGACAGCACGCCCCCTTTGGTGGGCGGGCCGAGGAGGTGGCTGCCCAGACGGAGGCATTCCCATCAGAATGCCTACCATCTGGAGGCGGCCCCACTGACATCACAAGTGATGTCAGTGGGAGAGCTTTCGCCTCTGTTTGAGCCAAAAGCTCTCTGGGGCTTGCACCCATGAGACCCTACCACAAGGGTCTCGTTGCAAGCCCGATGGACTTGACCATCATCATGGCCGCTCGCTATAGCTGTGGGTGGTCAAAAAAAAATGACCGGCCATGATTCAGAGTGAGCGCTCTGTCAGAGCGTCCGGCTGTGAATCAGGGCCAGTGTCTGCTGATCCACTCTGTGAGTCCCTCCATTGGCTACCAGTCTTCTACCGTTTTCAGTATAAAATACTCACACATAAAGCTATAAACCAAACCACACCAACATACATCTCATCACTTATCTCAAAATATCTTCCAACCCGAAATCTCCGCTCTGCACAAGAGCTGCGTCTCTTCCTTATGCATTACTTGTTCCCATGCAAGGTTACAGGACTTTTTTCGGGCTGCGCCTACCCTGTGGAATGCCCTCTCATGCACAATAAGACTTTCCGCTAGTCTCCAAACATTCAAGCGTTCTATGAAAACTCACCTCTTCAGACATTCTTAACAAATTCAAGAACCGCCAACATAACCTTTATAGCTTTCCTATCTAACTCCCTTCTTATAGTTTACACATATCATATTTTCTCTCTCTTCAATGTAACACCCTCCTAACCCTAGGCCAACTTTCCAGTGTGATTAGATTATACAGCCCACCAAGAACATCTGCAATCGGGCTGGACCAATTTGCAATTTGCAGCGACTATCCTTGTGTATCAACACCTAATTCCCTATAGATTGTAAGCTTGCGAGCAGGGCCCTCTTACCTTTATGTTTGTCTTTTACAACCCAGTCTTGTTCTATTAATTTTGATTCAAATTGTAAAGAGCAACGGAATATGCTGCGCTATATATTAACTGTTAATAAATAAAATAAATAATAAATATCCAATTCATCTCCCTTTTGGCGAGTCTAGTTTCCTCATCTCTGTTTCACCATATTTCTAACATTCTCAACTGCCATAAAATTAATTAATTCAACCATTTGTAAAATACACCATTTGCTCAATACACCTCACTGCCTGGTTAAGCTGCACTGTACTTATCCCTGGGTCAATCACACATTCCACTGGTTGATGGCCACCCATGGTTAGATGGGTTCATCGGTGGTTACCATCCATGGTACAATAAACATTTATGGTGAACCATCGATGGTTTGCACCCCTCAATGGCCAACGCCGTGGTAGAGAACGGCGGGCCATGGGCCAATCAAACACAGGGGCACGGCTTAGCGGGTGCCGGGGCTAAGCTCCGTCCTGTCCAGAAAAAAATATTGGCTACCACATGTACATAGATGGCAAAAAACATTGACTCTTTGCCATCAATGGTAAAAATATTTGACATTGGCCCTAAATCATCAATGATTTTGATTCATCGATGGTTGATGGCCATCCCTAGTACATTACTTCTACCAAACCACTATATGTTCACACATTTCCAGTCATACAGTATATGGCCACTGAACACTCGAGAGGAGCAGACTTGCTCAGTCCCACAGGCGGGCAACAGTGCATCAAATTATGCATAGTCTAATAAGTGACCAATTCCAAAGGCCTCTTACGTACAGTGCACATTACATTGTATGGGCTAGAAAGGGAGAGGGCCTGTCTGTATGCCATTGCTATCTGCTGCATACAGGGTGAGGCACCTCCATGTGGCCTGATGAATTACGTCACAATTACACCGCGCAGATGTTAGGGTGAGGCACCTCCATGTGGCCTGATGAATTATGTCACAATTACACCGCGCAGATGTTAGGATAAGACACCTCCATGTGGTCTGATGAATTACGTCACAATTACACTGCGCAGATGTTAGGGTGAGGCACCTCCATGTGGCCTGATGAATTACGTCACAATTACACCGTGCAGATGTTAGAATGAGACACCTCCATGTGGTCTGATGAATTACGTCACAATTACACTGCGCAGATGTTAGGGTGAGGCACCTCCATGTGGCCTGATGAATTACGTCACAATTACACCGCGCAGATGTTAGGATGAGACACCTCCATGTGGCCTGATGAATTACGTCACAATTACACCGCGCAGATGTTAGGGTGAGGCACCTCCATGTGGCCTGATTCTGTCACAATTACACCGCGCAGATGTTAGGGTGAGGCACCTCCATGTGGCCTGATGAATTATGTCACAATTACACCGCGCAGATGTTAGGATGAGACACCTCCATGTGGTCTGATGAATTACGTCACAATTACACTGCGCAGATGTTAGGGTGAGGTACCTCCATGTGGCCTGATGAATTACGTTACAATTACACTGCGCAGATGTTAGGGTGAGGCACCTCCATGTGGCCTGATGAATTACGTCACAATTACACCGTGCAGATGTTAGAATGAGACACCTCCATGTGGTCTGATGAATTACGTCACAATTACACCGCGCAGATGTTAGGGTGAGGCACCTCCATATGGCCTGATGAATTACGTCACAATTACACCGCGCAGATGTTAGGGTGAGGCACCTCCATGTGGCATGATGAATTACGTTACAATTACACCGCGCAGATGTTAGGATGTGGCACCTCCATGTGGCCTGATGAACTACGTCACAATTACACCTCGCAGTTGTTAGGGTGAGGCACCTCCATGTGGCCTGATTAATGAAGTCACAATTACACTGCGCAGATGTTAGGGTGAGGCACCTCCATGTGGCCTGATGAATTACGTTACAATTACACCGCGCAGATGTTAGGGTGAGGCACCTCCATGTGGCCTGATGAATTACGTTACAATTACACTGCGCAGATGTTAGGGTGAGACACCTCCATGTGGCCTGATGAATTACGTTACAATTACACTGCGCAGATGTTAGGGTGAGGCACCTCCATGTGGCCTGATGAATTACGTTACAATTACACCGCGCAGATGTTAGGGTGAGGCACCTCCATGTGGCCTGATGAATTACGTTACAATTACACCGCGCAGATGTTAGGGTGAGGCACCTCCATGTGGCCTGATGAATTACGTTACAATTACACTGCGCAGATGTTAGGGTGAGGCACCTCCATGTGGCCTGATGAATTACGTTACAATTACACCTCGCAGATGTTAGGGTGAGGCACCTCCATGTGGCCTGATGAATTACGTTTCAATTACACTGCGCAGATGTTAGGGTGAGGCACCTCCATGTGGCCTGATGAATTACGTTACAATTACACCTCGCAGATGTTAGGGTGAGGCACCTCCATGTGGCCTGATGAATTACGTTACAATTACACCGCGCAGATGTTAGGGTGAGGCACCTCCATGTGGCCTGATGAATTACGTTACAATTACACTGCGCAGATGTTAGGGTGAGACACCTCCATGTGGTCTGATGAATTACGTCACAATTACACTGCGCAGATGTTAGGATGTGGCACCTCCATGTGGCCTGATGAACTATGTCACAATTACACCTCGCAGTTGTTAGGGTGAGGCACCTCCATGTGGCCTGATTAATGATGTCACAATTACACTGCGCAGATGTTAGGGTGAGGCACCTCCATGTGGCCTGATGAATTACGTTACAATTACACCGCGCAGATGTTAGGGTGAGGCACCTCCATGTGGCCTGATGAATTACGTTACAATTACACTGCGCAGATGTTAGGGTGAGACACCTCCATGTGGCCTGATGAATTACGTTACAATTACACCGCGCAGATGTTAGGGTGAGGCACCTCCATGTGGCCTGATGAATTACGTTACAATTACACCGCGCAGATGTTAGGGTGAGGCACCTCCATGTGGCCTGATGAATTACGTTACAATTACACCGCGCAGATGTTAGGGTGAGGCACCTCCATGTGGCCTGATGAATTACGTTACAATTACACTGCGCAGATGTTAGAGTGAGGCACCTCCATGTGGCCTGATGAATTACGTTACAATTACACCTCGCAGATGTTAGGGTGAGGCACCTCCATGTGGCCTGATGAATTACGTTACAATTACACTGCGCAGATGTTAGGGTGAGGCACCTCCATGTGGCCTGATGAATTACGTTACAATTACACCTCGCAGATGTTAGGGTGAGGCACCTCCATGTGGCCTGATGAATTACGTTACAATTACACCGCGCAGATGTTAGGGTGAGGCACCTCCATGTGGCCTGATGAATTACGTTACAATTACACTGCGCAGATGTTAGGGTGAGGCACCTCCATGTGGCCTGATTAATTACGTTACAATTACACTGCGCAGATGTTAGGGTGAGGCACCTCCATGTGGCCTTATTAATTACGTTACAATTACACTGCGCAGATGTTAGGGTGAGGCACCTCCATGTGGCCTGATGAATTACGTTACAATTACACTGCGCAGATGTTAGGGTGAGGCACCTCCATGTGGCCTGATGAATTACGTCACAATTACACCTCGCAGATGTTAGGGTGAGGCACCTCCATGTGGCCTGATGAATTACGTTACAATTACACCGCGCAGATGTTAGGGTGAGGCACCTCCATGTGGCCTGATGAATTACGTTACAATTACACCGCGCAGATGTTAGGGTGAGGCACCTCCATGTGGCCTGATGAATTACGTTACAATTACACCACGCAGATGTTAGGGTGAGGCACCTCCATGTGGCCTGATGAATTACGTTACAATTACACTGCGCAGATGTTAGGGTGAGGCACCTCCATGTGGCCTGATGAATTACGTTACTATTACACCTCGCAGATGTTAGGGTGAGGCACCTCCATGTGGCCTGATGAATTACGTTACAATTACACTGCGCAGATGTTAGGGTGAGGCACCTCCATGTGGCCTGATGAATTACGTTACAATTACACCTCGCAGATGTTAGGGTGAGGCACCTCCTTGTGGCCTGATGAATTACGTTACAATTACACTGCGCAAATGTTAGGGTGAGGCACCTCCATGTGGCCTTATTAATTACGTTACAATTACACTGCGCAGATGTTAGGGTGAGGCACCTCCATGTGGCCTGATGAATTACGTCACAATTACACCTCGCAGATGTTAGGGTGAGGCACCTCCATGTGGCCTGATGAATTACGTTACAATTACACCGCGCAGATGTTAGGGTGAGGCACCTCCATGTGGCCTGATTAATTACGTTACAATTACACTGCGCAGATGTTAGGGTGAGGCACCTCCATGTGGCCTGATGAATTACGTCACAATTACACCGTGCAGATTTTAGAATGAGACACCTCCATGTGGTCTGATGAATTACGTCACAATTACACAGCGCAGATGTTAGGGTGAGGCACCTCCATGTGGCCTGATGAATTACATCACAATTACACCGCGCAGATGTTAGGGTGAGGCACCTCCATGTGGCCTGATGAATTACGTTACAATTCCACCGCGCAGATGTTAGGATGTGGCACCTCCATGTGGCCTGATGAACTATGTCACAATTACACCTCGCAGTTGTTAGGGTGAGGCACCTCCATGTGGCCTGATTAATGATGTCACAATTACACTGCGCAGATGTTAGGGTGAGGCACCTCCATGTGGCCTGATGAATTACGTTACAATTACACCGCGCAGATGTTAGGGTGAGGCACCTCCATGTGGCCTGATGAATTACGTTACAATTACACTGCGCAGATGTTAGGGTGAGACACCTCCATGTGGCCTGATGAATTACGTTACAATTACACCGCGCAGATGTTAGGGTGAGGCACCTCCATGTGGCCTGATGAATTACGTTACAATTACACCGCGCAGATGTTAGGGTGAGGCACCTCCATGTGGCCTGATGAATTACATTACAATTACACCGCGCAGATGTTAGGGTGAGGCACCTCCATGTGGCCTGATGAATTACGTTACAATCACACCGCGCAGATGTTAGGGTGAGGCACCTCCATGTGGCCTGATGAATTACGTTACAATTACACTGCGCAGATGTTAGGGTGAGGCACCTCCATGTGGCCTGATGAATTACGTTACAATTACACCTCGCAGATGTTAGGGTGAGGCACCTCCATGTGGCCTGATGAATTACGTTACAATTACACTGCGCAGATGTTAGGGTGAGGCACCTCCATGTGGCCTGATGAATTACGTTACAATTACACCTCTCAGATGTTAGGGTGAGGCACCTCCATGTGGCTTGATGAATTACGTTACAATTACACCGCGCAGATGTTAGGGTGAGGCACCTCCATGTGGCCTGATGAATTACGTTACAATTACACTGCGCAGATGTTAGGGTGAGGCACCTCCATGTGGCCTGATGAATTACGTTACAATTACACCTCGCAGATGTTAGGATGAGGCACCTCCATGTGGCTTGATTAATTACGTTACAATTACACTGCGCAGATGTTAGGGTGAGGCACCTCCATGTGGCCTTATTAATTACGTTACAATTACACTGCGCAGATGTTAGGGTGAGGCACCTCCATGTGGCCTGATGAATTACGTTACAATTACACTGCGCAGATGTTAGGGTGAGGCACCTCCATGTGGCCTGATGAATTACGTCACAATTACACCTCGCAGATGTTAGGGTGAGGCACCTCCATGTGGCCTGATGAATTACGTTACAATTACACCGCGCAGATGTTAGGGTGAGGCACCTCCATGTGGCCTGATGAATTACGTTACAATTACACCGCGCAGATGTTAGGGTGAGGCACCTCCATGTGGCCTGATGAATTACGTTACAATTACACCGCGCAGATGTTAGGGTGAGGCACCTCCATGTGGCCTGATGAATTACGTTACAATTACACTGCGCAGATGTTAGGGTGAGGCACCTCCATGTGGCCTGATGAATTACGTTACAATTACACCTCGCAGATGTTAGGGTGAGGCACCTCCATGTGGCCTGATGAATTACGTTACAATTACACTGCGCAGATGTTAGGGTGAGGCACCTCCATGTGGCCTGATGAATTACGTTACAATTACACCTCGCAGATGTTAGGGTGAGGCACCACCATGTGGCCTGATGAATTACGTTACAATTACACCGCGCAGATGTTAGGGTGAGGCACCTCCATGTGGCCTGATGAATTACGTTACAATTACACTGCGCAGATGTTAGGGTGAGGCACCTCCATGTGGCCTGATGAATTACGTTACAATTACACCTCGCAGATGTTAGGATGAGGCACCTCCATGTGGCCTGATTAATTACGTTACAATTACACTGCGCAGATGTTAGGGTGAGGCACCTCCATGTGGCCTTATTAATTACGTTACAATTACACTGCGCAGATGTTAGGGTGAGGCACCTCCATGTGGCCTGATGAATTACGTTACAATTACACTGCGCAGATGTTAGGGTGAGGCACCTCCATGTGGCCTGATGAATTACGTCACAATTACACCTCGCAGATGTTAGGGTGAGGCACCTCCATGTGGCCTGATGAATTACGTTACAATTACACCGCGCAGATGTTAGGGTGAGGCACCTCCATGTGGCCTGATGAATTACGTTACAATTACACTGCGCAGATGTTAGGGTGAGGCACCTCCATGTGGCCTGATTAATTACGTTACAATTACACCTCGCAGATGTTAGGGTGAGGCACCTCCATGTGGCCTGATGAATTACGTTACAATTACACCGCGCAGATGTTAGGGTGAGGCACCTCCATGTGGCCTGATGAATTACGTTACAATTACACTGCGCAGATGTTAGGGTGAGGCACCTCCATGTGGCCTGATGAATTACATTACAATTACACTGCGCAGATGTTAGGGTGAGGCACCTCCATGTGGCCTGATGAATTACGTTACAATTACACTGCGCAGATGTTAGGGTGAGGCACCTCCATGTGGCCTGATGAATTACGTTACAATTACACCTCGCAGATGTTAGGGTGAGGCACCTCCATGTGGCCTGATTAATTACGTTACAATTACACTGCGCAGATGTTAGGGTGAGGCACCTCCATGTGGCCTGATTAATTACGTTACAATTACTCTGCGCAGATGTTAGGGTGAAGCACCTCCATGTGGTCTGATGAATTACGTCACAATTACACCGCGCAGATGTTAGGATGAGACACCTCCATGTGGTCTGATGAATTACGTCACAATTACACTGCGCAGATGTTAGGGTGAGGCACCTCCATATGGCCTGATGAATTACGTTACAATTACAATGCGCAGATGTTAGGGTGAGGCACCTCCATGTGGCCTGATGAATTACGTTACAATTACACTGCCCAGATGTTAGGGTGAGGCACCTCCATGTGGTCTGATGAATTACGTCACAATTACACCACGCAGATGTTAGGATGAGACACCTCCATATGGTCTGATGAATTACGTCACAATTACACCTCGCAGTTGTTAGGGTGAGGCACCTCCATGTGGCCTGATTAATGATGTCACAATTACACTGCGCAGATGTTAGGGTGAGGCACCTCCATGTGGCCTGATGAATTACGTTACAATTACACCGCGCAGATGTTAGGGTGAGGCACCTCCATGTGGCCTGATGAATTACGTTACAATTACACCGCGCAGATGTTAGGGTGAGGCACCTCCATGTGGCCTGATGAATTACGTTACAATTACACCACGCAGATGTTAGGGTGAGGCACCTCCATGTGGCCTGATGAATTACGTTACAATTACACTGCGCAGATGTTAGGGTGAGGCACCTCCATGTGGCCTGATGAATTACGTTACTATTACACCTCGCAGATGTTAGGGTGAGGCACCTCCATGTGGCCTGATGAATTACGTTACAATTACACTGCGCAGATGTTAGGGTGAGGCACCTCCATGTGGCCTGATGAATTACGTTACAATTACACCTCGCAGATGTTAGGGTGAGGCACCTCCTTGTGGCCTGATGAATTACGTTACAATTACACTGCGCAGATGTTAGGGTGAGGCACCTCCATGTGGCCTGATGAATTACGTTACAATTACACTGCGCAGATGTTAGGGTGAGGCACCTCCATGTGGCCTGATGAATTACGTTACAATTACACCTCGCAGATGTTAGGATGAGGCACCTCCATGTGGCCTGATTAATTACGTTACAATTACACTGCGCAGATGTTAGGGTGAGGCACCTCCATGTGGCCTTATTAATTACGTTACAATTACACTGCGCAGATGTTAGGGTGAGGCACCTCCATGTGGCCTGATGAATTACGTTACAATTACACTGCGCAGATGTTAGGGTGAGGCACCTCCATGTGGCCTGATGAATTACGTCACAATTACACCTCGCAGATGTTAGGGTGAGGCACCTCCATGTGGCCTGATGAATTACGTTACAATTACACCGCGCAGATGTTAGGGTGAGGCACCTCCATGTGGCCTGATTAATTACGTTACAATTACACTGCGCAGATGTTAGGGTGAGGCACCTCCATGTGGCCTGATGAATTACGTCACAATTACACCGTGCAGATGTTAGAATGAGACACCTCCATGTGGTCTGATGAATTACGTCACAATTACACCGCGCAGATGTTAGGGTGAGGCACCTCCATGTGGCCTGATGAATTACATCACAATTACACCGCGCAGATGTTAGGGTGAGGCACCTCCATGTGGCCTGATGAATTACGTTACAATTCCACCGCGCAGATGTTAGGATGTGGCACCTCCATGTGGCCTGATGAACTATGTCACAATTACACCTCGCAGTTGTTAGGGTGAGGCACCTCCATGTGGCCTGATTAATGATGTCACAATTACACTGCGCAGATGTTAGGGTGAGGCACCTCCATGTGGCCTGATGAATTACGTTACAATTACACCGCGCAGATGTTAGGGTGAGGCACCTCCATGTGGCCTGATGAATTACGTTACAATTACACTGCGCAGATGTTAGGGTGAGACACCTCCATGTGGCCTGATGAATTACGTTACAATTACACCGCGCAGATGTTAGGGTGAGGCACCTCCATGTGGCCTGATGAATTACATTACAATTACACCGCGCAGATGTTAGGGTGAGGCACCTCCATGTGGCCTGATGAATTACGTTACAATCACACCGCGCAGATGTTAGGGTGAGGCACCTCCATGTGGCCTGATGAATTACGTTACAATTACACTGCGCAGATGTTAGGGTGAGGCACCTCCATGTGGCCTGATGAATTACGTTACAATTACACCTCGCAGATGTTAGGGTGAGGCACCTCCATGTGGCCTGATGAATTACGTTACAATTACACTGCGCAGATGTTAGGGTGAGGCACCTCCATGTGGCCTGATGAATTACGTTACAATTACACCTCGCAGATGTTAGGATGAGGCACCTCCATGTGGCCTGATTAATTACGTTACAATTACACTGCGCAGATGTTAGGGTGAGGCACCTCCATGTGGCCTTATTAATTACGTTACAATTACACTGCGCAGATGTTATGGTGAGGCACCTCCATGTGGCCTGATGAATTACGTTACAATTACACTGCGCAGATGTTAGGGTGAGGCACCTCCATGTGGCCTGATGAATTACGTCACAATTACACCTCGCAGATGTTAGGGTGAGGCACCTCCATGTGGCCTGATGAATTACGTTACAATTACACCGCGCAGATGTTAGGGTGAGGCACCTCCATGTGGCCTGATGAATTACGTTACAATTACACCGCGCAGATGTTAGGGTGAGGCACCTCCATGTGGCCTGATGAATTATGTTACAATTACACCGCGCAGATGTTAGGGTGAGGCACCTCCATGTGGCCTGATGAATTACGTTACAATTACACTGCGCAGATGTTAGGGTGAGGCACCTCCATGTGGCCTGATGAATTACGTTACAATTACACCTCGCAGATGTTAGGGTGAGGCACCTCCATGTGGCCTGATGAATTACGTTACAATTACACTGCGCAGATGTTAGGGTGAGGCACCTCCATGTGGCCTGATGAATTACGTTACAATTACACCTCGCAGATGTTAGTGTGAGGCACCTCCATGTGGCCTGATGAATTACGTTACAATTACACCGCGCAGATGTTAGGGTGAGGCACCTCCATGTGGCCTGATGAATTACGTTACAATTACACTGCGCAGATGTTAGGGTGAGGCACCTCCATGTGGCCTGATGAATTACGTTACAATTACACCTCGCAGATGTTAGGATGAGGCACCTCCATGTGGCCTGATTAATTACGTTACAATTACACTGCGCAGATGTTAGGGTGAGGCACCTCCATGTGGCCTTATTAATTACGTTACAATTACACTGCGCAGATGTTAGGGTGAGGCACCTCCATGTGGCCTGATGAATTACGTTACAATTACACTGCGCAGATGTTAGGGTGAGGCACCTCCATGTGGCCTGATGAATTACGTCACAATTACACCTCGCAGATGTTAGGGTGAGGCACCTCCATGTGGCCTGATGATTTACGTTACAATTACACCGCGCAGATGTTAGGGTGAGGCACCTCCATGTGGCCTGATGAATTACGTTCCAATTACACTGCGCAGATGTTAGGGTGAGGCACCTCCATGTGGCCTGATGAATTACATTACAATTACACCTCGCAGATGTTAGGGTGAGGCACCTCCATGTGGCCTGATTAATTACGTTACAATTACACTGCGCAGATGTTAGGGTGAGGCACCTCCATGTGGCCTGATTAATTACGTTACAATTACACTGCGCAGATGTTAGGGTGAGGCACCTCCATGTGGCCTGATGAATTACGTTATAATTACACTGCGCAGATGTTAGGGTGAGGCACCACCATGTGTCCTGATGAATTACGTTACAATTACACTGCGCAGATGTTAGGGTGAGGCACCTCCATGTGGCCTGATGAATTACGTCACAATTACACCTCGCAGATGTTAGGGTGAGGCACCTTCATGTGGCCTGATGAATTACGTTACAATTACACCGCGCAGATGTTAGGGTGAGGCACCTCCATGTGGCCTGATGAATTACGTTACAATTACACTGCGCAGATGTTAGGGTGAGGCACCTCCATGTGGCCTGATGAATTACGTTACAATTACACTGCGCAGATGTTAGGGTGAGGCACCTCCATGTGGCCTGATGAATTACGTTACAATTACACCTCGCAGATGTTAGGGTGAGGCACCTCCATGTGGCCTGATGAATTACGTTACAATTACACCGCGCAGATGTTAGGGTGAGGCACCTCCATGTGGCCTGATGAATTACGTTACAATTACACTGCGCAGATGTTAGGGTGAGGCACCTCCATGTGGCCTGATGAATTACGTTACAATTACACTGCGCAGATGTTAGGGTGAGGCACCTCCATGTGGCCTGATGAATTACGTTACAATTACACTGCGCAGATGTTAGGGTGAGGCACCTCCATGTGGCCTGATGAATTACGTTACAATTACACCTCGCAGATGTTAGGGTGAGGCACCTCCATGTGGCCTGATTAATTACGTTACAATTACACTGCGCAGATGTTAGGGTGAGGCACCTCCATGTGGCCTGATTAATTACGTTACAATTACTCTGCGCAGATGTTAGGGTGAAGCACCTCCATGTGGTCTGATGAATTACGTCACAATTACACCGCGCAGATGTTAGGATGAGACACCTCCATGTGGTCTGATGAATTACGTCACAATTACACCTCGCAGATGTTAGGGTGAGGCACCTCCATATGGCCTGATGAATTACGTTACAATTACAATGCGCAGATGTTAGGGTGAGGCACCTCCATGTGGCCTGATGAATTACGTTACAATTACACTGCCCAGATGTTAGGGTGAGGCACCTCCATGTGGTCTGATGAATTACGTCACAATTACACCGCGCAGATGTTAGGATGAGACACCTCCATATGGTCTGATGAATTACGTCACAATTACACCGCGCAGATGTTAGGGTGAGGCACCTCCATATGGCCTGATGAATTACGTTACAATTACAATGCGCAGATGTTAGGGTGAGGCACCTCCATGTGGCCTGATGAATTACGTTACAATTACACTGCGCAGATGTTAGGGTGAGGCACCTCCATGTGGCCTGATGAATTACGTTCCAATTACACTGCAGATGTTAGGGTGAGGCACCTCCATGTGGCCTGATGAATTACGTTACAATTACACCGCGCAGATGTTAGGGTGAGGCACCTCCATGTGGCCTGATGAATTACGTTACAATTACACCTCGCAGATGTTAGGGTGAGGCACCTCCATGTGGCCTGATGAATTACGTCACAATTACACCGCGCAGATGTTAGGGTGAGGGTGTGGAGACAACAGCACTAAATCATGGATCCTTCCAACATTGTCATGACTCTCCAGACTGGTGAAAGCAAAGTATGGACATGCAGTTCAATGTATTTAGGTTAATATTCACCACAAAACATATCGACTGTTAGTAGAATCCCTGACTACAAGAACGCAAGCCATATTAAGGGCAAAAGGTGACCCAACAAAGTTCTAACCCGGTGGTCATAATAATTCAGATACTCCGTGTATTCTGGCTTTAATCTGATTTTCTTGGCTTGTGGCTTCTTTCTCTGATTATTCTATGCTTGCGGCTTTGGTGTACTGTACATTTATTATTTTATTTATTACCAGTTTCTTATATAGCGCAGCATATTCCGTTGTACTTTACAAATGGAAACAAACATTAATAGAACAGACAGACAATAACAGACAGACATAAAGGTAAGAGGGCCCTGCTCGCCAGCTTACAATCTATAGGGAAATAGGTGTTAATACACAAAGATAGGTGCTGCATATTGCAAATTGGTCCAGCCAGTCCATGCCCAAAGACTTAGGGCCTGATTCAGAGCTGAACGCTCTGACCAGAGTGCTCGCTCTGAATCAGGGCCCTCCTACCTTTTTTTGGAGCGTCCTCATGGACGCTCGCATAGCTGTGGCGAGCGTCCATGATGATTGTCGCGATGGTCTTGACCATCGTGACCATCGGGCTTGCGACGGAGACCCTGCGGTAGGGTCTCGTTGCCACAAGCCCTGGAGTGATTTTGGCTCTATCAGAGCCAAAATCACTCCCACTGACATCACTAGTGATGTCAGTGGGGCCGGCTTGAGACGGTAGGCGTTCCCATGGGAACGCCTCCGTCTGGCAGGTACGTCCCCTGCATGCCCACCAAAGGGGGCGTGCTGTCAATCAACATCGACAGCACGCCCCCTTTGATGCGAGACCCGGAGCGATGGAGAGCCCGTCACTCGCCGGGTCTCGCGCATGCGCACGACGGAGCTCCCTCCATCGTGCGCATGCGCAGTGGGGGAACATCGACCCGCTTGCGAGCATACTGCCGCTCACGAGCGGGTCTGAATGACCCCCTTACAGCATACACAGATTTACAAGGAATTGAGAAAACCCTGAGACGTCCATAACATTTGTAATACATGTGTGAGATGGACTTGGAAATGAGAAGGTCCCTTCACCTGGATAGATGGATATCATTGGAGATGTCCTGATGCCTCAATATTGATACATACTGTACTAGTGTTGTTTTGGATAGTGAAGTTGCATTTGGCAGAAATGTATTTGTCAGGATTTTTTCACAACTGTGATAAACATGTTCTCTCTCTCTCTACATTAACTCTCTCTAGGGGACCTAGTTATTACAGTCCATGGGATGTGATAAATTCGGCCAATATTGCAATTTGAAATTTGAATACATCAGAAGGATTTATCAATGTCACATATAGAGACAGAGATTGCGAAAGGGCTCCGTCCCTGTGAATCTTTTTCGCACACTTTCCTTGGTATTTTTCACAATAAATCCCCTAACAGTGTGACCGCACATAGGGGGTCATTCAGACCCGCTCGCGAGCACAGGACGCTCACAAGCGGGTCGATGTTCCCCCACTGTGCATGCACACGACAGAGGTAGCTCCGTCGTGCGCATGCGCGAGACCCGGCGAGCGACGGGCTCTCCATCGCTCCGGGTCTCGCACCAAAGTGATGTCACTAGTGATGTCAGTGGGAGTTATTTTGGCTCTGATAGAGCCAAAATCACTCCAGGGCTTGCGGCAGCGAGACCTTACCGCAGGGTCTCCGTCTCAAGCCCGATGGTCACGATGGTCAAGACCATCGCGACCATCATCATGGACGCTCGCATATGCTGTGGGTGGTCACCCACAGCTATGCGAGCGGCCAGGAGGCTGCTCTATTTTCATGGAGGAGGGCCCTGATTCAGAGCGAGCACTCTGGTCAGAGCGTTCGGCTCTGAATCAGGCCCATAGACCGCTTGCTCTAACCACCATGCGATCGCCAATCCCCCCATGATCAAAAGCCCTTTCATACATTTGATAACAGTTTTCACATTATTTTTGTAAAACTAGTATTGATAAATAGGCTCTATATCATCTCTTTCTACTCTCTCTCTCTAGATTATTTGTCTCTCATCTATCCAGCTCATATCTATCCCATATATGGAATATATTCTTCTTGTATAAGTGGGGTAGACAGGAGAGGGGACTGGTTGGGTTGGGGTAGACAGGAGAGGGGACTGGCTGGGTTGGGGTAGACAGGAGAGGGGACTGGTTGGGTTGGGGTAGACAGGAGAGGGGACTGGTTGGGTTGGGGTAGACAGGAGAGGGGACTGGTTGGGTTGGGGTAGACAGGAGAGGGGACTGGTTGGGTTGGTGTAGACAGGAGAGGGGACTGGTTGGGTTGGGGTAGACAGGAGAGGGGACTGGTTGGGTTGGGGTAGACAGGAGAGGGGACGGGTTGGGTTGCTGATAGAAAGTGTATAAAGTATGTGCACAATTTCAGAAGCTAGAAAGTTCTTTCACTGCTACTTCATGCATAGTATTATATCATATTATACCGTATGCTATAGATCTATGATGGCGGAGCTGTTCTGGCATCAGTGTATGAGCAACAGGAAGAATGTTACCTACAACTGTCGTACATATTATTATGATGACAAAAGTGTTCACTCCTGAAATCTGTTATTGTGAGCTTGGTGTGATCTCTATTAGTGACAGGCAGGACACAGACGGACACCCCTGGGCCTGGGGAGGGAGATATAGCACTGCCTGCATAACCACTAATGAGTATACAGCGCTATGGAGGCCAATCCTGGGCATTTTTTCAATCCTGGGATTCCTGGGATACTCATGATTGGGTTGGGTTTTTTTTTTTTTTTAAAAAGCCCCCCGCCCAGCCCCCCCAGTGACTTACCCTTCTCCGGGTGGTGGGTGCCAGGGCTTTCTGGCAGCGGCCTAAGGGGTAGGTGGGCAGCTGGTATGTCACCACGCCATGCTGCACAGTGCGCACAGCCGGGGGAAGGGGCAGCCAGGTGGCACTGAGCACTCTGCTGAAGGTCCTCTGCGATGCCCGTCATTTAAAAAAAGATAAAATTTATGGCTAATCCCGAATCCCGGCCAAGTGTGGGCTCCTTATACAGCACATGTCCTTATCTTATGGCCTCTTATCTCATCATATCCCCAGAACAACCCCAGAAGAATATCTTGTTTCTGCAGATTTCCCACAATTACATCTGGCTGATAAATGATAATATTTAAAGACTTAAAAACTCACCATTCTGTGCAACTTCTCCTCGAGCTCTTGATTTATTCTTTGTAAAGACAAGTAATTGGTTTGAATCCTGAAATAAAAGTATATAGTTAAATGAATGTGGAGCAGGATTTTTTGCTACAAACATAATGGACTCTGTTAATGTACAGAATGAAATGAAAATATCACTATATATCTCTTCATGTTGATGTGATTATATAGCAATGTTTTGTAGCTATTCAGGAACACTTTTTAATTGAGTAGTATTTTATTAAGTTACCATTTTAAAACATGTAACAAATGATACAACATAATATAAAACATAGTGATGCTTGACAGGCATAACACAGAAATACATCTAAAATTCAATACCAATTCCAACACTCAGTAAATAGAATCACAGCCCAATATATAGTGCCTAGTGGCAAATTGAAATCCACTTCAACAAGAAAAGTGAACAGTGAAAGAACGATTAGATAGGTAGGATGAGAGCCAAGAAAGGGCTGTGCCCTGAAGACCTAGGGATTGTAGTGTGTGTATGAGAAGAGTGTCGAAGCCGGATGATTGGCTGAAACCTAAATTGTAAAATTAATATCGGCACAACGCCATTTTGCGAATGGTAGCACAACGCCATTTTGCGAATCCCACACAGTATCCGTGTACAGAGCTATGTTATAATTATTAGCGTCGTGCGTCTGCCATTGCCCTATGTTAAAAATCCTCATTATACAAATACGTACATCTATTAATACATATGATATGAACAACCCCGCAAAGCATGTACCATTATGTACTTCACAAAAACATAGACGCACAACACATACTAGCGTCTTTTCTTAATATTCCCAAACCGACACATTGCATACTTACACTGAAAGGTTCCCAAGCATTAAGGTCAATATTAGACGTTTTATTAGTTATCAATTATGTTGGAAATGAATGTATTTGAGATCTAAGGTTTAGTACATGATAAGCAGACCATGTTTGGTGCCATTCTAAACCACTGTTTATTTGCAGATCTCCGGTTCCATTGGCAAGGAGATCGCAACATGAGTTTGCAAGTTTTGAATTATAGAGGTATTGAAATGTACTCTGTAATGTAATGTTTTTAGCCAGTTTAGACTTGTTCTTCAGTGGGAAAAGATACACAAAGAGCCATTGGAAGGCTGAACTAACACTGTACAAACTGACCTGTGAACTAAATCGTAACAGAAGAACCAAGAGGAAGAACTAATGGGATTATGTCAACTCGTTTCCATTGTATTGCCTACTCTCTGTAAGGGTATATATTCAGGCGCTCTATTTCCAGTAGTCAGTCATCATATTCTTTCTTTTGACGGAGGCTTCACCTTTGATGCTGGGAAATCTGGATTCAGAGCGCCTGCGTATGTATTGACTGTACCTTGTGACTGTATAATCTCTTTGCGCTAATTGTATTATAGATCAAGGCGTGTAACTGAATGCTTTTAGGTGAATAATATCTTTTTGTGCTTTGGAACCACAATCAAAGTCTGGAAAGCAATTATTTCTTGTGCGACTTATAGCGCTAAATAGCAACATTTGGGTATAAAGATCATTAGGTATTCATACTTGGGGGCTCACAGTGAGGTCACGCTACCGGAATTTACACGGTAACACACGGATATCGATCTCTCACCAAAGGGTGGACGGCGCCCTATGCAGGAAAGGACGCACTGTGTCCGAAAACCTGCTACCACTTGATGTTGAGAGACCGATATCCGTTATTTTGTGAGTTCAAGGAGCGCTGATTAGAATCCAGGGACAAGGAAGGAAAAGTTTGTTTTCTTTCGTTGCTAAAGTTTTGTGTTAAAAGGGGAAGTCACACAATAGTGTACGCATATTTCCTGTATTTCTGCCACGTGTTCAAACGGTCATTGTATGCATAGCGTGATTGCTTGGTAAACCTCTGAATTACACTACTATATTTGGGGAAAAAGGTGTTATTTTTTTTCTGCGCAGAAAAGGTGTATGTAATTGAAACATGTCATTGTAAAGTAGAGGCTACTGTCTGGTTATGCCTAGGTTGAAACTCAGTAGGTGTCTGACGGGGCCGTACAAGCTACTGGGCCAGTGTACAAATTGGGTACATTGTGGTTATCGAGAAACTAAGGGGTTTCTTGGTCTGACACCCATTAATCGCAAAGTCCATTGATCAGTTAGGTTCTTTGGGCAATGCGATCGAACCGCATGGTTATATAAACTGTGATTGTGAAGTGGGTTGTTGTGAGAGTGAAACTGCTGGCAAGGTTAGGAGTTATTGGAACTCCTAGATGCTACCAGCTGGGAGTAAACTCAAAGTAGGAAGCGAGTGGTGAAGCTTGAGATAAATTCATCACAAGTAAAATAATCAGCTAGGCGGTTATTTTACTCCTCGTTTATGCGCACTTACCATTTCGCTTATTGGGGAGGTGGTGCATAAAGGGAAGAAGTAAGCGGCTGAAGCCTGGGTTGAATTCGCCGCAGGTAGAATAATTTACATAGGTGGTTATTCGGCTCCTCGTTGTGCAAGCTGACTGAAATTCTCTGCGGGCCGGCTGTGTATAACGGGAGGGAGTGTGTGAACGTAGCTCACTGAAAATCGTTCACCAATCGAAATTCTCTAGAAATTGCTAAGTGTTTTCTTAGATGGGTGCGAAGCAATCTCTAGCAATGGTCGATGATGTGCTGCTGATGGAAGGGCCGGTTGGTTCTGCCAGGTATGTCATGTTTAAAAAGTATGGTTTGTACCCTACGTCGTACTGCGGCATATGGGCCAACATGACCAAGGAATGTAGAAAACCTTTTCCTAAGATTGGTAGCTTTGATTCTGAGGTACTGAATAATGTTAGAGACAATATATGTTTAGTGAAATCCCTAAAGAAAAGGATAAAGTTTAATGTTTGTTTAAAGTTGTGGCAGCATGAGCGGAACATGTGGCTTAGCAGTGTGCATGCAATGCAAACTAGCGTCGCGCGCACGATGCAAGGCAACACGCTCGCAATGCTAAATAGCATTGTGTGTACGCCGCAAGGGTGTGCGCACGCACAGCAAGGTAGCATTACCAAAGGTAATGTTAGTAGCGCATGCACACCACCTCCGCCCTATGTGGATGGGGCTGAAGGTACAGTCGATCTCAAAAATCATAAAAATGTTACAAGTAACTTGTACCCTCTCCTAAGTAACTATAAGGAACATGTTTATTATACAGATGATGAACCTGTTGTAATGTCAGGTCTTTTCCATGTTGCCCAAATGTTAAATGTACCATCACAGCAACCACAGGTAGCTGCCCCGCTAGTACCAGAAATGGAGGTAGCCACACTAGTGCAGGAAGTATTAACACCCGCTGTAACAGTAGCGGAGGTTGTTGGTACGTAGTAGTAATAGGCTGAACCCTCAACCAGGTAGCAAGGCCAAAGGTAGCAGTGTGGCAGGCTTCCATCCCATCTGGACAATAACTGTTCCCAATGGGAATCCGGATACAAATGGAATAGTGACCACAAGGGATGTACAGTAGCGATGCATTGTCCATGGATGAGAGCGGAGCTACATTCCGTATTGACAGATTTTTCTGACCCTAGGAAAGAACTAGCAAAGTGCCAGAGATTTGTAAAGGATTTAGGTAATGCTCATGAGCCAACCAACAAAGATTGGTGAGTGGTATTACAGGCATGTCTTCCACACAATACTGACATGAAAAAGTTTATCACGACCTGTGTATTGGATGGAGATGGCCCCGTAACTGATGAATGTGATCAGGACAACATAACCTGCATTGTGACCCAATTGGCCATTTTTTCCCCATTAATAGTTAACTTTACAATTAAGCAGAAAGAGAGTGAGTCTGCAGCAGATTATTTTACCAGAGCGCTGCAGACTATTACCCAATACACGGGCATAGAGGATAGAAAAGACAACACACATCACAGGGAAATGACCATAACGGTGCTTATGAATGGTCTTAAAGACCCTCTAAAAGCCAGGGTTTAGACCTCACTTCCTGGATGGAGGGGAATTACAGTAGACACACTCAGGGAACCTGCAATTGAGCATGATAAAAACACCTTTAGGAAGAGAGAAATGCAGAGCGAGAAGCTAATAGCTGTTAGTATTCAAGCTCTGGAAGGAATGCAAATATCACCACAGCACTCCTATCACACTCAGCCACAATACACCCATCCCACACAACCTCCAAACCCATATCCCCCATATACAACCACAATCTTTCCACACTCCCCAAACCCACATGACAACAACCTTTCAATACACGTCAACTACAAAGGTGTTATATTTGTAACAAGGAGGGACACATAAGTAGGTTTTGTAAAGCTAGAAAGTGGGAAATGCCAAACCAGAGAACACCGGGATACCCACAGAAGGGGCACCCACAAGAGTCAGGACAGTTCCAGCAAACACCTGCTCACATTGTAGCAGTAAATGCTTTACTGGAGGAAGACAGTCAGCTCTAGGGGTCAGGTCACACCTGTAGTCTACAGCCAGTCCGGTTAACTGGGAGAACAAGGGAAGAACCTGTAATGACAGTTGATGTAGCTGGTACTAAACATTCTTTTCTTGTAGACACAGGGGCGACCAGATCAGTAAAAAAATCTCCATCTAATTTACAGGTGACCTGCAAGACAGTACCAGCAATGGGTGTAACGGATAAAGTGCAACATTATCCTTTAACCAAGTCTGCAGAGGTTACTATTGGTCCATTGCATACCAGGCATTCCTTTCTCCTGGCAACAGTGGCCCCTACTAACCTACTGGGAAGGGATTTGTTATGTAAAATGGGACGTGTCATTTATTGTACCCCTGATGGTATATTTTTAGATATCCCAGAGAGTGTTGCACATGAGGTGAGGGATATACTGGACACTCCCCAAAGGTTAATGTTTCACTCTACCGTTTCAGATAAAAATCCATCTCAGGTAGAGCAGATGTTATCTCAGATATCAGGGTCCCTCTGGGCCAAAGATAGACAGGACATTGGATTGATGACAAATGTAGCTCCCGTAATGGTAAATCTAACAAGTGGTAGGCAAGCTCCAAAAATTCCCCAGTACCCATTAGAAAAAGAAATAGAGATAGGGGTTTATCCCATAATTGAGTGGTTATTGCAACAGGGAATTTTAGTCCGTACAGCAAGTGTAGCCAATAGTCCCATTTTTCCAGTGAGGGGCTATAGATTAGTACAGGTTCTTAGATGGGTTAATAAGGTAGTTGAGAGCCAATTCCCCGTAGTGCCAAACCCACCTGTCATCCTTATGCAGATTCCACCATCCGCAACCCATTTTACGTCATTGACCTCTGTTCTGCCTTCTTCTCTGTCCCTCTTCATCCTGACTGTCAGTAAGTATTTGCATCTACATACAGGGGGCTACAATACACATGGACAGGATTTCCCCAGGGCTTCATAGACAGCCCCAGTATCTTCTCCCAGGCCTTACATGACTGTTTACAATCATTTCAACCTGCCAATGGATCTGTTCGAATACAATATGTAGATGATTTATTGTTGTGTTCTGATTCATTTATGTCATGTTTAAATGATACTAAACTACTGTTGCTTCGTCTCTCACAGACAGGACACAAGGTTGCTAAGGACAAATTACAGCCATGCCAGACCAGGGTTAAATACTTGGGACACTGTCTAACCCAGGTATTATGACATCTGACTACTGACAAAATTCAGGCCATACAGACCATTACACTGCTGCAAAACCAAAAGCAAATCCGTACCTTCTTGGGAATGTGTGGATACTGCAGAATGTGGATCCCAGGTTTTTCTATTTTGGCTTTACCATTACAGGACAGTCTCTTCCTCAAAGCCCGATTGTGTCGTACACACAGAGGAAACAGAGCAGGTTTTCCTTAGCCTTAAGGATAGTCTGACAAGAGCACCTGCATTGGGAATACCTGATTATGAAAAACCTTTTGATTTGCGGGTGTGCATCCCTGATCCGGTGAGGCTGTTTAGTCACTTAGGTGAGCACATATTAAGTAGGATGTTTTTTGTATGTGTATGTATGTCCTGATGAAAATACCGCTGTTCTAGGTATTGAACGTTGACTTTTTCCAGCCGTGTCTATGGTGTGTTTATTCGCTTGGAGTGCCGCATCACTGAGGGTCTTATGCACATTCGTTATCCATGCAGGCAACCAGCTAAGTAATCCATTTGGAGTGCCGCATCACTGAGGGTCTTATGCACATTCGTTATCCATGCAGGCAACCAGCTAAGTAATCCATTTATTCAGGGAGTGCCGGATCCTATGTTATATATGTCTATACATCCAGTTTGGCTCACTGGAGTTATTTGGACCAGGGCACCTGCGCATATATATTAATTGTGTGTTCATCTGGCGACTTTTTTTTATTGCTGATTTGTTTTTATACATCACCACTGCACTGGCACTTGTTTACTATACCCCTCTACAGTTTTAGGGGAGTAGTATTATGTTTGATGATTAATATGCATATGGCTGAATCTTGAATACTTATATTATATTTAAAGATATACACCTATTTGGTGTGAACTTTAGTGCTATTATGACGGAGGCTGAGGTGGATGATGTCACGAGTGGATATAGCCATGCAATTTATCCTATTGGAGACATTCTATCATATTCTGAATCTGAGGCAGAAGCCATTTTATATACAACTGATTTATTGGAGCAATTAGAATCAGCATCATGTGAGGATCTATATCATGAGGTTTTAAAGCTCAAAAAATGTGAAGTAGATTATTTCTACCACGGGTTAACCCTTAGTGATTACTATAGGGTTAAAAAGATCCCAAGGGGTCTTAGAATCAAGAATTGCCCTACTATAGGAAAGCATGACCCCATGTTCTGCAAACGCTGGGTTGCCATATTAAATAAATGCTCATTCGACTTAATGTTGCTTATCATTGAACAATCAACCAAGGAAATTACTGCAGTTAAAGAGAAGATTGCTACATTTTATAGTTTGTGTAAGGTCACATTGGAGCAGGACCGTGATACAAAATGGCTGGATAAATTGGAGGCACAAGTCCACAATTACAGATGTGATCTTATTAAATTTAAAAAAGAGAAAAAATTAAAAGTGGACACTGACTATGAACTTAATACTGTATATCGGTGGACATCAAATGAAAGAGTCACTAAGAGACCTTTCTTTAGGAGAAATCGCATGCGGCATATGGACATTGAATCATCTAATGAGTATAAAACCTCAGATAGTGAATATGAGAGACCTAGGGGTGATGGTGGTGCCAGACGTAAACCATACCCTTTAGGGGTTACCACCAGATCCCGAGAAGGAGGAGGTGGAGACGTTACACCAGAAGGGAAGGACAAACGAAAAGGAAGAGGTCGTGGAAGGAAGCCTCCAATTCCTCGCAAAACTTAGTTGTAAATCTGTCTACATACCATCTTAATAAGACAGAATTACGAGTATTGTATAAAGGCTTATCGTTCGTCCCTACGGTGAAGTTTGACCCACTGCAATGGCAAGCAGAACAATTTGCGTTGAATAGATAATTAAAATTGAAAGAATTTTTTTCTAAAAACAATCAGCCTATGAACACACAAGCGGCACCCCTACCTGCTAAATTGCAGAAATTACAACCTAGGTCAACGTTTGACCCTTTATCATCTAATTCTTCTATCAAGACATTTATGAGGTTATTACATAATGAAGTTGATGATGTGATTGTCGATCTACCACGCACCAGATTTAATCTCACTAAGGAAGAATATGCTGCTCTCATACAACTATCCAATAATTCTAACCTGATTTTTCGGCCGGCGGATAAAGGGGGAGCCCTTGTTATATTGGACCTATATAATTACCAACAAATGATTGCAGCCCATTTGGGGGATATATCGACATATAGACTATTGCCATCGGATCCAACATCGATGGTTAAGAAAGAACTTAATGATATCCTTACTGCAGCAGTAGACCATAAAATCATTGATAAACAATTGAAGGAGGCTTTAATTCCGCAGTATCCTGTTGTTCCGGTGCTTTATTGTACCCCGAAAATACATAAGTCATTAACTGATCCTCTGGGATGACCCATCATTGCAGCAAGAGGGTCATTGTTGCAACCGACAGCTATTTATTTGGATACTATTATGCAGCCATGTATCCGTAGTCATCCTCATTATCTTCTTGATACATCCTCACTTTTGAGGAAATTGAAGGAACTGCCTATATTTAATGAAGAAGTGTGGCTTTGTAGTATAGATGTAGGCAGCCTTTATACTATTATACCTCATGTAGAAGGGATGGCTGCCACACAGAAATTTCTTAGAGATCATCCCTTATATGTTGGGCCTGATATTAACTTGATTATTGATCTATTACAAATTATTCTCACTAGAATTTTTCCCTTTATGATAAGCAATTTTACCTCCAAAATATCGGCTGTGCGATGGGGTCCAGTGTGGCCCCATCGTACGCCAATATTTATATGTTTGGTGTAGAAAATGATTTGTTTTTTGATAAACCTGATATTGCACAGAAAGTTGCTTTCTATGTGCAGTATATAGACGACCTATTGGTGTTTTGGAAGGGCCCCAAACATGAATTCATTGAGCTAATTGAGCAACATAATAGGTGCGATTGTCCTGCTAAATTGACATTCAATATTAGTAATGTGTCAGTAAATTATCTGAATGTTAAGATATCTATGGTTGATGGTAAAATTTCTACCAGCCTATATACTAAAGAGACTGACAAAAATAATTTGCTATGTGCTGACAGTTGTCATCCCAGGCCACTTATTCGTGGTCTTCCCTATTCTCAATTATTGAGAATTAGGAGAATCAACACGGATGAGGTTTTGGCTGAGTCGCAGATGGATGACATGATTAATAAATTTGTCAGTAGAGGATATGATCTGACTCATTTAACCAGTGTTAAGCAACAAGTATTGAGTATAGACAGGGAGACATTGTTGAAGCATAATATGCCCAAAAAGAATAATAATGCTGATATGATACCGTGGGTCAATAAATACAATCAGTCTAGTAGCCACATTAATAAGGTTTCCAAAAAACTGTGGCCAATTATTCAAACAGATCCTGATCTTAACTTACACGAAACTCGTATTATGTCATGTTATAAAAGAGGGCGTAGTATTCGTGATATACTTGTCAAGACTGACATATCGAGTCTTGGTCCCAGGGCGGATGGAGTTGGTGTTGGCAAGTTGGGTTGCTTTAGATGTACCTGCACCACCTGTAGATACCTCATTCCTGGTGATATTTTTTTGCATCCCCTGTCAGGACGTAAATATCGTATTCGACATAGGCTTACCTGTAACTCTTCGTTGTGTACCAGATAATATGCCCTTGTGGCTTATCATACATAGGCAAGACCGAGAGAACATTCAAAGAGCACATGGCAGCTCATAGAAGTGCCATTAGATCAGCTCTTAATAATGGTTGTAATGAACAACCTGTGGCAAAGCACTTTGCCCTGGCACGCTATCCTTTATCTGCTCTCAAATATAGGATGATAGACCATATCCAAATATCTATGCAGGGAGGAGATAGATCCCATAAATTAATACAATGTGAAACTCGATGGATACATCGTTTGGGCACAATGTCACCCAGGGGTCTAAATGAGCAATTGAGCCTAGGATCTCTCTTGTAAGCTGTGATGTTTAGTATATATATCTTGATGTTTTGTTAACTTGAATACCATTTAATTATGCATATGGAATATATTATCCTCAAATGTGTGTATAGCACCTCATCTAAATCTGCAGACATGCCGTTAGTACTTTCTTGTTATATGATACATAATATGCCATCTGACTATGTGTATGTTAATCTCACAGCACTGTAATGCAGACTGCGCTAGTTTGTTTATATGTCACTATGGTGATGGCACTTGTCTAGTAGAGTCATGTGACGCTGTGACGTCATTGGTCAGCGCCGCCGGGCGGGTGTGGATCCCTGCTCCGGTGAGGCTGTTTAGTCACTTAGGTGAGCACATATAAGGTAGGATGTTTTTTGTATGTGTATGCATGTCCTGATGAAAATACCGCTGTTCTAGGTATTGAAACATTGACTTTTTCCAGCCGTGTCTATGGTGTGTTTATTCGCTTGGAGTGCCGCATCACTGAGGGTCTTATGCACATTCGTTATCCATGCAGGCAACCAGCTAAGTAATCCATCTATACAGGGAGTGCCGGATCCTATTTTATATATATATATATATATATATATATGGGATGTGCAGGCTCGGTTTTACTCGGATTTACTCGGTTCTTATCGCCACTTTACCGCAAATTCGGATTTATTATATTGGCTACCCAAAACACATGATAGGCGATAGCCAATAAAATGCCGTTTAAAGATCCGGGTAAATCCGAATAAAACCGAACCCGCTCACCCCTAATATATATATATATATATACATATATATATATATATATATATATATATACACACCTCATTTCTTACCAACATTTTCAAACTGCAAATGTGTTATGAGCAGTGAGCTTCACTCTCAAACAGGGTGGAGACCCCCAACTGTGCTGGTGCCAGCCTGTCTGACAATGAGGTTAAAAGAGCAGATTTCTTACCATTGTTCATTCAGTCAAATTCAAGTGTCTGGGCCATATTATTACAATTGCCACAGCTACACCTGTCCACATGTGGGGTCTCTCCATTTACATGCAAAAACACCCACAGTTCCTGATGTATTGTTTTTCCTACTTACTTTTCTCAGGAAGCTGTTTTTCTAGTTGCTAACTGATACTGTGTTTGTTTTGGTATATTTCTATGCAAGGTTGTCCCCAGAATGGGCTTGTATTAAAACATTGCCATCTGTACTTAGCTCGTGAGTTGTAACTTAAAATGGCGTCATGCAGATTCTTATTTTTATTGGCGTCGCTCCAAGCTAATTTTACACTGATTCTGTCTCAGCCACTAAACCAGCTTCGACAGTGGGGATATTGAAATCACCCATAATGATGGTGGAGATGTCAGAAGATAGGAAATGAGGGAGCCAGGCAGAAAAATGTTCAAGAAATTGATTGGGTGGTCCAGTTTGGCGATAGATGGCAGCAATGCACAGAGAGAAAGGGTGAAAGTCCTAATAGAATGTAGTTCAAATAATGTAAATGTGAGTGATGGTACCTGTGGGAGAATTGTGCATGTAACAGATTGGGAGAGTAATATTCCTACCCCCACCTCCTTTACAATTGCTAGGCCTGGAGGTGTGTGAGAAGTGTAGGTCACCATGTGAAAGTGCAGCAGGGGAGACAGTGTTTGATTGTGTGAGCCATGTTTCTGTTATTGCCAGAAGGTTGAGGTTATTTGAAATAAAGAGGTCATGGACGGATGTTAGCTTATTGCAGACAGAGCGTGCATTCCATAAGGCACGTGTTAGTGTTTGGGAATGGATTTGAAATACTGCCGGCCGCACGGCCGGCGGTTCGATTCCCTACAGCGGCAGCCCAACAAGAGCAGAGTTGGAAGCAGCGGAAGCCCGACAGCACTGGAAATCCCGATTGTGGATAGGTAAGTATCTACTAACCTAACCCCCCTAACCCTAACCCTCCTTAGTGGTGCCTAACCCTAACTTCCCCCCAAGTGCCTAACACTAATCCCCCCTCTAGGTGCCTTACCCTAACTACCCCGTTCCCTGCTGCCTAAAACTAAGTCCCCCGGGGGGGGTGCCTAACCCTAAGTCCCCCCCGGGGGTGCCTAACCCTAACCCTCCCTCCCCCTAGCCTAACCTTAACCCTCCCGGGGGGTGCCTAACCCTAAGTCCTCCCAGGGAGCCCTAAACCTAACCCTCCCCCCCGCGGCTGTCCGCTCGCGGCGCCCGGCATCACTACGATCGGGATGCCGGGCGCCGGTGTCCCGGCGTCGGGGAAATGCAGGCGTCTACATTTAGATGCCCGCCATTTCACCCTTGCCGGGATATGACAGTCAGGAAGCCAGCTGCCGGTATTTAGGCAGTCGGCTTCCTGATTGCTTCCCAGTGTTTGGAGGGTGATGGGAGGCATGTGATGTGTCTGAGGTTTGCTGGATTTATATTGCGTTGTGAGTAGGGCATGTGGGAAGGGCCTGGATTTGGTGATATGTCACCAGCTAATAGAAGTAGAAGGAGAGAGATATAAATATAGTTCTGGGTTTTGTGTGAAAGTTTTGTATGATGACAGGTTGTGGATGTTATTGTCAATTTATAAAGATAAGTAAATAGCTCATGTGTATTCATAAGGGGGAGTAGAATATCGAGTTTGCAATGTGCACAGAGGGGTGAGCTGCATGAGGAGTGAGGGATGTGATAGCCTTAGAGAAGATGCCATGGAGTGAAATAAGAAAGAATAATTTTTGGTACATGATGATATAAAATGAAAAGTGTAAATCTTAGATTATTAAATAAATATTATTTTCACTTAGAAATTACCTGCTTTTTGGTGTTTTCCAATGTTTGTTCAATTGTTTTTTAACTGTTCATTTTGGATACTTTGTGCATAGGGTACTTCGTGCAAGGGATGCACAGCTCTCTTAGATGTGACTAGTAAGATATCCTGTAGCTGATTAACACAGGCTACATCTGAGACATGTCCAGCTGACCTAAGGTGTCACATTGGACTGTGTTTGACTATGTAAACAACAGCCCAATAACAGCCCAGTATGCCATCGTAAGCCATGCTTCACTGACAAAATCACAAAAACAGGTAATGACGAATGCAACAATTTAAGATATCACATACACTTAAATGAGTTTGACTGAATACAGTTCAGAGTATGAAGATTGTAGGAGGGTGGGCATGAAGACATTATCTCCAAATGGATTAAATTTGGACTTTGAACGGAAGTGGTTTTATGACAATCTGAGAGAGAATTCCTCACCTGCGACCCACTATTCCTAATTCTGGGCATATACATTATTATTTCCAGATATACATTCCAACCAGACAGACTGCACAGATATCTGACAAATAATTGTGTAGAGTATGCCGAGCATTAGTGATAGACAAATCATTGTACAGTCTGTGCCCAGCATTAGTGATAGACAGATAAGTGTATATTATATGCCCAACATTAGTGATAGACAAATAAGTGTATAGTGTATGCCCAGCATTAGTGACAGACAGATCAGTGTATAGTGTATGCCCAGCATTAGTGATAGACAGATAATTGTATAGTGTCTGCCCAGCATTAGTGATAGACAGATCATTGTACAGTGTATGCCCAGCATTAGTGACAGACAGATCAGTGTATAGTGTATGCCCAGCATTAGTGAAAGACAGATAACTGTATAGTGTATGCCCAGCATTAGCGTTAGACAGATAAGTGTATAGTGTATGCCCAGCATTAGTGATAGACAGATAAGTGTATAGTGTATGCCCAGCATTATTGATAGACAGATAAGTGTATAGTGTATGCCCAGCATTAGTGATAGACAGATCAGTGTATACCCAGCATTAGTGATAGACAGATAAGTGTATAGTGTATGCCCAGCATTAGTGATATACAGATAAGTGTATAGTGTATGCCCAGCATTAGAGATAGATAAGTGTATATAGTGTTTGCCCAGCATTAGTGATAGACAGATAAGTGTATAGTGTATGCCCAGCATTAGTGATAGACAGATCATTGTATAGTGTATGCCCAGCATTAGTGACAGACAAATCATTGTACAGTCTATGCCCAGCATTAGTGATAGACAGATAAGTGTATAGTGTATGCCCAGCATTAGTGATAGGCAGATCAGTGTATAGTGTATGCCCAGCATTAGTGATAGACAGATCAGTGTATAGTGTATGCTCAGCATTAGTGACAGACAGATCAGTGTATACCCAGCATTAGTGATAGACAGATAAGTGTATAGTGTATGCCCAGCATTAGTGATAGACAGATAAGTGTATAGTGTATGCCCAGCATTAGTGATAGATAAGTGTATATAGTGTTTGCCCAGCATTAGTGATAGACAGATAAGTGTATAGTGTATGCCCAGCATTAGAGATAGATAAGTGTATATAGTGTTTGCCCAGCATTAGTGATAGACAGATAAGTGTATAGTGTATGCCCAGCATTAGTGATAGACAGATCATTGTATAGTGTATGCCCAGCATTAGTGATAGACAGATAAGTGTATAGTGTATGCCCAGCATTAGTGATAGACAGATCATTGTATAGTGTATGCCCAGCATTAGTGATAGACAGATAAGTGTATAGTGTATGCCCAGCATTAGTGATAGACAGATAAGTGTATAGTGTATGGCCAGCATTAGTGATATACAGATAATTGTATAGTGTATACCCAGGATTAGTGATAGACAGATCAGTGTATACTGTATGACCAGCATTAAAGATTTTCTTTTATCAGACTTTCCCCTCTCATCCACTTTTATTCTTTTATCCTCTTACCCACTCATTAGTCGTAATATGTTTGTTACCCAGTTACACACTTTATACACTTTTTATGTTTTATATATTGTACTACATGAGTTCTGTAAGCAAATCATGTTACTTTTATCTATTTATCTTTTATATACTGTAATGGGCTACATTTTAATTAGCATGTTTATATATAAATTATAATCTTAAATTTGCTATATATTTGGATCAAGAATCCTATTATTATATATAGGGAACCTTGTGGCCATATGTTTTATCAAAAGGACCTTCTCTATGTGACTGTCGTTAAACAAGGTGAAAGAATGGCTGGTTTACAGAAGATGAATCTCGGCAACAGAAGTAACTTCGCCCCATCTAGTATGGCCTCTGAGGACTACAGGGAGACATGCCACACACAAGATGGCCGCAAAAACTGAAGTAGTGCGGGCCACCTGTGCGTTCCAAAGACAGGAAGAAGCCCCTACTGTAGTCTACAAAGTCTGGGATTAGAAAAGACAACAATGGAGAAACGTAATATGTGCTGTAAAATATAGCCCTATAATTCCTGACACCGGGGTCAGTCAGGAGAAAGACTTCGGGACATTGAACGGTAAACCGAAAGCACTTCCGGTCTGGCGGTACTCACTTGGGACATCACTATCATCAAAATGAACAATTTAAATTCGTGTTTGATGTATATTTATGGAGAGCATTCCTCCCACCATGTTTTAAATAAGGAGGCTGGGTTAATGTAAGAGTATTGTATGAATGACACAAGGAAGGGGAATTTATGACCCGGAAGTCTATCACATTGAGAGTATATAAAGATCATCCTGGGAAGTCACTACTACCCTGAGGAAGAGAGCTGGTGTCTCCCGATACATGTTGGTGGAGTGACAGGAGATTCTGATAGAAGAGATATCCAGGGAAGCCCCTTCATTTGGACCCTGTTTGAAGTTTCCAATACCTCCACCTATAACAACTACAGGCCCTTATTCAAGGGACATCTGGCAATTCTCTAATTTACTAGAAAAAATGTACCCTTGATAGATGCTGCATTTTTATTTTTATATCCATCATTTATGATCCTTTGTTTATAATCCCCATATGTGTCTAAATGGGTTACATATGGTGCTTTTAAATTTATGCTGCCTAATAAGTACTGTGTAACGTACTACACCATATCCTGTACATTGCTTTTGTTTTGCATATTTGGAATACATTTAATCTAAAGATTACAGTAAATCTACACATGAAGCTGACAAAAAAGGAAAGTATAATGTTAATTAATATATGGGGACACTAACGCACTCCGAATAATCACATAGGTGCGAGGCGAAGACTTTTGGAGGATGGCCTGGTGTCAAGAAGGGCAGCAGAGAAGCCACTAATCTCCAGGAAAAACATGGACATACTGATATTCTGCAAAAGGTACAGGGATTGGACCAGAGCCGTACTTAGACTTTTTGGTGCCCTGTGCCAGAGAGAGCATTGGCACCCCCTCCTCCCATTTTTTAAATAGGGACATAAGATAGTGTACCAGAAAAAGTGCCATGGCCTCATGGGGAAGGGCCAGGGAAGAGATAGGGGAGGCCAGGAGATGCTGGGGATAAATAGGGACATAATATAGTGCACCTGAGAGAGGGCCATGTCCTCATTGGGGAGGCCAGAAGATGCTGGGGATAAATAGGGACATAATAAAGTGCACCTGAGAGGGCCATTGCCTCATGGGGAAGGGCCAGGGAAGAGATAGGGGAGGCCAGGAGATGCTGGGGATAAATAGGGACATAATATAGTGCACCTGAGAGAGGGCCATGGCCTCATTGGGGAGGCCAGGAGATGCTGGGGATAAATAGGGACATAATATAGTGCACCTGAGAGAGGGCCATGGCCTCATGGGGAAGGGCCAGGGAAGAGATAGGGGGGGGCCTGGAGATGCTGGGGATAAATAGGGACATAATATAGTGCGCCTGAGAGAGGGCCATGGCTTCATGGGGGAGGCCAGGAGATGCTGGGGATAAATAGGGACATAATATAGTGCTCCTGAGAGAGGGCCATGGCCTCATGGGGAAAGGCCAGGGAAGAGATAGGGGTAGCCAGGAGATGCTGGGAACAAAAGGAGAGGAAGCTACAAGTGAGATTGATAATAAACAGAAAAACTGACAGGCCCAAATAGCGCCCCCTGCCCTGCAGTGCCTGTGCCATGGCACTGGTCGCACCACCCTAGTTACGGCCCTGGATTGGACTGCTGAGGACTGGGCTAAAGTTATTTTCTCTGATGAGTCCCCTTTCAGATTGTTTGGGGGCATCTGGAACAATGCTTGTACAGAGAAGGAACAGTGAGCGCTACCATCAGTCCTATGTCATGCCAACAGTAACGCATCCTGAGACCATTCATGTGTGCGAATGCTTCTCAGCCAAGGGAGTGGGATCACTCACAATTTTGCCTAAGAACACAGCCATGAATAAAGAATGGTACAAAAACATCCTCCAAGAGCAACTTCTCCCAACCATCCAAGAACAGTTTGGTGATGAACAATGCCTTTTCCAGCATGATGGAGCACCTTGCCATAAGGCATAAGTGATAAGTAAGTGGCTCGGACTCCCCAGACCTTAATCCCATTGAGAACTTGTGGTCAATCCCCAAGAGGCGGGTGGACAAACAAATACCCACAAATTCTGACAAACTCAAAGCATTGATTAGGCAAGAATGGGCGGCCATCATTCAGTATGTGGCCCAGAAGCTGACTGACAGCATGCCAGGGCGAATTGCAGAGGTCTTGAAAAAGAAGGGTCAGCACTGCAAATATTCACTCTGCATAAACTTAATGTAATTGTCAATAAAAGCCTCTGACACTTATGTAATGCTGTAATGTTACCTCAGTATACCATAATAACATCTGACACATATGTCATGCTGTAATGTTACCTCAGTATACCATAGTAACATCTGACACTTATGCAACGCTGTAATGTAACCTCATTAAACCATAGTAACATCTGACACTTATGAAATGCTGTAATGTTACCTCAGTATACCATAGTAACATCTAACACTTATATAATGCTGTAATGTTACCTCAGTATACCACAGTAACATCTGACACTTATGTAATGCTGTAATGTTACATCAGTATACCATAGTAACATCTGACACTTATGTAATGCTGTAATGTTACATCAGTATACCATAGTAACATCTGACACTTATGTCATGCTGTAATGTTACCTCGGTATACCATAGTAACATCTAACACTTATATAATGCTGTAATGTTACCTCAGTATACCACAGTAACATCTGACACTTATGTAATGCTGTAATGTTACATCAGTATACCATAGTAACATCTGACACTTATGTAATGCTGTAATGTTACATCAGTATACCATAGTAACATCTGACACTTATGTCATGCTGTAATGTTACCTCGGTATACCACAGTAACATGTGACACTTATGTCATGCTGTAATGTTACCTCAGTATACCATAGTAACATCTGACACTTATGTCATGCTGTAATGTTAACTCAGTATACCATAGTAACATCTGACAAAAAGGTCTAACAACACTGAAGCAGCAAACTTTGTGACAGCCAACACTTGTGTCATTCTCATAACTTTGGCTATTGCTGTACACTGTGATATCAATGACTTACAGTATCACAAGATTTTTTATAAAAAGGAAAAGATTAATACATGGTGCTACCACTTACAGTATCACAAGATTTTTTATGAGTAAAACACTGAGCTACCACTAAGAGGCATATTCAATTAGGTGTGAAGTGTCAGGAACTTTTCACCTGGCAAGGTTTTCGCCATCATCACTGGTTTTCCATCCAGAAAAGTATCACGAGCGTCCCCGCTTATCCCCGTATTCAATTAGAAATTGTTAAAAATGGCATCCGGCGAATTCGGAGTTATTGAAAAGTACTGTCGAAAATGGGTAAAACAGCCTGTACCCACCCGAAAAGCTGCACTAGGGGATCACTATAGGGATGTACTAGTACCCCTAATAAAGCTAATCTGGGTACTTATGTTTTCTCTATTGCTTGCTACTAGCATCTTTGTATAAGTGGTGAAGAATGGCATTAGGCATATTTTAAAGTAGCTAAAGTTAAGTTTTAAAAAATGTTAAAAATCCATCTACCGCAACCACCTGCAATCTTAAAACACCTGCCGCATACTTGGGGACCGCCTTGGAGTCTATTTCGCTTGTTTTTATATTTGTCCCTCAACTTTGGTCTTTTTCACCCCCCAAATTGAAAGTACTATTTTGGGGTGTTCTTAAGTATTTTTTTTTTACACAGTTTAGCTTTGGGGGTTTCCCCACCTTTGCACCCCAAAACCGCACATTTTTTCCACCTGGATTCATAGGCGAATCTTTTTCGCCTATGCCAATGCATTGATTTTTCGCAGCGGGGAAAGTCTTTGGAATTGAGTACGGGGATAAGTTTTCGCCTGGTGAAGTGACATCACCGGCAAAACTCTTTTGCCGAAAACAACTTTTCGCACCTAATTGAATTTGCCCCTTAGTGCCACAAGATTTTTTAGGAATAAGAAAAGAATAACACACTGCTCTACGACTTATAGAGTCACAATACGTGGATGATAAACTGCGGTCTGGCTGGCAGCGTCACCGAACAATAATAGCGCAGCGTCACCGAACAGTAATAGCGCAGCGTCACCGAACAATAATAGTGCAGCGTCACTGAACAATAATAGCGCAGCTAGCACACACAAAAATAACTGAAAAAATTATTTTTTAAAATATTTTTTGAGGAATGATAATTTTATTTAACTTTTATTTTTTTTACACTGGTGAAAAGCATCGCTGGACGACACAGCACCCCTTTATGTACTGCGGCCCCTGCCCCTTTATGTACTGCGGCCCCTGCCCCTTTATGTACTGCGGCCCCTGCCCCTTTATGTACCGCGGCCCCTTCCCCTTTATGTACCGTGGCCCCAGCCCCTTTATGTACTGCGGCCCCTGCCCCTTTATGTACTGCGGCCCCTGCCCCTTTATGTACTGCGGCCCCTGCCCCTTTATGTACCGCGGCCCCTTCCCCTTTATGTACCGTGGCCCCAGCCCCTTTATGTACCGCGGCCCCAGCCCCTTTATGTACCGCGGCCCCAACCCCTTTATGTACCGCGGCCCCAGCCCCTTTCTCTACCGCGGCCCCAGCCCCTTTCTCTACCGTGGCCCCAGCCCCTTTCTGTACCGCGGCCCCAGCCCCTTTATGTACCGCAGCCCCAGCCCCTTTATGTACCGCTGCCTCTTCCCCTTTATGTACCGTGGCCCCTGCCCCTTTATGTACTGCGGCCCCTGCCCCTTTATGTACTGCGGCCCCAGCCCCTTTATGTACTGCGGCCCCTTCCCCTTTATGTACTGCAGCCCCAGCCCCTTTATGTACTGCGGCCCCAGCCCCTTTATGTACTGTGGCCCCTTCCCCTTTATGTACTGCAGCCCCAGCCCCTTGAAGGACAGGAGTGCAGCCCCAGCCCCTTGATGGACAGGACAGCAGCCCCAGCCCCTTTATGTACTGCAGCCCCAGCCCCTTGATGGACAGGACAGCAGCCCCAGCCCCTTGATGGACAGGACAGTAGCCCCAGCCCCTTGATGGACAGGACAGTAGCCCCAGCCCCTTGATGGACAGGACAGTAGCCCCAGCCCCTTGATGGACAGGACAGCAGCCCCAGCCCCTTGATGGACAGGACAGTAGCCCCAGCCCCTTGATGGACAGGACAGCAGCCCCAGCCCCTTGATGGACCGGACAGCAGCCCCAGCCCCTTGATGGACAGGACAGCAGCCCCAGCCTGACAACACTGCATCCTTGAGAAGATGAGAACACGAGCACAGACAGAGCAGCACAGAGCACATCTGTTATGTACGCTCTCCACAGCCAGACCGAAAATTGCGCTGATCACCGGGACCTTTATAGAATCCAAAACCCGCGAGAATCCGACAGTGGGATGATGATGTTTTGCCTCGTTTTGGATTCCGAGTAAGGTGGAAAAACCCGAGCCAGACTCCAATCCCCTATGTTCTCAGAGAACCGGAGCCGCTCATCTCTAATTATTATATGGTTATCCAACTTCTTAATTTCAGCAACCTCTCGTTTGGTTGTTACTGTACCAATCCATTGAGAAGTCATTGCACATATACTTTTACATATTCTGTTGTGTATACATACTGCGATTGTATGTACTTATATTCTATGTTTGGATTACTCATGTTGTTTTATTAATATATTGCATATTCTATTCCAATTTGAGCTTGACCATGCTTATTAGTAATAATATATTGAAAGTACACTGTGGTTACACCTCGTTGAGGCTGGTCTGACTTCTAGCAACACCTCTACATTTCTGCAGCCACTGAAACTGCTCATCATAGGAGCCCCAATGAAAGTTCTCTGAAGACTGAAACCATGGATAAGATGAGAGTATTTCACCACATTCAGGTGCTCTCCTGGCTGAGTTTCAATATAGCATGCAGCAAAGTTGTACCAATTCTGGAAGGAATTGTATGCATCCTAGCCTATTCTCCATTTTACGCCTTGCCACCTCCAAAGCTTTTCTAGAGGAAGCAGTAGGCAATAAAACATCAACCAATTTACTTTGGCCGATGCACATGCGGGGATGCAGACTGTGGAAACAGAAGTGACCCCTTGAAGCAAACTTACTGCATCTGAACTGTCCTAGATGGATGTAATGTCCCTTCAAGAGATAAACCTAGCCTTTCCTTTACCCTGTCTGTGCTTCTGTTTTGCACACACCGTGTCACTAGGGGACTCTGAACTCTCTGACAGAGCAGCCCCATCCACAGCCAGCAAAGTACTGGATAACTCACCTGAAGGAGCCGGCACTTCCTATGCATGGCAGATCCCAATGCTGCGACATCCAAGAACACCGGATACATGGAGTCGCCAGCAGGCACTGCAACAAAGACAACAGGAGAAACAACTGACACATTGGCAGGAATGGAAAGGAGAGGGAATACAGAGGAAGGAGCAACATACAGAGGTGTCACAGGCACCCACATGGCTAATGACCTGGGCCTGTCCCCCCAAAACCTACAACAGGAGCAAGCTGCTATTAATGCTGATGGAATCTTGGGGCAAAGCCAAACAGCGATGGGCCACCACCATGACACCTGCCCCTGTTGTAGCATCTCAGTCACAAGTGCTTGAATCCCCACTGCCAGGGTCACATCTGTGACTCCATTAGCTAGCTGCATCACTGGCCCGGCATCCGGAAATGTAATGCTCACACCCAGCATAGTGAGCAGCATTGGGAGTGCCTGCACATCCCCTAATCCAGCCAGTCTGGCCAAACAGTGGAAGCATCGTGGCCAGCTGCTAACAAGTCATCCCTCTCCCCATTCACTGCCGGCGGCTGACAGATAGCAGCGTCATCTGCCAAATACTGCCCTGCCTAGGCAGTGACCGATGTTGAGCCATGGCTACTGCACCCCACAGCAGACAGCAGTGAGCAGCGCAGACAGCAAGCACCAGGGCAGTGAGCAGTGGAATCTGCCAACTCTGCAACTGCTTGTTATGAGACACCCAGATGAATATTCAAAAGACCCTTAACTAGTACTGAGTGTTGACAGAGTCCCAGATAAGGGGTGCAGGGTCTAACCAGCCGGCGCTATTCGCCAAGGACACCTGCAAGAAAGTTTGGACTTTGCGGCGTCCGATGGGCAGGTTGCGGCCACCTGGCTGGGTCACTCAGTACTAGCATAGACAAGAATTAGGGCAGGAACGGTTTCAGCTATACAGATTATCACCTGGAGTTTAGCAGCTGGTAAGTTAGGAGTTAACTGCAGGATAACTGAACACAGCAATGGGAACAGCAGAAAGACTTGACCAGAAAATAGTAACTGAGGATTGCAGGACTGAATGAAGACTGGATATGCAACAGGACACTGGTTAACTTGAGCAATAAGGTAAAATGCTAATAAGCGTGGCCAGGTAATGATGTGACTTAAATATAGGTCCAGATAACAGGAAACAGATAGCTGCAGGCTTGTAATTTACAGACACAGGCTTGGCTCCAAGGGACAACCACAGACTGACAGGCTGGATGTGCACAGAACCTGTAATGGAGGACACAGACTGGGTTGTAGCAGGCCAGCTACTCAGGATAATCGCTGGAGTAGGGGTGAACCAGCTATGCAGGATACGGACTGAGTTGTATCAGGCCAGTATTTGGTATGACAGAACTGGCTCGGTGAATCCACAGGTACACGCTGGAACTGGACACAGACCAGAGGTGACACAGAAGGTAAGCTGGAGGGTCTTGGCAAGGCACAGACAGGGAGCTGGGATGGACACAGGACATGGCTACAGGGCAGAATCCAGCAGGACATAGGAGCAAGACTGAGAGGAACTACACACAGAGGACTGAGGCAGGGTATATAAAGGCAGTGTCACGTTGGGGCTAAGGAGCTCCTCAGCAGGAGGATTGGAAGTCGGAGTCCCAGGTTGGGAAAGGAACAAGAGGCGAGGGGCCTGGATGTATGCCTTCCTCATACACAAGTACCGGATGTTGGTGAGATCTGACCAAAGGCTCAAAGTCTAACTTACTGGGATGTGTTTTCCAGTGACCCCTCCAAGTGGGATTTGGGTTTTTTGGGTTTAAGCTGCACTCAGCAAGCAAGTCACGGCCCTTTGGTCAGGTATCCAGCACAAGTGGGAACTGGGAGCACAAATCACAGGGAAAGTATAGGATTATGACACTAGGAGTTTTGTACTTGGGTGGCGTACTGGGTACACACTCTTTTGATCCAGACACAGAGCTGGCACAGGAGAATGGCACTAGGAGATAGTACTTGGATGACGTACTAAGTACACACACTGTGAATCCAGATGCCGTACTGGCACAAGAGGATGACATTAGGAGATTGTACTCGGATGACGTACTCAGGGGGTCATTCAGACCTGCTCGCGAGCGCAGGACGCTCGAAAGCGGGTCGATGTTGCCCCACTGCGCATGCGCACGATAGAGGGCTCTCTGTCGCTCCGGGTCTCGCACCAAAGGGGGCGTGCTGTCGATGTTGATTGATAGCACGCCCCCTTTGGTGGGCGTGCCGGGGGCGTGGCTGCCAGACGGAGGCGTTCCCATGGGAACGCCTACCATCTGAAGCCGGCCCCACTGACATCACTAGTGATGATTTTGGCGCTGATAGAGCCAAAATCACTCCAGGGCTTGCGGCAGTGAGACCCTACCGCAGTGTCTCCATCGCAAGCCCGATGGTCACGATGGTTTTGACCATCGCGACCATCATCATGGACGCTCGCATAAGCTGTGGGTGGTCACCCACAGCTATGCGAGTGTCCAGGAGGACGCTCCATTTTCATGGAGGAGGGCCCTGATTCAGAGCGAGCGCTCTGGTCAGAGTGTTCGGCTCTGAATCAGGCCCTCAGTACACACACTGTGGCTCCAGACACAGAGCTGGCACAGGAGAATGGCACTAGGAGAATGTACTTGGATGACGTACTAAGTACACACACTGTGAATCCAGATGCAGTACTGGCAGAAGAGAATGACATTAGGAGATTGTACTCGGATGACGTACTGAGTACACACACATTGTAGGAAAACACTAGAAATAAATCAGTAGACGAAAGGAGCATGGAACCTGGAACACTGCAAAAGCAAGTCTTCACTGGAAGTAACAACGTTGTACAGGCAACATCCTGTTGTCCAGAGCTCGGCTAAAGACCCTAAGGTAGCAGTCCATTGGAGGATAGTGTCAGCTGACAGCAACCAATGCTACCATTAGGTAAAGGGCTAATCAGATGATGCAGCGCCCATGACAGTAACCGCAGGAACCAAATCACGGAGAAAGCACATGGATGTCCTAGCAGACCCCAGGTATAATACTCAGCGCATCACTCGCCCCTGCACCTGGTATCTGACCGCTCGAGAAGTCAGGGGAAGCCGGTGCTGAGGTGAGTAACAGACAATCCTAGGCTGCAACCTGACAGGCAGAGTAACTACACAGACAAGAGTTCAGGAACAGGGAGCTGCACAGCATGCAGCGACCGTATGACCATCCACTAGGTGCAGAAACTAAGCGATATCACCGGCAGGAAGTGTATGGCTGGCTAATGATAAACTAGTATGCAGCTGAGCTCTGCACACAGACAGACAGACAGGCATGCAGCAATGACCTGCACACAGACAAGACAGAATTCCAGCTGCCTGCAACAGCCGCAACAGGAATCAAGGCATGATGCAGTGTCCCAGTCACCTACAGTTGCTGGGACCTGCCACCAGGATGATTTGCTGCCGTGGATCAAAACCCTGCTGGCTCCTCCACAGCATCAAGGAAGAGGGTAGGTAAGAAAATTAAATGCTGGGCCATGGAGAGAGACTGTAGTCAAGGAACAGAAATACAAAGATAAAGAGAATAAGGAAAGAAGAAGAAAGACAGCAAGAAGCATAAATAATACAGTAAATGAGCAAAACTCTGCACAATATTGGGAATCACTTCCCTGCTCAAAATAATTTTCAGGACCAAGAGACCTAATTGTAACCTGATCTTTCTTTGCAAACCTCGCCTCAAACCCACCAACCGAGACTACTGGTCTCCCATAAAGCACTCATACCTTAAAGGAACCTACATGTACACAAATGAGGGGTCATTGGCCAAAGCCTCAGGGTTTAAAGCTTACAGAAAAAGCCTACCATAACTCTTCTACTATAGGACAGAAGAGGATTTGTTTTCGTCGGACATTTGGGATGGATAAAGTGGAGAACAAGGGATTTTGTTGAGTAATTATTTCAACTATAATATTAGAACATACTGTGTGTCTGACTGTTTTGTTAAACTACATGTTCCAGGAGGTCCAGAATGTTCCACCAGAAATGAGCAAGCTGGTATTTTATAGTTCTACAAGTGTCAGTGTGCCCAAGCAGTCAATGGCTGCCACTTAATCAATACTCTGCCGGATACTAAGTTGCTGCTTTTGCAGGGGCACTACCCAGTCATGGTCCCCTTATATTAGTGGTAACCAGATCAGGTAATTGTCCTATTTGTATGCGGTTAGGGTGGGTAGTTGGGCAAATGCAGGCATTCCCAAAGGAATGCCTGGTGTTAAGGGTGGACCTACTGACATCACTAGTGATGTCAGTAGTGGACTTCCTGATCTATTAGAGCAGTCAGTCCACTTGGGCTTGCTGGAGCCGAGACCCTACCACAGGGTCTCATCGCAAGCCCGATGGTCGCAATAATCGCAACGGACTCCAGCCCACTCGCACAAGCTGTGGGTGGTCATCACCCACAGCTTTGCGAGCGGCCTGGAAAAAATAAAATAAAAACACGCCCTAATTCAGAGCAAGCACTTGCTAGCAGAGAGCGGCTCTGGATCAGGCCCTATATTTTAACATTGTGCCACTATCTGCATACAGGGGCATAGGGAGGGCAGTTTCGGTGGAGCGCGAGCTCCAGGCACTGAAAAAGTCAGAGGGTGCTGGCTTAAGTTTGAGAGTGGCAGGTGTCTATTTGCTGACAGACTGCCATGCCAGGCATACACTAATTCTTTCTCCTGGCCTTGCGCTACATTCACGGATGGGACAAAGCCCCATACAGTGACACTGTCTATCCTATCCAGTATCCAGCCCTCTATAACGGCACTCGGAGACTGACACCTCACTAACTTTATGTATTGTATTTATGAATAATACAACAGAGAGGTTCTAACGTAAATATTGGATTTTTTTCCTTTCAAATGCTCACATGCCCACAGTTCAGTACAGGTGAGGGTGGGGTGCCAAAACACACCCTTGCTCCGGGCACCATGGCTCCTAGCTACGCCTCTGTCTGCATACTATGATTTTTATAATATCTTTGTAAGTTTCAGCAAGGATATGGCAGTGATAACTCCTGACGCCTCTGTAATGAGTTACTGTGCCCATAAATTATTCTAATACTGCAGAAACAATGAATCAGAGTTTTCCTTATCAGCCTTATAACACTGCAAATCTCTGGCAGGCGGGAGTCATTAGGATGTAATAACTGCAGGACAGATTGTTGTGGGGGAGGGGTGGTGTAAGCCATCATATGCTCTTTTCTAGCCCTCTTTATGTGCACCAAGCTAAAAGAGAAAAAAAAACATTGTTCTAATATACACTATGATAGTGTGTATATATATATATATATATATATAATTATATATATATATAAGCACTGGAGAAGTGTGGAATGGCTGCTTTATTTGTCCCAGATTCCTGTCTTATGTCTTTTAAAAACCCCAGGAGAAATATGTTAGGAAAGCAGACTAGTAATGTCAACTTCTGTGAAAAGCTGAAATGGGTCCTGGGGGTGTGGATGCGAGGAGAGGAGGGCTCCATCCACAGGCCACTCAAGGTCTTGGGCCTTTCAGCTTGGCAGCAGCCTCATTAGGGCTTCCACCTGGAACTGGCTGATTTAAGCTGGGTTTGTTTATGGCTGAGTGTCTCATACCTGGGGGAGCTGGCAGTCTAGTCTGTTCAGAGACACTTGGTTAAAACCCTGTAAGTACTGTGCACATGTTTTGTTGAAGGTGAGGGCAATAGGCCCTTCCATTGTTATAGCAAGGGAATCTGCTGTGTGGTTAGTGCCCAGCCAGGCTAGGATTTATGTTTATGCTTTTGTTTATACTTTTGGGTGTGGCACAATAAAGACTGAGGCCGACCAGTTTGTACGAGATTCCCAAACTTGTTTCTTGTTTCTAAGGCTGCTGTGTGTAAAGAGGCAGTCCATCTACCCCTGGAGAGGGACCCCTATCCCTACTGTGTCACAATATATAACGTAAACATACCAGCACTCACTTTGTTGCAGAGCCTTCCAAATACTTGCTGGGGTGCTCACCTTGGGATATGGTACCCCTCCACATACATATACAAGAAATAAGCGGCACTCCCAGTCCAGATAATTAGAGAAAAACCAGTAAAGCACTACAGTATCTGGACTGGGAGTGCCGCTTATTTCGCGCGTGCGTGTGTGTGTATATTCCATGGACAAAATTTTTTATAGTTTCACATGTCCCATTAAGGCTTCTTAGACATGATCTCAAATCTCACAAAACCTACTGAATTTGTGCCACTCAAACTTAAAAAAGCAATGAAATTCCAGGGATATATTTATGAGACTGGCGGCCGCATGGCAACTGGTCTCAATCCCGACACTGTAATCTCGGCAAGGGATTTAAAATAGGTGTTGAAATACCAATGCCTATGTTAATCCCGATGCCAGGACACTGAACCGATCGTCCTCTGTCGGGGGTGAGTATACACTTAGCCGGGGATGTGGAGTTTGGGTTTGGGGACCGGGTTAGGTACCCCCCCAGAGAAGGTTAGGGATAGGCTAGGGGAAGGGGGGCTAGGTTTAGGCACTAGGGTGGGAGGTTAGGGTGAGATACCCCCCCAGGAGGGTTAGGTTTAGGTTGCAGGGAGGGGGGTTTAGGTACTAACGGGGGGAGGTTAGGGTTAGGCACAAGGGGGGAGGTTAGGGATAGGCACCCCTAAGGAAGGGTTAGGGGGAGGAGAGGGGGAGGGATAGTATACTTATCTGCGCTGTCTGGATTTTCACCAATCGGGCTGCCGGTATCAGAATTTGAACTGCCAGGCTGATGTCCGGCGGTCATTCATACTGATTCTGAAATTCCGACTGCATGTGTGTATTCCAATGAGTGTGAATTAGCAGCTATTCCATTTTGTGAGTGACAGCAATCTCATTCTGTGAGAGTACTGAATCGGCAGTTAACCACAGGGTGTGATGGCATACCATATCTGTATTGTGCAAGGAATATGTCTTAAGGCAATTTCATTGCTTTTTTAGTTTGAGTGGCACAAATTCAGTAGGTTTTGTGAAATTTCAGATCATGTGTAAGAAGCCTTAATGGTACATGTGAAATTGTAAGGTTTTTTTTCCTATGGAATTTCATTACGTTTTAATAATTCATTAATCATCAGGGTTTTGAGGCGCAAACCGGGCCACCTGCTGGGTAGAAGGACAACAAATAGGTACACTAGCATGGGTGGAGGAGCAGACAGAACACAGGAGGTGTTTTGGGGGTGCAGAGGGAGAGACCAGGTGTGTGGGGCAGTGGCAGCAGTGGAGGTAAGCAGTTAGGATATCAAAGAGATAATACAGTAGGTGACAGGTCAGCATTATTTATCACCAAATTTAATAGCTGTGAACAAGAAATTAGATGTGCTATTAAGAAAAATTCATCGATTTTACAGATGGACACCATCCTCAAAGGACAGGTGGATCTAGAGGGCAAGGTTATTTTCAGGAAGTTGAATAACCTACAATCTAGTCTTGTTTGTAGCCATTTTGAAGTACCTCAGCAAAACAGAGAGTAGGAATACCTGGTTACCCACAAAACCAAGGGGTTTCCATAAATGTGGGAAAAATCTATGTAATACATTTAGTCACACAAAACAGAAAACAACTGAATGTGTATCACATACGAACTATAAAAAATTCCCAATTAAGGAATTTATAAATTGTCAATCTTCATATGTGATATATGTAATACAGTGCAATTGTGGAAAACAATACGTGGGGTGAACTACCCGCAAACTCAATATCAGGTTTATGGAACACTGGAGAAATATTTGTAAAGCTATAAAAACACATCCTCTATCGAGTAATTTTGCCTACTGTAAGGAAACCTCCAACAAAGATGTCAATATCATAGGAATTGAACATATTAAGTCTACAGCAAGAGAGAAGCCTTCTGGATATACCAACTGGGAACTTTATTCCCAGAAGGTCTCAATGACACTATTGAACTCAATAATGTTCATTAGATTCCATGTTAATATTCTCTCGCAAGGACTGGCTAGGACCAAAGGACCCTTTGGACTATACAATGCCTATTGGGAGACTATGTAGTTTATTGAGGAATAACTTCCCCCTTCTCTCACCAATCACTCCACCATCTCTGTCCTGTCTACATGAATAGATGCCTACATACTATTCATGTATATGTAATAGAAGTAATTAATTGTGGAAAACCACAATATACCATCATTATTCAGGTTGTCTTTTTGTCTGGATCACACTATACTTAATATAATAAATCATACATAAAGGATAGTTATTACTAAACTATTTTATATTATTCTTATGAACAAACTAAGCTAATATTTTATATATATATATACACTTCATTTTATATATATATATATGTCCAGATCACCGGCACTCACGGGTTCCACAATGTCCTGGGCCGGGTGCCCTCCACAGTCAGTCGCTGCCAAACAGGACGAACTGAACATAATCTCCACAAGGCGGCACTCCGTGTAAAAAACGACCAAATGTGATAAGATGTTGTCTTCAACGTTTCAGCGCCTTTTATTAGCGCTATTTTCAAGCATAAAATACATACGTATGGTATGTATTTTATGCTTGAAAAAAGCGCTAATAAAAGGCGCTGAAACGTTGCAGACAGCATCTTGTCACATTTGGTCGTTTTTTACACGGAGTGCCGCCTTGTGGAGATTATATATATATATATATATATATATATATATATATATATATACACACACACATATATACACACACACACACACACATTTTCTTTATAATAATTCTCCTGTAATGTACTGTTGTGTTAACCCTTTATAATCAAAGTATCTATTTATTATTTCTTTCTCCTCAGTTATCTCTATTTATTATTAGTAACATTTATATTAATTATAATTATATTATTTTGCATAATACCTTTATAATTTATTAGTAACTATGTCTATATATTTATTTATTTAATATTTTTACTTATACTCATTTTTAATTATTATACTATGTACTTTTCAAAAATGTATATTTGAAAATGTTTATTATGGACATATTACATGCTGGATATAAAACGATATATTTGAGTCTTCAAGAAAACAATAGGCTTTTGCTCTAAGACAAAACAGAGCTACAGGAAGCCATAATACTAAGATACAAATCAGCTTGTATAGAATCTTTTACTAAGGTACATGGAGATGAGATCGAGTCCTAGATAAGGAGTGAAGCTGTGAATGTGCATACCCTGACAGACAGATAAAAGGAAGGTCCCGCACAAAGCGGAGATATGCTGACTGAGGCAGCCGTCGAATTGAGAGGCAGAGAAACACGTTTTGTACGCGTGCCAGCTGACACTGATCCATACAGGTCCACACTGACCAGTCATCTGCTCAAAGGACTAAGGGCCTGATTCAGACCCGCTCGCAAGTGGGTCGATGGTGTGCACTGCGCATGCGCATGACGGAGGGAGCTCCGTCATGCACATGCGCTAGACGCGACGAGCGAAGGACTTTCCTTCGCTCGTTGTGTCTGATCAAAGGGGGCGTGCTGTCGATGGTGATTGACAGCACTCCCCCTTTGGTGGGCGTGCCGGGGGTGTGCCTCCCAGACGGAGGCGTTCCCAAGGGAACGCCTACCGTCAGAAGCCGGCCCACTGACATCACTAGTGATGTCAGTGGGAGTGATTTTGGCTCTGATAGAGCCAAAATCACTCCAGGGCTTGTGGTCGAAAACCCCGACCACAGGCTTCTGGTCGCACTGGCGATGGTCGCGATGGTCAAGACCATCGCGACCATCATCCTGCACGCTCGTATGAGCTGTGGTTGGTGACCCACAGCTATACGAGCGCCCAGGAGGACGCTCCATTTTTATGGAGGACGGCCCTCATTCAGAGCGAGCGCTCTGCTCAGAGCGTCCGGCTCTGAATGAGGGCCTAAAATCCTTCCAAATCCCCAGAGGTGAGTGACTGCAAGGTTACATTGGCAGAGATTTCTCACCTGCCGAACATACGCTCAGAGGGAACAGACAGGAAAATCCCTGGAGACGAGCGACCCAGCCATGGACTCTGGCAGCGGGCTGACTGTCTGGTGGATCCTAAGATTTACGGGTCCAACATCCCGGTAAAGAACATATACCTTTTTAACCTTTTTGCTTTTACCACATGGCCATGAGGGACACTTGCTAAAAACTGCATATTGCAGGAACTTTGAAAGATAAATGTCTTTGGCAAATTTATAACCTAACAGTTATCGTTATATAAAATTTGGGGACTGCTGATGGTCTATTTACATTGATCATCCTGCTTGTTTGAACCACAAATGAGAGCAATATTGCAAACATCACAAAAATCATCAAGCCGCTCCTCGGGTGAAACAGTTTAATTATCTCAAACGGAGAACGAATGTTGTCAGAAAGATCTGCATTAGATGAAAACAGCAGGAGATAAATACTTTGCATCAACTTATCTTAGAATAAAAAGGAATCTTTATTGATACAAAAAGTATCCTAATAGCTGCTGTATGCAGAATTGTTACAATTTTATTGTGGCTAATCCTGAATAGACACCACGCTCTTTGGGAATAAGAGACAATTATAACAGCAAATATCTTTTTTACTCTATCACTCCTTAGATTTACAAAAGGGTCTTTTTATTGTAGACTCTATATGAGTTTCTACTTTTGTGTGGTAAACATTTCTGATGGAGATTACCAATTAATGACTGTATTGTTATATTGCTGGCCGGCAATTGTTATATGTGAATGTAATAATTAAAAATAGATGTACTAAATATGAATTGCTGATTTCAGCGCTACCTCTTTTTTTCTGCGTTCTGAATAGCTGGCCCTGCTACTACTCTAATAGTGTACTGTATACTGACATCATTCCTGCCTTTTTCCCTCTCTGTGCTAGTGCTGAGTGACCCAGCCAGGGGGCAGCAACCTGCCCGTCGGACACTGCAAAGTCCAAACTTCCTTGTTGTGGGGGACATATGTGAAAGCCGCCAGTGGGTTAGACTCTACGCCCCTGGTCTGGGTCTCCACCGACACTCAGTACTAGTTCCCCAATTTGTATCCGGTACAGCAAGTATAGCTGCAGTCAGTCTTCTACACATCGAGGACACCCGACTATTGCCTTGGTCAAAGGGTCTAATGAGTATCCATCCAGGTGTCTCATAACACCAGGTTAAGTTGCGAGAACCAGCATTCTCCAACTTAACAGAGTGCTGAATTGAATAGCTCTGGGAGTTCCCTCCCAGGGCTATTCAGCATCTCCCAGATGTCATATCCCAGACTAAGCATTAACAAGTAACAAAACATACAGTACTCCATATTCAACAAGAACCAGTAGCGATACATACTCCAGTCTCAGCAACAAAAAGCAGGCTTAGATACTCCAGACTAATAACCAGTAGTGATGCATACTTCAGACTTAGCAATAACAAATAGGGAAACATACAGCAAAATCATTATCAACCAGTAGCGTTATATACTCAGCAATAAATAATAGTGATGCATACACCAGAGTCACCAATTACCTGTAGTGATACCCCTCTAAATACTCAATAAAATTAGTAGGAATACATCATTTAAACTCAGCATTAACCAGTAGTGATACATAGTCTGGAGTCAGCAATAACAAGTAAGGATATATACTCCAGACTGCATAATAAACAGACTCAGCAATAATTCTCTACACTCGGCAATAACCAATAGCAATACATACTCCATACTCAGTAATATCCAGTATGAATAAAAACTCCAGACACAGCAATAGCCAGTAATGAACCACATTGCAGATTCCATAATACAGGTTGAGTCTCCCATATCCAAATATTACAAAATACAGATTTTTTTTAGCATGACTGAGATAGTAAATCCTTTGCTTTTTGATGGTTCAATGTACACAAACTTTGTTTGAGCAACAAAATTATTGAAGATATTGTATCAGTTTATCTGCAGTCTGTCTGTATAAGGTGTATATAAAACCCAAATTAATTCGGAGTTTAGACTTGGGTCCCATTTGCAAGATATTTCATTATAGTATGTAATTATTCCAAAATACGAAATATTCCAATATCCAAAATACCCCTGGTCCCAAGCAGGGAGATATGGGAGACTCAACCTGTAATAGGGATAAATACTCTTGGCTCAGTTATAGCCAATAGGTATACATAGTCCAGACTCAATAATAAACAGTAGGTATACATTCTACAGCTTCAACAAAAACCATTAGGAATACATACGCTACAATCAGTAATAACCAGTAGTGATAAATACATCAGACTAACAATAACCACTTGACCAGTGGTGGTGCAGCCGATGGCTTGCACTGAGGCCCGCTGTGGTACAGGGCCCATAGCCCCTGCAGTCAACAGCACCACTGCACCTGCCGCCAGTGTCCCTCGGGCCTCACAGTGTAGTGCAGACTGCAGTGAGTGTGGTCTGCACTACACAACAAACACAGCCGCCAGCCCCGGGTAGTACACTCGTACTACCCAGCGGCGATGTGTTTGTTTTGGCAGCCAGTGAGTCAGACAGACTCTCATTGGCTGCTGTGTCCACAGAGGGAGCCATGCTGGGGCTCAGTCATGAGTGCCACCTTCCGGCTTCCACAGTGGGTGATAGAAGAGATGTCATGATGTCTCTCCTATAGTGCAGAGTGAGAGCGTGTCAGGAGGATGGAGGAGTAGACAGTGTCAGACGCAGGAGCAGAGATTCAGGTAAGTGAGGTTTTTTTAGGCGGACTGCTACTGGGGGCACTGCACATAGGGGGGACTACTACGGGGGGCACTGCACATAGGGGGGACTACTATGGGGGGCACTGCTCATAGGGGGGACTACTACGGGGGCACTGCTCATAGGGGGGACTACTACGGGGGGCACTGCTCATAGGGGGGACTACTACTGGGGGCACTGCACATAGGGGGGACTACTACTGGGGGCACTGCACATAGGGGGGACTACTATGGGGGGCACTGCACATAGGGGGGACTACTACTGGGGGCACTGCCTTGGATTTCCTTGATCATAACAGCCATGTTTGGTCAGATGCAACTCAAACACCAAATGGAGAGGCTATTTTGTGATGGTATCTGGAGATGTTCTCCCTCCTCCCCTCCCATCCTTCCCATACATAATCCCAGAAGCACAATGAAAAGAGATGTTTAGTACTAGATTTTAAAATCCCTCTGCCCCCTTCCTGTTCAGAGCTTCTGGTGACTGACATCTCCTGCATGCCCCTTTCATTTTTAAAAAAAATTCAGAACCACCGATAAGCTCCACAGGGGAAGGACTGATGTGAATGAGTCTAATATTTTTTGTAAATGTCTCCTCCCTCATGGAAGTCATGGCACTGAGAGGCAAACAGAAAAAGGTACAAGTGGGTATTGGTTGAGTTTAAACAAGGATAGTATCCACAGGAGAAAGCTCTGGAAACACAGGAGACCCTGAGCCTGGGAACGATCCTCAGGAAGGAACACATTTGCTCGGGCAATGAGTCTATCCTAGGCCTGGAAATATATAGGGAGTTGTAACAGGTAATTGGTCAGGCTGAGCAAGGGAGTAGCCAGGTGAGCGGTAATCACTGGGATAGTCTGTTGGAGGTTTTAGACACAGCAATGAATGAATGTTTAACCCTGTATGGGTGGCTGATACCACGATTCGTGACAGATACTAGATGAAGTACCCACCATAGCCTGGGTTTCTTAAGTTTTATTATGTGATGTCGTCCAAATCCATCCAGTGAAAGGCTCAGAACAGGCTCCCTGGGTCTCCGACCCTGTTCTTTTGCAGGGTCGGAGACCAGGGAATTTAGTCCCGGGATGACCCTTTCACACAGGGAAAATTCCCGGGTTGTTTAGCAAATTACCTGGTAAAAGTGAATTACCCAGAAAAATCATTTTCAGTGTGAAAGAGGTATCAGACAGAAAATGGCAAAAAAACTGGCAAGCCTACTTTAATCACTGTGTCTCAGCGGTGTGCACTTAATTTCAGAAAAAATACTCCACACTGAAGAACATCCAGTGTCAATTCATACTTAAGATAAACCAATGACACTGCACAACAAATAAAATGTTTCCGATGTGAAAATAGTTACTTCTAATTGATGTCAGCATGCAAAGAATGAATATGACATGTAACACTCTCAGTTAGCTCTGAGTTCCAAGATATAGCCCATTTATGACGATGTAGGGGTATTCCTAGTGACGTGGTCAGAATGGAGAGAATCTTACCAGCAATTTGCGTTCTGCGCAGAGGGGGCGGGGCCTAATGACCCAATTAAATGAATCAGTTATTTGTCCCCTCCCCTATTCAAATATATGCGATTCACGGGATTACCCACACAAGATAACTGTGGTGCACTGAGTGACAAGCATAGTGAGCGATTCCACCAAGACATTTCAGCAATGGAACAAAGATATGAGGATAGGTGAATCACTACTGTACAGTGACAAGAGATGCCCCAGAAGAGGAGTACAAGCGACAAGCAAAGAGAAAGCTCCCCCATGACTAGGCCACTATATTACATAGTACTTTCCTATGCTGTGTTTGTTTCCTATGCTGTGTGTCTGTTTCCTATGCTGTGTGTCTGTTTCCTATGCTGTGTGTCTGTTTCCTATGCTGTGTGTCTGTTTCCTATGCTGTGTGTCTGTTTCCTATGCTGTGTGTCTGTTTCCTATGCTGTGTGTCTGTTTCCTATGCTGTATGTTTGTTTCCTATGCTGTATGTTTGATACGTATGCTGTGTGTCTGTTTCCTATGCTGTGTGTCTGTTTCCTATGCTGTATGTCTGTTTCCTATGCTGTATGTTTGTTTCCTATGCTGTATGTTTGATACGTATGCTGTATGTCTGTTTCCTATGCTGTGTGTCTGTTTCCTATGCTGTGTGTCTGTTTCCTATGCTGTGTGTCTGTTTCCTATGCTGTGTGTCTGTTTCCTATGCTGTATGGTTGTTTCCTATGCTATATGGTTGTTTCCTATGCTGTGTGTCTGTTGCCTATGCTGTGTGTCTGTTTCCTATGCTGTATGGTTGTTTCCTATGCTGTGTGTCTGTTTCCTATGCTGTGTGTCTGTTTCCTATGCTGTGTGTCTGTTGCCTATGCTGTATGTTTGTTTCATTTTGTGTTCTTATTTGTGATTGATTGAATTAAAACAACTGTTATTTATTTTCTATCAAGAAAATATCTGATTATTTTAAAATAGCTTTTCACTATGACTATATTACTAATGTACATACAGTATAGTGCAAGTAGTGTAGCTCAAAAAATAGAGCTAGTAAAAACATTCTGAAATCATTTTAGCTTTTCTTGACCTCAAATTACTAATATATGACTATTTTTAGAAAGGAAACAAATTAAAAGTATTAATTTGTTGTAAAGTGTAATCAGTAACAAAAACATATTCCAGACACAGCAGACACCGGTAACGATGCACACTCCAGGCTGCATAATAACTAATAGGGATACTTATTTCAGACTCTGCAATAACCAGTAGTGATCCATATTTCATATGACATAGTACACAGTAGTGATACTTACTCTACAATCAGCAATAACCAGTAGTTATCCATATTTCATATGACATAGTACACAGTAGTGATACTTACTCTACAATCAGCAATAACCAGTAGTGATCCATATTTCATATGACATGGTACACAGTAGTGATACTTACTCTACAATCAGCAATAACCAGTAGTGATCCATATTTCATATGACATAGTACACAGTAGTGATACTTACTGTACAATCAGCAATAACCAGTTGTAATACAAAACTCCAGATACGATAATAAACTGTAGGGATATAGGACCTCATTCAGAGTCGGTCGTAAGCGCCCGCTCGGTCGTACCCAGCGATGTTCGCAAAACAGCGCATGCGTAAGTTTCGCAATGCGCGTGCACAAACAAGCTGTTGCGATCGGAAATTTCTCTCTCCTTCAACTTGGCCAGGTCGTTAGTTTGAGTGACAGGATGAGGCGTTTGTGGGTGGTAACAGGGGAAGGTGCTTGTGAACGGGGGAGTGGAGATCCGAACACAGGCGTGCCTGACTATGCAAACAGCGTTTTATGGGAGAGCATAATTAACTAAGTAGTGTCATGGCACATGTGACATGGGAGGTTTTTTACACTGACTTGATCGTAGTCCTTAAGAGAGGGTATGGTCAACCTTAAGCTCTACGACCAGCTCCGATGGTTCCCGATGGTCTCGATTAATCCTTATATGCCCAGAGATGACGTGTATTGCGAACGAGAAGGGGGCGTGTTTTTAGTCTTACGGCCGCATCCTCCCCCCCTCATCCAGCTAACGATCTCATCTTAACAACGCAACCTGCGAGCACTTCATTTGCATATCCGGCCCCTTTTCCCTTACGACCGAGCAGCTGCAACGACCGACTCTGAATGAGGTCCATATACTCTAGATTGACTATTAACCAGTAGCTATACACACTCCAGACTCTGCTATAACCAAAATAAAAACAGGATCCAGACTCACCAGTAACAAGTAGGGGGGATACCTACTCCTGACTCAGTAATAAGCAGCACAGATACATACTCCTGACTCAGTAATAACCAGCACAGATATATACTCCTGACTCAGCAAAAAAACAGCACAGATACATACTCCTGACTCAGTAATAACCAGCACAGATACATACTCCTGACTCAGTAATAACCAGCACAGATACATACTCCTGACTCAGTAATAACCAGCACAGATACATACTCCTGACTCAGCCAAAAAACAGCACAGATACATACTCCTGACTCAGTAATAACCAGCACAGATACATACTCCTGACTCAGCAAAAAAACAGCACAGATACATACTCCTGACTCAGTAATAACCAGCATAGATACATACTCCTGACTCAGTAATAACCAGTACAGATACATACTCCTGACTCAGTAATAACCAGTACAGATACATACTCCTGACTCAGTAATAACCAGTACAGATACATACTCCTGACTCAGTAATTAATTACCAGCAGAGATACATACTCCTAACTCAGTAATTACTGACACAGATACCTACTCCTGACTCAGTAATAACCAGCATCGAAACATACTCCTGACTCAGCAATAACCAGCACAGTTACATACTCATGACTCAATAATAACCAGCACCGATACATACTCCTGACTCAATAATAAAGAGCACAGGTACATACTCCTGACTCAGAAATAACCAGCACAGATACATACTCCTGACTCAGTAATAACCAGCACAGGTACATACTCCTGACTCAGTAATAACCAGCACCGATACATACTCCTGACTCAGTAATAACCAGCACCGATACATACTCCTGACTCAGTAATAACCAGCACAGGTACATACTCCTGACTCAGTAATAACCAGCACAGATACATACTCCTGGCTCAGTAATAACCAGCACAGATACCTACTACTGACTCAGTAATAACCAGCAGCGATACATACTCCTGACTCAGTAATATCCAGCACCGATACATACTCCTGGTACAGTAATAACCAGCACCGATACATACTCCTGGCTCAGTAATAACCAGCACCGATACATACTCCTGACTCAGAAATAACTTAGTAAAGAATAAAATTGAGATGATCAAGTGTAAACTTATACAACATTTATTAAACTGTTTAAGTTAATAGATTCTTTATGAAGGAGCTAATTTTCCAAAACTATTAAGGACATAAATTATGAAATATCCAAATATAAGAATTAATTACATGGTTTAAAAATTCTACCAGGAAAAAGTATGTAGCCACAGTCTGAAATAGTATGAATGCAGAATGCCAATGTGATTCATAGACTTATTTTCTTGGTCAATAGATTGATTTAATGTAGATCCCAAATACTGCAAGGACACCATGACACCCACTAGTTATCATAGAGATTCTGCCATCAGAAGTGGATGCCCAAAGGCAGCATAGGGACTAGTCACATCGGACTATCTGATGGGTCAGCTGGGCTCTGATGCTGGAAGGAGCCCATTATCCCTTCTGCTGGAGTGTGCCCATGATGCAGCATAATGGGGGGCCTGCCATTGTGGTATCCAATGAGATGAAGCAGAAGTCCCAGCTCAGTAACAAGGTGTGATGGCTGCTGGGATGTCTACATTACCAATTCAACTGAACAATGTATCAGCCTCTACAGGGGGAGCTGTCATCCTGGTCATGTCTTTATCTGAGTATATTCTGGACTGCAGAGATTTCAGATTTGCTTTATTCAGATGTTTGATAAGTTATATAAGCTCTTCATTATTTTATGAAGAGGAGCTCATTGGTAGAGCATCTATCTACTTAAACATTTTTAATATTTTGTGTTCAGTGCCTCTATTTGTTCCTTTTCTTGGGTTAAATACATGTATAATGGAGCGTACACACGGTCAGATTTGTCAGACTTGTCAGATTTGTCAGATGAACGACTGAACGATTTGAACGATTTGAACGATTTTACCAAAGTTTTGAACGATTTGAACGATTTGAACGATTGAACGATTTTTGACTGCATTAAAATGAATGGAATCGTCCAAGTCTGACTGCAAACACATCAGATGTCAGAAATCGTTATCTGACCATCGGGAACGCGCATCGTTGATCGTCCATCGTTCAGGCATGTCAGATATGAACGATTTTCCTTCAGATATGAACGACTGAACGATTTTTAAATCGTTATCGTTCATATCTGAAGGAAAAATCTGATCGTGTGTATGCACCATTAGAGGGGTTTCTAGGCTCCATATTAGAAACTACTGACCAGTAAATTTAGGTGCACATAAACAATATGAATGGTAATTAGGGCCTGATTTTTTCTGTAATATACTCTACGGATTCATTCTACAGACTGAATGTTATAACAATGCCACAGACAACATGGCTTATTTAGTTTTTTATGTACTTACATTTCCTTGCACTGATTGTGATACTACTGGTGTAGAAAACATTTGCGTACATTAGTCTGGATATAGATCATGTACATACAGAATTTACGCCTGGAGGGGCGGTGTGGGGGGCGAGCAGGTGTAGACACTCTCTGCCAGGTATTGGAGCCTATTGCAGTGATGATGGCCATAAACAGCTCTTTATAGTCACATCCTACCCTTCCTTTATAGGCAGCAATATGTATATAATGTCACTGCAATCTGTTCACATTACTTGACATTTCATATAGAACTACTGCAGTAACGTAGAGCTCCAGTAGATTTGAATACGGGTAAATAATAAAACAAAATAGAAAACTTAGATTTGGCGGTGTCTATATTTACTCTAACTTTATAATGAACATACAGCATGTATCAATAATTGTACAGATTACACAGTAGTCTTCTGTGTCTATTACACGTCATTACATGACTGTGAGTAATGCAAATAATGCAACTTTCACTTTTACTACTAATACCGCTCATTCATGTTTCTATGCTATGAGTAGTCAGACTTAAAGCGCCTGGTGCAGATTACACCCTGTCTTTGTGTACATTCCAGCGCTATTACCTCCTCATCTAAATGAGCCCCAATGTGTATACATGGGAAATGCACTTGGAGATTGTATTCTAATGTTGGGAAACAAGCAATATGGCCTCAAAAACATGTTAGTATCTTGTGTACTGGTTTTCCCAGGACAACCACAGTTTTATATCATCAAGTCTATGTACTAATAATCCCAGAAAAGCCACAATTATTATCTATCCATATCGCCGGAATATTTTCATTTTGAATGAAAATGTCTCCGCTATGTACAAAGGGGAACTCTTAGTGACAGTGAATGCGGTAAGCGCTGTCCCTGTGAGTTATATCCCCAGCATTTAGGAGAAGTCTTTCACAGAAGTGCGCACAGCGTCAGCGTCCGGAGCCGGCCGGGGGTTGTGAGAGAGATGGTAAGATATCTCTCCTGCTCCTGGAACCCCATCATAGGCTTACAGCAGTTTATATCATCTAGTGCATAGGTTCTCAAACTCGGTCCTCAGGACCCCAAACAGTGCATGTTTTCTATGTCTCCACAATGAATCAAGTTAAATATTAGTTCCACCTGTGGATCTTTTAAAATATGTCAGCGAGTAATGAATACACCTATGCAGCTGCTGGGTGACCTGAAAAACGTGAACTGTGTGGGGTCCTGAGGACAGAGTTTGAGAATCACTGATCTAGTGTAAACTACTGGGGCAAACCTACAAAAAGCGTCAGTATTTGGTGTTTAGTACATAGGGGTCAGATCGTAGTCCCCATTGGTAATAATGCATACTGCAATCAGAAGTGCTAATTAGCATTTTGCAAGAGATTTCTGTGAAATTCCTGCATTGCGCTATTAGTACATAACTACAATATATAAAATGATGCAGAAACTGATAGATTGATACATACAGTACGGTTATAATTAATACTTTTGTAGACTAAAGACATCTGACACAGCCAGATGAAAAGGTCCAGGGTTAGATGTGCTAAAGCCTTGGAGAGAGATAAAGCACCAACTAATTAGCTCCTAACTGTCATTTTTCAAATACAAACTATAACATGATAGTTAGGAGCTGATTGGTTGGTACTTTATCTCTCTCCAAAGCTTAGTACATCTACCCCTCAGTAATAAAATCTTATCATTGATTGCATTTGTCACATAAAGCAGCGTGCAAGGAAAATGGTTACCCTGGGGTTCCCTATACACAGGCTGCCGGCTAGGATACCAGGGGCTCCATCAATCACTGCCCCTGTACTGTGTCCCCTGGGGTTCCCTATACACAGGCTGTTGGCTAGGATACCAGGTGCTCCATCAATCACTACCCCTGTACTGTGTACCCTGAGGTTCCCTGTACACAGGCTGCCGGCTAGGATACCAGAGGCTCCATCAATCACTGCCCCTGTACTGTGTCCCCTGGGGTTCCCTATACACAGGCTGCCGGCTAGGATACCAGGGGCTCCATCAGTCACTGCCCCTATACTGTGTCCCCTAGGGGTTCCTTATACACAGGCTGCTGGTTAGGATACCAGGGGCTCCATCAGTCACTGCCCCTGTACTGTATCCCCTGGGGTTCCCTATACACAGGCTGCCGGCTAGGATACCAGGGGCTCCATCAATCACTGCCCCTGTACTGTGTCCCCTGGGGTTCTCTATACACAGGCCACCGGCTAGGATAACAGGGGCCCCATCAATCACTGCCCCTGTACTGTGTATCCTGGGGTTCCCTATACACAGGCCGCCGGCTAGGATACCAGGGGCTCCATCAGTCACTGCCCCTGTACTGTGTCCCCTGGGGTTCGCTATACACAGGACGCCGGCTAGGATACCAGGGGCTCCATCAATCACTGCCCCTGTACTGTGTCCCCTGGGGTTCCCTATACACAGGCTGCCAGCTAGGATACCAGGGGCTCCATCAGTCACTGCCCCTGTACTGTGTCCCCTGGGGTTCTCTATACACAGGCTGCCGGCTAGGATACCAGGGGCTCCATCAATCACTGCCCCTGTACTGTGTCCCATGGGGTTCAATATACACAGGCAGCTGGCTAGGATTCCAGGGGCTCCATCAGTCACTGCCCCTGTACTGTGTCCCCTGGGGTTCCCTATACACAGGCTGCTGGCTAGGATACCAGGGGCTCCATCAATCACTGCCCCTGTACTGTGTCCCCTGGGGTTCCCTATACACAGGCTGGCACCTAGGATACCAGGAGCTCCATCAGTCACTGCCCCTGTACTGTGTTACCCGGGGGTTCCCTATACGCAGGCTGCTGGCTAGGTTACCAGGTGCTCCATCAATCACTGCCCCTGTACTGAGTCCCCTGGGGTTCCCTATACACAGGCTGCTGGCTAGCATACCAGGGGCTCCATCAATCACTGCCCCTGTACTGTGTCCCCTGGGGTTCCCTATACACAGGCTGCTGTCTAGGATACCAGGGGCTCCATCAATCACTGCCCCTGTACTGTGTCCCCTGGGGTTCCCTATACACAGGCTGCTGGCTAGGATACCAGGGGCTCCATCAATCACTGCCCCTGTACTGTGTCCCCTGGGGTTCCCTATACACAGGCTGCTGTCTAGGATACCAGGTGCTCCATCAATCACTGCCCCTGTACTGTGTCCCCTGGGGTTCCCTATACACAGGCTGCTGGCTAGAATACCAGGGGCTCCATCAATCACTGCCCCTGTACTGTGTCCCCTGGGGTTCCCTATACACAGGCTGGCACCTAGGATACCAGGAGCTCCATCAATCACTGCCCCTATACTGTGTTACCCGGGGGTTCCCTATACGCAGGCTGCTGGCTAGGTTACCAGGTGCTCCATCAATCACTGCCCCTGTACTGTGTCCCCTGGGGTTCCCTATACACAGGCTGCTGGCTAGCATACCAGGGGCTCCATCAATCACTGCCCCTGTACTGTGTCCCCTGGGGTTCCCTATACACAGGCTGCTGTCTAGGATACCAGGTGCTCCATCAATCACAGCCCCTGTACTGTGTCCCCTGGGGTTCCCTATACACAGGCTGCTGTCTAGGATACCAGGGGCTCCATCAATCACTGCCCCTGTACTGTGTCCCCTGGGGTTCCCTATACACAGGCTGCTGTCTAGGATACCAGGTGCTCCATCAATCACTGCCCCTGTACTGTGTCCCCTGGGGTTCCCTATACACAGGCTGCTGGCTAGGATACCAGGGGCTCCATCGATCACTGCCCCTGTACTGTGTCCCCTGGGTAAGGTTACTATGTGAGCTTTGCTAGTTAGAGAGTTGTGGTAACATCCAAACAAACGATTTAATTTGACTTTCAAAAGCAACTGCAGCTCTCTTATCAATGGTAGAACTATTTAGTATGGAATTGATATTGGATAATGTGGTATTCTGTTACCTGTAGTGCAAATCGCTGCATTAGAGCTCATGGTAAATGCAGTGTAATTCCTGACGCAAAACAGATTTTTGTTCTATGAAATGTCAGGTACATCATGTGGTAAAAATATATTATATTAGGAAAATGATTTGTACCCACACATACGCCCCAATCCCGTTGCTATTATTCCATGGTGTAACCCTGGGATCCTTAGCCCTCAATACTGTTATGTAAATATACCTTCAGCAACTAGAAGAGGCTTCAGCTAATATGCTGTACAGCGGCCTCCAGGGAAAACAAAGTGTAAGAGACATTATAGTGAGATAATAAACTGACCGCCTCAGCTTCTCCGTCACTTTCTCCAGCTCTTCCTGAGCCCGTCTCAGCTCCGTCTCCAGGTACTGTCTAGTGGAGTCAAACTCACTTTCAAGCATCTCCAGTTTGTGGGTGGTGTATGACAGGCGCTTCTGTAGTTCCTCCTTCTGGTCTTGCAAGTTGCTAAAAGAAAAAATTTGCCATGAACTGTGAATATCAGCAATGTGAAGTGATCTGCATGCAATGCCAAGGACACAGACTGCCTCCTGCTTCACAATCATGGGCTTCCTATCAGTAATGGTGCTGGCACTATACAACTGACTGTTAGTAGATGATCTAAGGTGAGGTCCTACACATATTGGGGCATATTTATCACAATCCACCTTTTTATTGCGGATGTGATTAATATTTTTTGCAGAAATTCACAAAATGAAGATGAATATCCTCTTTCCAGGAGACCGGATCCAATAAGAGCCCATCCTGGCCAAGAACTGGACGCAGTGTGATAGAGTAATGCTATCACACCGCTTACTGGTTTGGGTTCCCACAGAAATCGCAAAAAACCTTTTTGGAGCTGGATGCTCCCTCTTCAAAAACTTTTACAATTTAGTAGCCCATAGGCTACTATAGGGAGATGGTGTTATCCTATACGGCCCAAGGCCCTCATTCAGACACGCTCACAAGCGCATATGCACTCGCAAGCGGGTCAATGGTGGGGCACTGTGCACGTGCCATGTGCGCAAGCCCTGGAGCTCGCTACAAATGGGGCGGCTGTCGATGTTGATCAACAACTCACCCCATTTTGTAGGCGGGGAGGGGGGGTGGCTGGCAAAACGGAGGCATTCACGAAGGAACACCTGCCATTTGGGGGTGGCCCTACTGACATCACGAGTGATATCTGTAGTGAGCTTCCGGCTCTATTAGAGCCGGAAGCTCACTGTGGCTTGCGGCAGATGAGACCCTACCACAAGGGTCTCGTCGCAAGCCCCGATGGTCGCGGATGGTCAAGACCATTTCGACCATCACCTGGCCGCTCGCTAAAACTGTGGGTGGTCACCCACAGCTTAGCAAGCGGCCAGGAGGCCGGCTTTAAAAAAAAGCGGCCGTCCTCATTAAAAAGGGAGCACTCGCTTTTTGCGAGTGGCTCTGAATGAGGGCCCAAGCGTAGCAAATCTGGCAGCTTTGCAGTCCCCATACTGCGGTCCCTCCTTCATACATTTGGGGATCCTTAATATTTATGGGTATTCCCCAAAAATGTTTCTTTGAGGGGGGGAATATCCCACAAATATTATTTGATAAATATGCCCCTTGTGTGCAGCAAAGGATGATTGATCTGTGATACATTCTGTAACTGACCTAATGAATGTGCAGAGAGAGCAGAGCTCATATATGTGTAACACACATATCCGTCACCTTCATGCCAATATAGTAAAGTCTGCTGCACACTCCTGACTGGAAAGTAACGTCATTTCATTTATTGATGCACACTTACAGAATATCATTTATACCGTCACAGATATATTCTATTAAAAGAAAATTATCATGGAATCTTCTGTTATGTAAAGGGGTCTTCCATGTTTTCTTAAGTATCTCTAACATCCAGTTCTGCTGCCATTGTGCTGCTTCTCCATTCAATACTTTGTTGTCAGGTCTTGGGGGATGTGCAAAAAGATTACCGCATCTGTAGGCAGTGCTGCGCATGCGCTGGTTTTACAGATGTAACAGCGCATGCGCAGCACTGTTTCCAGATGCGATAAGGTAGTGTAGGCAGGGAAAAGTATCTATTTCCCGAAAAGCTGTCATCGCAAAAATGACAGCTTTTCGGAATAGATACTTATGGAGAGGTGGAATGATGAATTCCACCTTTAAGTAGCTAGAACTCCATGCGAGTTCTAAAGCTAATTATCACCATCGAATTTTTAGGTTTAATGAATAGGCCCCTATAGCAGGTAATCACTATACAGCAGTGTAAGGGTGCAGAGTATTTACCCAAAGATTATTACTTCTCTGTATAGCAGGTAATCACTATACAGCAGTGTAAGGATGCAGAGTATTGTCCCAAAGATTATTATATCTCTCTATGGGCTCTATTTACTACAATCCGCATATTGAATGCGGATTGTAGTGTGATATTACCGAGTGAATTCACATTGCGAATTCAGGCAATATCACAGGGATTTACTATAAATCCCTTGCAGGGACAGAGCTTGCGATAAAGCTCTGTCCCTGCGGACCCCATCCGCACTCTAGTCGCTGTATTTTCGGAAAAAGCCCACGCATGCGCCGACCGACCACCGCTACTACCGCCCCACCTATGCTAAGCCCCGCCCCCAGCACTAAGCCTCCCCCCCATGACCCCCCCTCCCTTCATTACACTTACCTGCATCCTCCTGGCCTCCGGTGATCTTCTCCGGGCTTCCCGATCAGGTGATCTCTAATACTGCACTGGGGCCCGATCACCTGATGACCGGGCCCCAGTGTACTATGGGAGACCAGCTGACCGGAGAGGAGCCATCACCGGAGGCCCGATCACCGGTCCCTGGATTCAGGTAAGTAAAAAAAAAAAATGTTTAATTTTTTTTTCTTTTTTTTACAGTAATCAGCTTGCGGTCTGCTTAGACCACACAGCTGATTACTGGTACCGGCTCCCGGCTCTGCTCTCCCCATTTGAGCAGAGTGGGAGCCCGGTAACCGGGGGAGACCCTGGATAATGCCACCTCCAGGTGGCGTTATTATCACAGGGCTTCCCCCAGTATTTTTTTACAATTTATTTTTAGTACCTGTGTTCGGATCACATTTCCCATTACAATTATGGGAAATGCGATCTGCTTTACTAAAAATAAGTGATACTGGGGGTTGGAGTAGAATTTTACTAATTCTACTCCAATTGCCCTGTAATAACTACAGGTGAAACTAAAATAATGTGAAAAGGGTGTGAAAACACCCTTTTTCATATTATTTTAGTAAAAATAATGTTAATAAATAGAGCCCATAGAGAGAAATAGTAATCTTTGGTTAATTGTGTATTTACCCAAAGATTATTTCTCTCTATAGCAGGTATTGACTATACTGCAGTGTAACGGTGCCGTGTAATTACCGAAAGATTATTACTTCTGTATACAACAGGTAATCACTATACAGCAGTGTAAGGGTGCCGTGTAATTACCCAAAGATTACTATTTCTCGATATAGCAGGTAATCACTATACAGCAGTGTAAGGGTGCCGTATAATTACCCAAAGATTATTATTTCTCTCTATAGCAGGAAATCACTATACAGCAGTGTAAGGATGCAGAGTATTGTCCCAAAGATTATTATATCTCTCTATAGCAGATAATCACTATACAGCAGTATAAGGGTGCAGTGTATTTACCCAAAGATTATTATATCTCTCTATAGCAGATATTCACTATACTGCAGTGTAACGGTGCCGTGTAATTACCCAAAGATTATTATCTCTCTCTATAGCAGGTAATCACTATACAGCAGTGTAAGGGTGCAGAGTATTTACCCAAATATTATTATTTCTCTCTATAACAGGTAATCACTATACAGCAGTGTAAGGGTGCAGTGTATTTACCCAAAGATTAGTATTACTCTCTATAGCAGGTAATCACTATACAGCAGTGCAAGGGTGCAGAGTACTTACCCAAAGATTATTATTTCTCTCTTTAGCAGGTAATCACTATACAGCAGTGTAAGGGTGCTGAGTATGTACCCAAAGATTATTATTTCTCTCTATAGCAGGTAATCACTATACAGCAGTGTAAGGGTGCCGTGTATTTACCAAAAGATTATTATTTCTCTCTATAGCAGGTAATCACTATACAGCAGTGTAAGGGTGCCGTGTATTTACCAAAAGATTATTATCTCTCTCTATAGCAGGTAATCACTATACAGCAGTGTAAGGGTGCCGTGTAATTACCCAAAGATTATTATTTCTCTGTATAGCAGGTAATCGCTATACAGCAGTGTAAGGGTGCAGTGTATTTACCCAAAGATTATTTCTCTCTATAGCAGGTATTCACTATACAGCAGTGTAAGGGTGCAGTTTATTTACCCAAAGATTATTTCTCTCTATAGCAGGTAATCACTATACAGCAGTGTAAGGGTGCCGTGTAATTACCGAAAGATTATTACTTCTGTATATAACAGGTAATCACTATACAGCAGTGTAAGGGTGCCGTGTAATTACCCAAAGATTACTATTTCTCGATATAGCAGGTAATCACTATACAGCAGTGTAAGGGTGCCGTGTAATTACCCAAAGATTATTATTTCTCTCTATAGCAGGAAATCACTATACAGCAGTGTAAGGATGCAGAGTATTGTCCCAAAGATTATTATATCTCTCTATAGCAGATAATCACTATACAGCAGTATAAGGGTGCAGTGTATTTACCCAAAGATTATTATATCTCTCTATAGCAGATAATCACTATACTGCAGTGTAACGGTGCCGTGTACTTACCCAAAGATTATTATCTCTCTCTATAGCAGGTAATCACTATACAGCAGTGTAAGGGTGCCGTGTAATTACCCAAAGATTATTATTTCTCTCTATAACAGGTAATCACTATACAGCAGTGTAAGGGTGCCGTGTAATTACCCAAAGATTATTATTTCTCTCTATAGCAGGTAATCACTATACAGCAGTGTAAGGGTGCAGAGTATTTACCCAAAGATTATTACTTCTCACTATAGCAGGTAATCACTATACAGCAGTATAAGGGTGCAGTGTATTTACCCAAAGATTATTATATCTCTCTATAGCAGATAATCACTATACTGCAGTGTAACGGTGCCGTGTAATTACCCAAAGATTATTATCTCTCTCTATAGCAGGTAATCACTATACAGCAGTGTAAGGGTGCCGTGTAATTACCCAAAGATTATTACTTCTGTATATAACAGGTAATCACTATACAGCAGTGTAAGGGTGCCGTGTAATTACCCAAAGATTACTATTTCTCGATATAGCAGGTAATCACTATACAGCAGTGTAAGGGTGCCGTGTAATTACCCAAAGATTATTATTTCTCTCTATAGCAGGAAATCACTATACAGCAGTGTAAGGATGCAGAGTATTGTCCCAAAGATTATTATTTCTCTCTATAACAGGTAATCACTATACAGCAGTGTAAGGGTGCAAAGTATTTACCCAAAGATTATTATTTCTCTCTATAACAGGTAATCACTATACAGCAGTGTAAGGGTGCAGAGTATTTACCCAAAGATTATTATTTCTCTCTATAGCAGGTAATCACTATACAGCAGTGTAAGGGTGCCGTGTAATTACCCAAAGATTATTATTTCTCTCTATAGCAGGTAATCACTATACAGCAGTGTAACGGTGCAGAGTATTTACCCAAATATTATTATTACTCTCTATAGCAGGTAATCACTATACAGCAGTTTAAGGGTGCCATGTAATTACCGAAAGATTATTATTTCTCTCTATAGCAGGTAATCACTATACAGCAGTGTAAGGGTGCCGTGTAATTACCCAAAGATTATTATTTCTCTCTATAGCAGGTAATCACTATACAGCAGTGTAAGGGTGCAGATTATTTACCCAAAGATTATTACTATGACCATTTATAGAAATCCATAGATGGTTTAACTTTTGAAGTGAGTCATACATGCTTACTCTCCCGGGAATCGCGGGAGGCTCTTGATTTTTCGGGTAACCCCCCGCGATCCCGTTAGAGTAGGCATATCTCCCGCATCCCACCCACTTCCTAGTGAAGTGGGCAGGATGGGGAGATTTTACCTGAAATTATCGGGTTCGTCGGGAAGGGGCGGGGCTAAATTAGGCAAATCGCGTCATTTAGCCCTGCCCCCTCCTTACGGACCCGCGAATCACGGGGGTTTTCTGTAAAGGGGGCGGGGCCTAATGCAGTCTATCGTCTGGCCCCGCCCCCCAAAGAGGAGAGCAGCAGGTCCCCTCCTGCTGCTCCCGGAAAGCTGCCCAGCAAAGTAGGTAAGTATGAAGTGAGTGCTGAGTATGGAAAAACTTTGACCGGCGCTGCTGATGTTTTTCCACATTATGCACATCTTTCAATGGTACGACATTAGTGGAACACTTGCCAGTAGTCATATACCATTGATGGTTGATTTTACTTTCAGTTTAATAAAGTCTTCTGCCATGTGCATCACGCAGATCCTGGTCTCCACTTCGGCATTGAATGCAAGTTAGTTTGTAGTATGTACACATACACTACAGACATCATCATATATAATTTATAACTGTCACTCCCTTCCCTACAAACGTATCACTCCACCCCTATTCACTACATTGTAAGCATGCAAGCACAGAGCCGTCTCTACCATCAGTTCTCATTTATGTTTCTGGTTTGTCCACTTTGTAATTTGTTCCTTATGTTCTTTCACAGCACAACAGGCACTGGCACATATTTAGCGAGTCTGGCAGCACTGGTCAGCGGCAGGGCAGTGATCGGGGAGACCCTGGCACCCGCTACTTCTCCCGATGTTTGCCAGCCAGGTGCAGGTGGCCATGGCTCCCCTGGGGTGCATGCGCGACCTGAGTAAAATTTCAAACACCCCTAGGTGATATCAAAGGAAGCACCAAATTCAAGCCTCTCCTTATATAAGGAAGTCACTGGGTGCACTCCTGTACCAGAGTATAGGCTCCCACTCATACTCCAGCATTCATAATGAGTCCTTTCCTATGGCTGGTTCCTGACCTTGCTTTGCTCGTGACCTGATTCAGTCTCCTCCCTGCTCCTGCACTTAGTTCTCTGGTTTTCTAACTTTGGCTATTCTCCGTGGCCTGTGTATGCCTAATCCCTGGTACCATCTTGTCCATTTGGTTCTGATCCAGCTTGTTCACTACGTTTGTACACCTTCATCATACGCCGCTGCGATCCAGAGTACACCAGTACCTGTACTAGAGAACCCTGCCTGAGGGCCGCGACCCACATGTCAGATACAGCTAAGTCCAAGCCTACTTGTTTGGGGCCCTGGACCTCGCCATTCCCGAAGTAAGGGCTAGCATCTATTATCCATCTGTGAGTTGTGGAAGAATACTCTAGCCAAAAAACATAGATGCTGCTAGTAATCCCTCGCCACCAGAATTGCAAGAAATTCTCTTTACTAGCATTGAAAAGCAAGAAAGTGTTCAGACTCAGACCAGGCAGTGCCTACAGGCACTGATGCAGCAATTTTGTACCAATCGGTCACCTCTAGTACATTCAGTAGCCATCTCCTGTGGTATGTGTTCCAGTTACTAGAGTTTCTGCTTCCCTATGGATTCTGTATCCCTCAAAGTTTGACGGTGACCCAAAGAGCTGTCTGAGATTTATGAATAAGTGTTTGACCCAGTTTGAGGTCTAGGCCACAAATTTTTCTTCTGGAAGAACTAAGGTGGCTTACATCATCTTGTTGTCCCATAAGGCCTTAGCATGGGCTTCTTTGTTAAGGGAGATAAATGACCCAATGGTCAATGACAGCGTAACATTTCTGGAAGCTTTCAGAAAGGTGTTTGATGAACCTGGAAAGGTGTCTTCTGCCTCTTCAAGCATTCTGCAATTGAGACAGGGCAACTAGTCTGTGGGTCAGTATGCAGTGCAATTCAGAACCCTTGGTTCCAACCTTGGGTGAAATAATGAAGCCTTGGTGGCTGCATTTATGGAAGGGCTTCCAGAGCAAATTAAAGATGTTCTAATGTCCAAAGAACTGCCAACATCCTTAGATGACCTATTATCCTTGTATATTCTGTTAAACCTTTGACATAGAGAAAAAGCATGAGAGAGGAAACAGTGACGGTGCTTCAGTTTAAAGCTTGCCCTTCACTTCACAGCTCTTGTTGAACATCCTGAAAAGCTCATGCAGATTGGGAAGTCACGACTCCCTGCTGCAGAAAGAGAAAGGGGGTTCAAGAACAAGCTGTGTCTGTACTGTGGCGAACCAGGTCATCTTAATAACTGTCCTAAATGTCTGGGAAATGAGAGTGCCTTACTGATCAAGGGTTGGTCAGAAGAGGTGCATTTCATCACATCCCAAAAGAAAACACTTCTTCTCAGTTTACTATCGAGGTGACTCTGCTTCTAGAGAGAAGCTCTGAAAATCTCAAGGCCTTTTTAGACTCAGGTGCTGATGGCAACTTCATCACAGCTAAGAACGTCCAGGGGCTGGGAATTCCTAGTGTGCCTCTTCAGACTCCACTCTGTAGTATTGGAATGGAAGGGAATAAACTTCCAACAGCTACCATCTGCTCCAGGACTACAGAAGTGGCCATGCAGATTGGCGCTCTCCACAAGGAGTGGTTTTCCTTCTATAGTCTCCGATCAGACAAGATTCTGATTATCCTAAGCCTTCCATGGTTATGCAAGCCTGCTCATACATTAAACTGGAGTAAACCCCAAATCTTTTCATGGAGATTGTAGAGCCTTCAGAGGTGCATGCCAACCATCAGAACCCCACATCGTGTAATCCAGACTTCGACCATCTCTTCAGATGATGCTCTTCCAGCTCCATATCAGTCCTTCAAGGATGTCTTCAGCAAGACGGCTGCTGAAACACTACCACCACATCTGGAGTGGGACTTCAGTATAGACCTGTTACTTGATAAAATACATTCTCATGGAAGAATTTTCCCTCTCTAGCTCCCAGAAACCCAGGCTGCATACGAATACATCAAAGTAGGACCTGGAACACAGATTTATAAGAGAGTCCAAATCTCCTACAAGAGCTGGTCTTTGTTAAAAAAAAAAAAAAAAGGATGAACAATTAAGATCTTGCATCGGTTACCGGGGTTTAAATGCCATCACCATCAAAGACCAGTTCCCACTATTCCTGATCCTAGAACTCTTTGACTGCAATAAAGAAGCAAAGATTTTTGACAAGCTGGACCTTCATAGGGCTTACAACTTAATCAGGATCCAATCTAGGGATGAGTGGATAATTGTACATGAATAACATCTTTGGGACATGTTGTACAAGTATGTGGTAGTGTACCTGTATGACATCCTGATATTTTGAGAAGACACAGTATAGTGAGTAATTGCAAACATGTTTGTGAGGTGCTGTCCTTTGAGCAAAAAGAGTTGGCGATCCTGGTGTATATCATTTTGGGTTCTAGTCTTCAGATTTACCTACAAAAACTCTCCTCCACTGTCAATTGGAATTGTCCATTGGGATTGAAGGCGATACAATGCATTCTGGGTTTCTCTATCTTTTATCAGCAACTATTCATCTGTTGCAGCTCCCAACCTCGCTCTTACCATGAAGGGTCAAGATACCAGAGTATGGTCTCCAGCAGAATTTCATCTCAGCACCCATTTTATAACAACCCAATTGTAATCATCCCTTTTTCTTGGAGGTAGACACTTCTAAAGTTGGGGTTGGGGCAGTGCTCTCGCAAAAAGATGAAGAAGTCAAGTGGAACTCTTTACGAGCTTCTTTTCTGTTAAATTCTCAGCTCCAGAGAAGAACTATGACATCGGGGGTAAGGAACTGTAAGCTATCAAGCTGGTCCTGCAAGACTGGTGCTACCAGCTGGGAAGGGCAAAATTCCCTGGGATGGTATATACTGACCACAAGAATTTTACGTACCTAAAGACAGCCCACTGCTTGAACTACTGTCAGTCCAGATGGTCATTATTTTTTGATTGCTTCAACCTGGTCATCACATACAGATCAGGTAGCAAAAATAGCAGAGCTAATACCAAAATACCAAACCTAATGCCTGTCCTGGGCATTTAGTTCCGCTAATGCAGTAACTAGGATGCTCATGATTCCCCCGAGGAAAACATTTATAGCACCCATACTTCGTGCAAAGATTCTTCAGTGGGCACATTCATTGCACTTCAATGGTCGTGCAGGTATTAAAAGAACCTTGGAGTTAATCCTCAGGGGCTACTGTTGACCAATGGTTCATGAAGATGTCAAGGATTTTGTAGCAGTCTGTCATACTTGTGCTCAACACAAGGTTCTGCCGCATGCTTCACCAGGTTCAATGCTTCCACTACCGATGCCTGATCATTCTTAGACCACATCTCCATGGACTTTGAGACAGATCTACCTTCCTGTCAAGGGTTTAATACTATTTGGGTGGTGTTGAAAAGATTTTCCAAGACTGCTAACTATGTTAAGGGTTCTACCCTCAGCACCAAAACTGGTTGAAGCATTTATAAGAGAAATCTTCAGGTTGCACAGGTTCCCTAGGGACATCGTTTTTGACAGAAAGGTACAATTTACCTCCAGATTCTGGATGTAAGTGCTTTTATGTCAACCTGAGCTTCTCTTCAGCCTACCATCCTTACAGTAATGGCCAGCCAAAGCAAGTGAACCAAGATTGTGAGAAAAGTATTTGTATTTTTGTTTCTGCCAATCAAGAAGATTGTGTGTCTCTGCACCATGGGTTCAATTTGCCCATAATAATTTTATTCAGTATGGTCTGCACCCAGTGTTACATGAGTTAACAATTTATCAATCAATATCACTTCCAGCAGTTCAATTGTGAACCACTTCCTCAACATCTGGAAAGAGGTAAAGAAAAGTCTGATTAAAGCTTTGTCATTAGTACAAATTTTATGCTGATAAATAGAGGAGAAAGGTTCCTTTTTCGATTCCTGGTGATAGTGTGGTTATCAACCAAACATCTGCACCTAAAAGTACCCACTATGAAATTCGCTCGCAGGTTTATTGGTCCCTTACAGGTACTCCATATGATTAACACAGTGGCATACTGGTTGAAACTTCAGGGCACTCTCAGGAAACATGTGTTAACTAAATCCGCAGGAATCCCAGGATTGAGCATTTTTGAATCCCAAATCCCAGGATTAATAAATCCACCTGGGATTGGCCTCCCTAGTGGGGTGTCCCCGGCGCCTGCTGCTGTGTAGCCCGGCTTCTTCTCCTGGCGTCCGGTGGCAATGTGCAGGTGACCGTGGCTCCCCCTGGGGGATGCAGTCAGGAAGCCGATGGTTGAAATGCCAACCACCAGCTTCCCGACTGTATAATCCCAGCAGGTGTCCAATGACAGGCATCTAAATCCTGACGCCTGTCATTTTACCTATGCCGATTGAAAGTAAGCCGGCAGAGGGTGCTGAAAGCCATGGGGGGAGGGTTAGGTTAGGGGCTCCCACGGGGTAGGGGGACTTAAGGTTAGGAACCCCCCGTGAGGGTTAGGCTAGGGGAAGGGGGGTTAGGGTGAGGCACCCCTGGGGGGGAGGTTAGGGTTAGGCACCTCCCAGTAGACTTAGGTTTAGGCTGCGGGGAAGGGGGGTTAGGTTTAGGCACTTACAGGGGGGTTAGGGTTAGGCACTTGGGGTGGGGAGGTTAGGATTAGACACCCCTAAGGGAGGGTTAGGGTTAGGGGAGGGTGTTAGGTTAGTGAATATAGAAAATACTTACCTGTCGGGATCTTCATTGCTGGTCTTCCAGCATCCAGCATTATTTCATACCGATCCCCCCCTGGGGTGCGTGTGCCGTCCTGAGTAAAATTTAAAGGGTCAAAAACAACCCTAGGTGATGTCACAGGAGGCACCAAATTCAAGCCTCTCCCTATATAAAGAAGTTCTTGGTTTCACTCCTGTGCCAGAGTATAGACTCCCACCCATACTCCAGCATTCGTAGTGATTCCTATGGCTGGTTTCTGACCTTGGCTTGCTCATGACCTGATTCTGTCTTCTCCCTGGTACTGCACTTAGTTTTCCGGTTCGAAAAGAACAGTTTTCACACTTGTTTTGGCCGGACAGACTAGCGTGGCGGGGGAGGGAGTAGGCAGTGGGAGAGATGAGTTCCACCACAGCTCCAGGACCACTTTAAGCCCTGCTAGTTAGTTAATGAGGCCATCAAAGGGAAGGGAAAGTAATTATCACAATTACTACAGCACAAACTTTGTTACCAGGAGGAAATGGGGAATACTGTAGGTACCTTCCCCTTTCAGTGTCTTCATCCTGATTTTCCCTCCAACTCCCCATTGATTCCTGGTAATCCTTGTATGAGCAAAAGTATCTTATTTGTGAGCTATTTTATCCTATATGAATAGCCAATGGTCATTTAATTATGAATAATTACTTTATTATCCACTACATAAAACATTAACATGTGTACAGATAGCTCTGATCAGAGAGTTTTGTGACAATTTCACAATATGAGAATAGTTTTGAAAGAAAATACGATAGTGACTGATTAATGGAAAAAGTTGTGAAATTTATAGAGAAAACTTTTCTTGCATTCCGAAAATAGTTCTTTATAGCAGAAATGTAACAGAAATCATTAACTCAATTTTTTCCTCAAAAAATTATCTTTTTATACTGTATATCCCCCTCAAGGTTGTTACTTCCATTTGGCAGACACGTTGTAAATCTCAGACACTCCACAACATCGTCTGTAAACATGGAAACAAATGGACGTCTGCGATGACTGTTTCCATGGTCACAGATGTTGCTAAGGAATGTCAGATATTCCACTGCCGAATATTGGTATGTGTTTTATTTCAAATATCAGGAGTAATTCCAATAAGTCATGGTACATTGCATAATTTTAAATATACCTAATCATTATTTCTAGCACAGTTTACTTGTAAAGACATTCACTCAAATGTACGTCTCCCCCTAATAAAACCCCTGTTTATAGTGACAATAAGAAATTAAGGATCACCTAAATTTACAGTACAGGGTATCTGACGTGTAAGAAGTACAGGGTATCTGACGTGTAAGAAGTACAGGGTATCTGACGTGTAAAAAGTACAGTGTCACAAACGAATGATTTAGAGGCTGTGTTTCCAGGCTGGGTCTTGTATCTGTTTTGTTAGATTCGGATGCTCTCTGAAGGAGACTGGGTTAAATGAAATTCCTATGCATGAAAAGAGTACATGATTAAATAGGTAGTTGAAAGAATGTAGAAGAATGATTGGTTCACTGGTTAGGACCGGGAGGTGACTGAACTCCAGATAATTGGAGGATGGCTGGTTCACCGGTTAGGACCGGGAGGTTACTGGACTCCAGAGAATTGGAGGATGGCTGGCTCACCGGTTAGGACCGAGAGGTGACTATACCATAATGTAGTGTGTGTGTATATATATATATATATATATATATATATAAAATCAATCTATCTATCTCTATATCTATCTATCTTAGGGAGCGCAGTGAGGAGGCTCACTTAGACAAGATAAGGGACTTTTTGCGCTTGCAATTTGAAAGTGTGGCAGGATATCCTTTTATAGAGGCTGGAGGAGTCCAATTGGCAGAGGATTGAGAAGAGAAGATCCTATTGGCGGAAGAAGCGTCACATGTCCAGATCCAAGATGGCTGCGCCCATGGTTCCAGGAGAGCGGCCGTCAGTACACGTGTAATGCCGGCCATGCCATCGCAGAGAGAGTGCAGGCACCGGCATGAAGAGGTAAGACCAGCAGGAACAGACAGAGAGAGGAGAAAGCCACTACAGCACACCCTGGGAGCTGGAGAACGCAGCGGGACAGAGCCCGTAGAGGTAAATAACAGGATCTGATTCTGGGGTCTCGTATGTGGCTTGTGACAATAACCCCTTCTTCATGAGTGGCCACCGGACACTTACTTGGTTTATGAGGAAACTTCATGTGAAATGCCTTGACTAGGCGAGGAGCAAAATCTTGGAAGAGTTTATCCAAATTCTTTCCTCCGGACCATAACCCTTCCAATCGATGAAGGTATTGGAGATGGTTATAACGACAATGAGAGCCTATTATCCTTTCAACTTCAAACTCTTCTCCTCTTTGGGTTTGAACACTGGAAGTTCTGGGAAGAATTTTCTGGAACCTGTTTAGAATTAGTGGCTTCAGGAGAGAGATATGAAAGGAATTGGGTATTCGAAGAAAAGGTGGTAATTTCAATTGGTAGGCAACTGGGTTAAGAACTCTGGTTATTGGGAAGGGACCGATGAAGCATGGAGCTATCTTCATAGAGGGAATTCGGAGTATGAGATTGTGAGTGGAGAGCCAGACCATATCTCCAGTTTGAAAGTTCAGAACAGCTCGTCTCTTGCGATCAGCGAATCTGTTGTATTGAGCAGAGGCTTGGGTCATGGTGGAATTAACTTTTTTTCCAAATGTCAGAGAAATGTTGGAAAGATAACTTGGCTGCAGGCACATCCAAAATTGGGAGCAGAGAATTCTGGAACTCGGGGATGATAACCAAACACCGTGAGGAAAGGAGTTGACTTAGAGGTAGTATGATAGTGATTGTTATGAGCAAATTCAGCCCAAGGGAAAAGTTCAATCTAGTCATCTTGAGAGGAGGAGATGATAGTGCAAAGGAACTGCTCTAGATCTTGGTTAACCCTATCAGTTTGCCCATTGGTTTGAGGATGGTAGGCAGTGGAATATTTCAGTTTCACCCATAGGGCCGAACAAAGTGACCTCCAAAACTTTACCACAAACTGCACCCCCCTGTCAGAAATGATTTCTTGGGGTAGACTATGTAATCTGAAGAACTCCCTAACAAAGGTTTGAGCGAGTAATGGTGCAGATGGCAAACTAGTTAGGGGAACAAAATGGGCCATTTTAGAAAATATGTCCACAATAACCCAAATAGTATTATGACCTTGAGATGGAGGAAGATCAGAGATGAAGTCCATAGACAAGTGTGTCCAAGGTTGTAACAGAATGGTTAGAGGTTGGAGTTGTCTGGGTGGAGCCTGTCAGGGTACCTTGCACTTAGCACACTTGACACATAGGTCCTTACATCCCTTTTCATTGTGGGCCACTAATAGGATTGCCGGATGAATTCTAGAGTCTTGTCCATTCCTAGATGACCAGAGAATTGAGAGGCATGACCCACTGTAGTATCTTCTTGTGGAGATTGGGAGCAACTAATGTTTTCCTGACAGGTGGCATTGGGGTTACATTAGTAGTAGAAAAAGTGGTTGGGTCCAAGATTGGATGAGGTTGTTCCATGGAGACCTCAAGACCACTCTCCATGGAATGGGAAAGAGCATCGGCCTTGCTATTTTGGGGGTCCAGGATGATAGGAAAGTTTTAAAGTTGAATCTTGAAAAGAACATTGCCCATCTTTCCTGTCGAGGATTCAGACAACTTGTAGATTTTAGATATAGCAGGTTCTTGTGGTCGGTGTAGATGGTGATTGGATATTGAGTCCCCTCTAAGAGATAATGCCACTCTTCAAGTGCCATTTTTATAGCAAGCTGCTCTTGGTCACCGATAGAGTAGTTCCTCTCTGCTGGCAAGAATTTTTGGGAGAAGAATCCGCAGGGATGAAGTTTTCCATCTTCTAATCATTGGGAAAGGACTGCTCCAACACCCATGGAGGAGGCATTCACCTCCAGAATGAATGGTCAGGTTAAGTCTGGTTGTTTTAGGATTGGAGAGGAGATGAATGCTTGTTTGAGGAGTTGAAATGCAGAAGTAGCTTTGACAGACCATTTGGTTGGATCCACAGCTTTGCAGGTGAGGGCTGAGATAGGTGCCACCAATGTTGAAAAACCCTTCACAAACTTGCGATAATAGTGGACTATGCCTAAAAACCACTGTATGGATTTCAGAGATGTTGGGAGTGACCAATCAAGGACGGCTTGAAGTTTTGCGGGATCCATTTGAAGATCCATTTCAGAGATGATATACCCCAAAAATGGAACGCTTGATACTTCAAAAAGGCATTTCTCCAGCTTGCAGAAGAGTTGGTTGGAGCGTAACCTCAAAAGGACCTCTTTATCCATGATTCTGATGACTCTCTAGATCCTGAAAGAAAATCAAGATATCATCCAAATAGATTACCACACTCTTGTACAGAAGATCCTGGAAAATCTTGTTGACAAAGATTTGAAAAACAGCTGGGGCATTACAGAGACCAAAGGGCATAACGAGATACTCGTAATGCCCATCTCTGGTGTTGAAGGCTGTTTTCCATTCATCTCCAGGGTGAATATGGATTAAATTTTAGGCCCCTCTTAAGTCCAGCTTGGTGAAAACTGTGGCTCCTTTGACCCTGTCAAACAATTCAGTTATGAGGGGAAGAGGTTAGCGGTTCTTGATGGTTATGTCATTGACGTCTCGGTAGTCAACCCATGGGTGCAAACCACCATCTTTTTTTTGACAAAGAAAAATCCAGCCCCGGCTGGAGACGTGGAGGGTCAAATGAAACCTTTACTTAAATTTTCCTCTATATATTCGTCCTCTGGGAGGTTTCTTCCCAGGGATCAGGTCTATGGGACAATCCCAGTTGCTATGGGGAGGTAACAAATCTGCATTCTGTTTGCTGAAGACGTCTAGGAATTCAAAGTGAAATTTGGGCAGGCCTGCAGATAGCTCTAGATCAGAGGATCAAACAGGTATTACCTGATGAATGCAGTTTTTAAAACAATCAGAACTCCAGGAGATGATCTGCATAGCTGACCAGTCAATTTGCGGAGAATGTCTCTGTAGCCAGGGTAATCCAAGAATGAGAGAGGGAGATGCTTTGGGAATCACTAGAAAGGACAACTCCTCAGAATGGAGCACCCCTATGGTAAGTTTAAGTGGCTTGGTGCGATGAGTGATGGTACCACTGGTGATGAGACTACCATCGATTGCAGTTAAAGTGACGACTCGAGGTAAAGCTTCAATGGGAATCCGATGTTTATGGACAAAGTCCATAGTTAAAGTTTTCTGCAGCTCCAGAGTCCAAAAGAGCTAGGACAACTTTAGAACCTCGTGGAAGCTTCAACTGAACCTGGATGGTGGAATCTGACTTCCTAGGTGAGTCAATGGCAACTCCTATCTTAACCTCTCTGTCATAAGTTAGGAGGAGGTGTTTTCCAGATGAATGGGACAGGTTTTGACTAGATGTTGAGATGATCCACAATACATACAGAGATTCTGTCTCTGTCTTTTCTGGTGTTCTTCAGCAGACAGATGGGAGCGGTTGACCTGCATGGGTTCTTCATCCACGGGAGGTGAATGCAGTCGAGCAACTAGACGTGGTCTTCTACGGTCAAATCTGCCCCTCTCCAAGGCACGCTCTCTGTGTCGTAAGTCCACTTTGTTGCAGAGAGAAATTAATTAATCCAATCTGGGAGGAAGGTCACGGGAAGCCAGATCTTCTTTGAGTCTTTCGGAAAGTCTTCTCCAAAAGGCTGCTATGAGGACATCCTTGTTCCAATTGAGTTGTGATGCCAAGGTCTGGAACAGAATGACATACTGTCCTACAGTTTTACTGCCTTGCTGAAGGTGTACAGTGTCTGCTGAGGCAGAAGTGGTTCTCTCAGGTTCATCAAAGATCCTGCGAAATGTGGAAACAAATTCTGGGCAATTAGCAAGCAGGGGATAACATTTTTCCCAAAGGGGTGACACCCAATCAAGTGCTTGCCTGGAGAGCAAAGAGATTATGTAGGCTACTCGGGTCCTGGCAGTTGGGAAATTGGTTGGTTGAAGCTCAAAATGAATCTCGCACTGGTTTAAGAAACCAATGCATAGTTTGGGATTACCACTGAACTTGCTTGGAGATGAGAGTTGGAGTCAATCAGTGGGTGGTGACAAGGGGGAAGACGACACAGAAGAGGAAGCTAAAACTTGAGCGTTTACTGGAGCGGGGTTAGAAAATAAATCCTGAATGCTATCCAAGTGAGATGACATATCCTGAATTAATTGAATAAGTTGTATTTGAGAAGTCTCCTGTCTTTGCAGATGAGAGAACATCCTGAGAAGAATCCACTCCAAAACCTTGACCACTTGCTGAGTCCATCTGGCCAGTGCAAACTGTCACAGACGAAGGATTTAGAGGCTGTGTTCCCAGGCTGGGTCTTGTATCTGTTTCGTTAGATCCGGATGCTCTCTGAAGGAGACTGGGTTTAATGAAATTCCTATGCAGGAAAAGAGTACTTTATTAAATAGATAGTTGAGAGAATGTAGAAGAATGATTAGTTCACTGGTTAGGACCAGGAGATAACTGGACTCCAGATAATTGGAGAATGGCTGGCTCACCAGTTGGGACCAGGAGGTGACTGGATTCCAGAGATTGGAGGATGGATGGTTCACCAGTTAGGACCGGGAGGTGACTATACTATAACGTAATATATATCTTAGGGAGCGCAGTGAGGAGGCTCACTTAGACAAGCTAAGGGACTTGTTGCATTGGCAATTTGAAAGTGTAGCAGGATATCCTTTTATAGAGGCTGGAGGGTTCCAATTGGCAGAGGATTGAGAAGAGAAGATCCTATTGGCAGAAGAAGCGTCACATGTCCGGATCCAAGGTGGCCACGCCCATGTTTCCCATAGAGTGGCCATCAGTACATGTAGGAATGCCAGCCCTGCCATTGCAGAGAGAAGAGGTAAAACCAGCGGGACCCGACTGAGAGGAGAAAACCACTGCAGCACAGCGCGGGAGCCGGAGAACGCAGCGGGACAGAGCCCGTAGAGGTAAGTAACATGGTCTGATTCTGGGGTCTTGTATGTGGCTTGTAACAGTACCCCCTTCTTCATGAGTGGCCACCGGACACTTTCTTGGTTTATGAGGAACGACATTGAGTCCATACACTGAACGATATCTGTAATAATATCGTTCATGGACGTCACCGGAAGTATCCCTGAACATGCACAACCTGACAATATCATCAGGCTGACCTGCAAATTCAGGTGATGAAAGATATCAATAACAATTTGCGGGAGCGCTCATCGTTAACGATATCTTGCATACACACTGGCTGATATTGTGAATGATTGAACCACAGCGTTATCGTTCAATTGTTCACAATATCAGCCAGTATGTACGCGGCTTCAGAAATGTTAACGGACAAAAGCAATTTTTTTTATTTGCTACTAGCTGGAGTACCCGGCCTTGCCCTGGATTTTAAGAATGTTTGTTTACACATCATTCTACAAACAAACCTCTGCTTAGGCAGACCTCACTAAAAGTGTGACAAACTTCCCCATGCACAGTCCTAGGGTCTTCAAAGGAAGTAGGACCTGTAATGGTGTAAAGCAAATTTCGGAGATAGAAGCATTCAAAATTTGTCGGATGTACAGTGTAAACACGGCCAAGCAGTGGCGTAACTTCATCCCAGGTGCCTGGAGACAAGATAAATGTTGGTGCCCCCCACCCTCAAGTTAAAATTTACCACCCCCAGCACCTTTGCCAGCCCCAGCTACCATCGTCCCTATGCAGTTCCTATTATACAGTGTCCCCAGTAGTGGTCCCCCTATGCAGTACCCTCAATAGAGGAAACCCCTATGCAGTGCCTGCCTATGTAGTGCCCCCAGCAGTAAGCCCCCTGTGATGCCCCAGTAGTAAGCCCCCTGTAGTGCCCCCAGTAGTAAGCCCCTGTAATGCCCCCAGTAGTAAGCCCCCTGTGATGCCCCTGTAGCAAGCCCCCAGTTATGCCCCTGTAGTAAGCCCCCCCTCCCCATGCGCACACATACAAATAAAATACCAAAACTTACCTTAAATCCTGCTCCAGTGCCTGCTGCCATCCGTCCCTGGCGTCCGCTCCTCGGAACCATGGGAGTGACATCATGACATCACTCCCATAGTGCACTGCAAGACCTGAAAGATGGAGATCAGGAGTGAGCTCCGTCCTCCGACTGCCGCTGGCGCTGGGGGGGGGACATAAGGTGTCGGACACCTGCTGGTAACACTCAGTGGGCGCCCGGCAAATGGAGGGTGCAGGGGGTGCGACCGCACCCCCTGCACCCTCCATAGTTACACCACTGGAGGTGGAGCGCCAATCAGCTTCTCCTCAGCAGTGCCCAGAATGGCCGGGTGACAATGGAACCAGGTGCCCCCTTCAGGGCTGGTGCCCAGCGGCAAATGACTCCATTGTCTCCGAGAGTTCCGCCACTGTGGCCAAGAGCTTCTGTTGCTCTGATACCAGATGAATGTGTACTTCCTGGTTGCTAGATCACACTATGAAATGCTCAGCAACTACTTCCAGTTCCTTGTGCAGCTATTTCTGGCATTCAGGGTCTCCACGGTGTATAAGATTCATCCAATCGGTTTTACCCTCCAGGGGCTGACAAAGGAATGAACCGGAAGGAGCCTCTGTGCATTCCCTAGTGCGGTCCAGCAACCAAGGAGGTAGGCAAAACAGTTTGGTCACCACTGATGACCCCATGTAGTTGTGTAACCTCATGTATGAGCAGGTATAAATAAACATTGTGCTGCAGAGCTGTGTTTTTGCATCACAGTATAGTTGCCATCTTTATGGGCCTGATTGTAAATCAGACGGATCTCTCCTCATGGATGCAGATATCATTTAAAAAGGTACTGTAAACGCCACATGAGAGCCATAGTAAATGACGTTCAGAGACTTAGATTATATGCTACAGAATAAGATTCCATAATTCCTTAGTATGTAGCAAAATGCATGTTACAAAATAAAATTCTGAAATAAAAATATTAAAATGTTATTTTTGTTTAATTATTGACCTTGCAGATGGCCCAAGAAGAATGGTGTCCAAATCTGCATCTAACAATAAAAAAAAAAGGACAAGGCTTTTATTCTTCTTTGGTGTTTTAGGTGTAGAACCATGAGAGATCTTGGCTTGTAAACTGTGGTTTGTATAGAAAGACAGAAGGACACATTTTTGCTTTTATATAGTAGATAGTCGAGATAGAAAACTGAAAATAGTAGATAAGCTAAATCTTTTTCTAATTCCGTACCTGACCTGTAGAGGGCGAATGCTAAGCAAATATTGTGTTTTTTAATTAATTAAAAATGAAAGTAATTCATTTTTTTCATTGCCTCTGCCGTGTTTTAATACGCTTGTATGTAAAATGTCATGATCTTGGCTTGTAATCTGTGGATTTGTATAGAAAGACAGAAGGACACTTTTGCTTTTATATAGTAGATATTTTGCAAACACATCTGTGCCCCTCCCTCGCTGCTGCTGCTGGGGGCTACGTCTCGCAGATGCAGTCTGACTTGCAGTAGTGTACTATTATGGAGCTGGAGTAGATAGGTTTGTGAGGGGCTGGTCGGAGGGTTTGGGGGAAGCAGGGGTGGCATAGTAAACCTTTTATGGAAATCTGTATGTATTGGGCTAATCCCACTGGTGGTTGGGCCTTAAGGTGCAGCGTCCCATAACGCCAGGTACCCTACTTATCAACCGGAGCCTTCCAAGAAGTTCCCCTTCTCCTTCCTCATTCTTACTCTACCAGAGCCACGGGAGTAGTGGTGGAAGGTGGTTCTTCAACATGTCCTGGCTTTTCCTCGGTTCTGTATGCCGATGCCATATCCCTGAGGAAGGCCTTATGGCCGATAGCATCGGATGATATATATCCTTACTTCTGTACTGCACTAAGCTGCACCACAAACCTCCGCTGAGAGGGAGACACAGACGGCCGTCTGTACACCAACTGACTACCATTATAATGAGACTTCAACCAGGAAGTATCGCGGTCACAAAGCTGACCAACGAGGCTGTCAAGGAACCAAGCTGGGGCGCGTTACGTCTGTACACACCAGCATACGGAACTGAGGATAAGCCACGACAAGCTGAAGAACCCCCTTTCACCCACCACTCCCGGGGCTCCGGTCGAGTAAGAGTGAGGAAGGAGAAGGGGAACTTCTTGGAAGACTCTGGTGGGTAAGTAGGGTACCTGGGGTTATGGGACGTCGCACCTTAAGGCCCAACCACCAGTGGGATTAACCCAATACATACAGATTTCCATAAGAGGAACTTTTCTTATCAACATTTTGACTCAGACCAAAGTAACCTGCTGATTTGCACAGTAAAGACACCATCACTAACTAACAGGCACTTGAGTAGTGGATGCTTAACACACTTTGGGACTTACAGTTAACAACAAGGATCTGTTCATTGATACACAATACTTGTCCTCACTGCTATTGGATTTGCTCTAAGTTGCATAGGTCATATAATAGTGTATGCATCATATAAATTAATGTACATTCGAGTTTTTAATTATTAGTAAAATTGAACTGTGATTTATTTGTGCTACATCTGTGTTTCCATTTATCACAGAGTAAAACATCACACACTTCCCCTATACACCAACCATGGCTGAGCGCAGGAACTCCCTCGTTTATTGTAAAAAGAGAATAAAGGTACCTCTAATGCTCCTGCTGCCACTACGGCACAGCTTGTGAGTGAGCGCATATCTGTAACCTTGTTATCCAATAGTAAATCTTTGCCTAGGAAGACCTTAAAACCTTGCACTGGCCCTGCATGAGATTTGACCCTAACACAGAAAGCCCACCTGGCTGTCATCAGATACCATAAGACCCCTCCAGTTATGTGGTTAAAAGTATTATCTACATATCCTAAGAATACATTTTAGTTATTACAATCATCGCATTGACTTATCTAATTACAGCATGTGCCTATTGATACCATGGTTTTCTTATTTTGCTAAAATTTTACTGACTTTCCCTACCTCTCAATAACCCCTCTTTCAAGTAAAGTCTTTATTTTGGATGACTGCCTCACAATCCTGCAAACTAGACAACTGTCCTGCTTCGTGTTTGGTTGGGAGTTACATAGGCAAACGTAGGGGAAGGGGGGGTTCCAGCTGCCTGGAAACCCCCCTCCCCAGCTCACACCATACCATGACCACAATATAAATAGTAATATAATATAATTTTACTAGTGCTGCATGTTCTTCTCAGTATCACAATGAAATAATTAGCACCACCTGTGCTTCTTTTAACATGTGTCAGCCAGTGCACCAACTAGGAGATCTGCACTGTTAGGGATGCACTGCTATAGACCATCAATAGAGTTAATGATTAATACCATATAATACTACACTACACAGTACATAAGAAGACCAATATGTATATATATGACCAGGGCAGTGCTAGGTTCTTCTGCTGCTCCCCCAGACTCCCAAACTTGCTCCCATGCTCTGTAATGGCTCCCACATGGGAAAGAACACTCAGCACAGACAGGATGGTCCTACTGCCACATATAATGTCTTACTGTGATCACTGGTCCTGTAATTATAACACATAATACACTATGTATGACACATATAATGGGTTACTGTGATCACTGGTCCTGTATATGCTGGAATTATGACACACAATACACTATGTATGACACATATAATGGGTTACTGTGATCACTGGTCCTGTATATGCTAGAATTATGACACACAATACACTATGTATAACACATATAATGGGTTACTGTGATCACTGGTCCTGTATATGCTGGAATTATGACACACAATACACTATGTATGACACATATAATGGGTTACTATGATCACTGGTCCTGTATATGCTGGAATTATGACACACAATACACTATGTATGACACATATAATGTCTTACTGTGATCACTGGTCCTGTATGTGCTGGAATTATGACACACAATACACTATGTATGACACATATAATGGGTTACTGTGATCACTGGTCCTGTAATTATGACACATAATACACTATGTATGACACATATAATGGGTTACTTTGATCACTGGTCCTGTATATGCTGGAATTATCACACACAATACACTATGTATGACACATATAATGGGTTACTGTGATCACTGGTCCTGTATATGCTGGATATATGACACACAATACACTATGTATAACACATATAATGGGTTACTGTGATCACTGGTCCTGTATATGCTGGAATTATCACACACAATACACTATGTATGACACATATAATGTCTTACTGTGATCACTGGTCCTGTATGTGCTGGAATTATGACACACAATACACTATGTATGACACATATAATGGGTTACTGTGATCACTGGTCCTGTATATGCTGGAATTATGACACACAATACACTATGTATGACACATATAATGGGTTACTATGATCACTGGTCCTGTATATGCTGGAATTATGACACACAATACACTATGTATGACACATATAATGTCTTACTGTGATCACTGGTCCTGTATGTGCTGGAATTATGACACACAATACACTATGTATGACACATATAATGGGTTACTGTGATCACTGGTCCTGTATATGCTGGAATTATCACACACAATACACTATGTATGACACATATAATGGGTTACTGTGATCACTGGTCCTGTAATTATGACACATAATACACTATGTATGACACATATAATGGGTTACTGTGATCACTGGTCCTGTATATGCTGGAATTATGACACATAATACACTATGTATGACATATATAATGTCTTACTGTGATCACTGGTCCTGTATGTGCTGGAATTATGACACATAATACACTATGTATGACACATATAATGTGTTACTGTGATCGCTGGTCCTGTATATGCTGGAATTATGCACACAATACACTATGTATGACACATATAATAGGTTACTGTGATCACTGGTCCTCTATATGCTGGAATTATGACAAACAATACACTTTGTATGATGCATATTAATTCTGGGTAAGTGCCAATTATGCTCTCTGCATGGACTGGCTGCACACTCTAATATCTAGTATTTGGAAACTCCCCTCTAGAAATCATACATTTGCCAGTAAGTTATCCCACTGAAGAAGAAAATAAATTGTGTGGGCAGAAGTAGTCAAAGTCAATAGCCAACAATATGAAAGTTAATAGAAAAAGGAGAAGGTTTGTGAAAAAAATAAAATAAATAAACTGTAGAATAGATAATTGTTAATTATGAACAATTTATACGGTATTTAAATGATATTTCAATCCACAACAAACAAATGCACTTTTTAGTGGAGGCTACCAAGATCAGGGAAAATACCTCAATTCACTTTTGGTATTATGTTACCTAAATTTGCCTAATTACCCCAAAATGCTTTTTAATGATCCGGTTATTGAAGACTAGTTCTCTTTTTACCAGGATAATCCTTTTCCAGGTAGTTTAGTTACCAATTCACTTTCATATCGAATTCCTATTATTTCCTTCAGGAACTTAACATACATGAAATGTTCAAGAGAAGGACACTGATGGCCTCAAGCACATGGTAGTAAGAGAGGATCTCAGTGTTGGGCCACCAGAGCCTGATCTAAGCTTTATTAGCCTGTATCCCAAACTGCACTCTTAGGCCCTCATTCAGAGCCGTACGCTCTGAGCAGAGCGCACGCTCTGAATGAGGGCCGCCCTCCATAATTATGGAGCGTCCTCCTGGACGCTCGTATAGCTGTGGGTCACCACCCACAGCCTATACGAGCGTGCAATTTGATGGCCGCGATGGTCGTGACCATCGCGACCATCGAAACTGCGAGCTGGAGCCTGCGGTTGAGGTTTTCAACCGCAAGGCCCAGAGTGATTTTGGCTCTATCAGAGCCAAAATCACTCCCACTGACATCACTAGTGATGTCAGTGGGCCGGCTCCTGACGGTAGGCGTTCCCCTGGGAACGCCCCCGTCAGGGAGGCACGCCCCCGGCACGCCCACCAAAGGGGGCGTGTTGTCAATCAACATCGACAGCACGCCCCCTTTGATCAGACACAACGAGCGAAGGACTTTCCTTCGCTCGTCGCGTCTGGCGCATGCGCATGACGGAGCTCCCGCCATCGTGCGCATGCGCAGTGCACAACATCGACCCACTTGCGAGCGGACAGCCACTTGCGAGTGGGTCTGAATAAGGCCCTTAGGTATGAGGAATTCTTCTGTACTATAGATCTGTAAAATTGAGAACTTAATTCCACACGACTCCATTCAAGAAATATTCCCCTCTCCCTAAGCAGTAAAATTTAATTGTAGAGTACATGTACTACCTAATTTCCTGTCTGTGGTACCTGTTCAATCAGGTACCTTCTAGAATACATAGTCAACAACTTTTTTAATTTAAACAGACAGCACTCTATAGACCAGTAAATGCTAGTGCCAAATGTGAGGACAAGAGGGGAGCCCAAAAAAAGGGAGGCCATAAGTGGGAGATGTTTTCTTGAGTGTGTTCATCTTTAATATCAAGAGACCACATTAAGAAGATGCCTGTACTTTACCCTAGTGTCACAAAAAGTACACTGACATAACATGACATGTAGTTACCTGTCCCAGAGGATAGGAGAAGATTTTGCGTGACTGTCTTGTAGAATTTTAGGCTGCCACAGACAGGTGGGCACCCAGGAATTTCGTACCCTGCAGCATAAAGGATAAACCATGGCTAGCTTGGGCTCATACAGTAACATATCTGATCATCAAGACTTACCATGAATTTTAGATTGCAAACATCGCTATACAGTACATTTGCTGTATTGAAATTGCTCCCATCCCCCTAAGTCTAGGCAGCCATTGTGTGGGAACCAATATTCATTAGAATGCAGCCAGTGAGCTCATTGGTAACCTGTGACATCACTGACACTTGATGTATACCTATGTATTCACAACTAGCGAGGCAGCATCCCTCTATGAGGTCACTCATTCCCAGTGGCTGCAGTAACATACTGTAGTGTGATAGAATGTATTCACAGCCCTGATGATCATACAACAAGGTACTGAAACTGGATGATGGGATTTTAACTGGGACAATGCGAATGAACTATGGCTCTGATTAGCATTTCCAATTCTACTAATAGTGACTGGCAACTTTTTGGAAAGGTGAGTGCATCGCTTAATTAAAAAATATAAATACAGTTCACAGGCAACAGCAGAACTTCATTATATCTGTATCTCTTCACAACTGTATATTTCAATGCAAAGATATCAGTGTTCCTCCCATATCAAATGAATGCCACAATAATGTGAGAACATACTACCAATCCACTGAGGGTGGGTGACAGATGCTCTATAACTACAGTTAATATATGTGCGTCTACATATTGCTGCACTGTTCTAGGACACTCACACTATCCAGAAGACCTTACTTGACCCCCAATAAATACGGTAATTGCATTATTGATCTTTATTATCTTATGATGACCTCACAAATATTCACGAAAATTAAGCCTTTTTTGATAATGTTTGCACTAGACATTATATTTATATGTCATCACATAACAAGTATAAGTTTATGGGAATTGTATTTATCTAATATATGTTGGCATTTTAGATCAGTTAGGATCAAATTTGCAATTATACTCCTTTGTGTTACCATACATTGACATTAAAGTACATCAAGCAGAAGAAGCCTTTTTAGGTCTAAAGCAATATTTGGTCTGTTAATGTAATAAGGGCTCTATTTATCAACATTATTTTTACTAAAATAATGTGAAAAATGGTGTTTTGTGTTTTCACACCCTTTTCACATTATTTTAGTATCACCTATAGTTATTACAGGGCAATTGGAGTAGAATTAGAAAAATTCTACTCCAACCCCTAAGTATCACTTATTTTTAGTAAAGCAGATCGCATTTCCCATAACTGTAGTGGGAAATGTGATCCGACCAGAGTTACTAAAAATAAAATGTGAAAAAATATCGGGGAAAGCCCTGTGATAATAACACCACCTGGAGGTGGCGTTATCCAGGGTCTCCCCCGGTTACCGGCCTCCTGCCCTGCTCTAACAGGGAGAGCAGAGCCGGGAGTCGGTCCCAGTAATCAGCTGTGTGGTCTAAACAGACCGCAAGCTGATCACTGCTACACACACCACACGCTGATTACTGTAAAAAAAAAAAAAAAAGAAAAAAAGAAAAAAAATTCCTTACCTGACTCCATGGACCGGTGATCAGGCCTCCGGTGATGATTCCCCTCTGGTCAGCTGGTCTCCCATAGTGCACTGCGGCCCGGTCATCAGGTGATCGGGCCCCAGTGCAGTATGGGAGATCACCTGATGACCGGAGGAATGGAGAACATCACTGGAGGCCTGGAACATGCAGGTAAGTGCTATTAAGGGAGGGGGGGTCACGGGGGAGGGGGTGGTCTGTGATCATGGGGGCGGGGCAATGGCGATTGGTCGGCACGGAGTCTCTGGCAGCGGTGCTGGTGTTTGGCGAGGGGCATTGGCTGCTCTTGGTTCTCTGCAAGCAAATTGTCACTGAGGCCCGGTGAGGCCTGGTGGTGTTTCTGTTCTGTTTGGCATGGGCGCCGCCATCTTGCCTCAAGTTATGTGATTCCAGCTGTCCAATCCTGGTGGGTCATGTGCTCTTTCCAGCCAGTCACAGCGCAGCACCTGGTATTTAGGAAGGTCCAGAACCTTCATTCATTGCCAGTGCAATGTGTTTCTCAATTGCAGCTGAGAGAGAGTACCTGTGCCTTACCTGCCTGCCTAGAAGCGCTACTAGCCTGTTACCTTGTCTGCTCCAAACCTGCTGGACTCATCCTGCACCCTCCATATACCTTCTTACCTGCCTGAGTACCTGAACCTGCTGTTTCCCTGCACCTTGCCTCACACTATCTCCCCGCTGGACTTCATTACCTCTGCCTGCATCAATTACAGCTCACCAAACCTGCATACTGGACATTTCCTGCCTGTCACTATCTGGACATTCTCCCATTTGCTTCACCACAGTTATCAAGTGCACTTTAGTGCTATACCTGGACTTTTTGCCATTCCCATGTCTTCTAAGTCACTTATTAAAAACTCCACTTTTTTATTTAAATCTGCTTCTGTGTCTGCTCCTATCACCACCCCGGGTCCACAACAAACCCAGACTTTCACAGGATAGGCTGCATTCTCACTGATGTCACTGGTTCCTCATGACTGGAGAGGCTGAATTTTCTGTAATGTCACTTGTTCCTAGTGACTGGATAGGCTGCACTCTCAGGGATGTCCCTGGTTCATAGTGACTAGAGAAGCTGCATTCTAAGTGATGTCTTATGTTCCTAGTGATTGAATAGGCTACACACTCAGTGATTACCTGTGTTTCTAATGACTGTAGAGTTTGCACTCTCAGTGATTTCACTGATTCCTAGTGACTTGATAGTTGAAAACTTAGGGATGTCACTGGTTCCTAGTGACTGGATTTCCCATTGATGTCACTGGCTCCTAGTAACTGGATAGTCTGCATTCACAGTGATGTCACTGATTCCTAGTGACTAGATAGAATGAACTCACAGTGATGTCACTGGCTTAGTCACTGGATAGGCTGCATTCTCAGTGATGTCACTGATTCCTAGTGACTAGATAGAATGAACTCACAGTGATCTCACTGGTTTTTAGTGACTGGATAGGCTGCAATCTTAGTGATGTCACTGGTTCATTGATGCCACTGACTCCTAGTGACTAGATTGACATCACTGTAAGTGCATTCTCTGTTTTTTAGTGACTGAATAGGCTGAAATCTCAGTGATGTCACTGGTTCATTGATACTGGAGAGGTGGCAAGCTCAGTGATGTCATGGTTTCTAGAGACTGGATAGACTGAATTCTCATTGATATAACTGGTCCCTAGTGACTGGATAGGCTGCATTCCCAGTGATGTCACTGGTTCCTTCTGACTGGTTATGCTGCATTCTCATTCATATAACTGGCCCCTAATGATGAGATAGGCTGCATTCCCGGTTATGTTACTGCCTCCTAGTGATTGGATAGGCTGCATTCTCGGTGATGTCACTGGCTCCTATTGACTGGTTATGCTGCATTTTCAGTGATGTCACTGGCTCTTACTGAGTGGAAAAGCTGCACTCTCGGTGATGTCACTGGCTCCTATTGACTGGTTATGCTGCATTTTCAGTGATATAACTGGTTCCCAGAGACTGGAAAGGCTGGAGTCTCAGTGATATTCCTGGTTCCTATTGATTAAGGAGAGGCTGCACTGGTCATAAATATTAGTTTCAACCACAAAATGACCCCCTTCCTTGCTTGGTCACGACAGGAGCACTTTAAAAGATGTTGTCTTACAATTGAAGTTTGTCAAAAATGTTGCAGGATAGCATAATTTACAATAAAACAAATGCTGTAGTGACATACACTCAACGGATAAAAGTGATTGAAGGGGGATTTGGGTTTCTGTGTTGCAGCACAGCGTGTACAGTGATGTTACTGCAGCTATTAGCCTGAAAAGATCACCATTTACTGCTAACGTATAATCATGAATCTGATCGTCTGCATACTAGGAATGATTGGTTGCACAAATCTGCTCTTCAGACTCATATCACCAACCTAGCATGGAACTGAAATGTATGTTTTAACAACAGGGAACTATTTTTTAGATAGTGAAATTACATTGGCTATAAAAGTGTCCCTTTTTATTTTTAATGTCATATTCTTTAATTTCATATTCTGCAAAAATTTCTATACGAATATGCCACAAACAAAGCCAAACAGATTGCAGGCAAGTCACATACGAGACACGGACACATGCTGATATGAGGCTTGGTTCCGAGTTAGGAGCAAATATAAAAAAAGAGCAAAATAGGAGCAATGTGCTCCTGGAACATACAGTAACATGTTGCATTTGTCTGCATGCAAGGAAAACACTGGCTACGTGTGTACAGTATGTAGCAGACAAATACTGGCCAGCTCTAGTTTTACAGTGACATTTACAATTAAGCTCCCAACTACACATGGTGCAAATTGCTCCTTTTTAATTGCTATTAAGTCTGAATCAGTCCCATAATGTGTAACAAGTCCTGTGCCCCGATGCTACCTCCACTGTGTGCCAGACTGATTTAAGTAGTGTCAAAGCCGGATGATTGGCTGAGACTGGATCTCAAGTCAATATCGGGCAACACCATCTTATGTTGCCCCTGACGACGCCATCTTGCGTCGTCAGCATAAAACCATTGTGTGCGATGCTAATATGCGATTAGTGTTGTGCGTCTACATTGCTGCCTCATATTGTTAAAAGTCCTAACATACCCCATACGCACATTAAATCATACATATAATATATAAGACGCACAGTGCACAGTTGCGCTGTTTATCAAAGCACTCTACGAATAAATGCACAACGCTTATTAGCGACTATACGCAATATTCTCACACTAAAAAAGTTCCTCCACATTAAAGGCTTAATATTAGAGGTTATATTAGCGAATACTTATGTTGTGAAATGTAATGTATATGATATTTAAGGTACATAAGCTAGTAAACATATCATGTTTGGTACCATTCTAAAGCACTCTTTGTTTGCAGATTTCCGGTTCAACCCGCAAGGAAATCGCATCATGCGTTCACAAGATAACTATATGAAAATAGTGGTTAGAATGTGAAGCTATATGAAGTGTTTTTTACTAGTCTAAACCAGTTCTTCGGCGGGAAAACCACACAAAGCAACATCTGAGGAGCTGGGACATACCCCTAGTGATCCTATATGAACTGTCCAATGACCTGCATCATACCAGAATGTCCACGAGCAAGATCCAATGGAAACCCGTTAACTAGTTTCTTTGTTCTGGAAAGGTATATAGCTTGCTTGCTGGTTCTAGTATACAGCCATTCTTTTTTGGATGACCACAGGCTTCTGGACTGATGACTGTTTGCTGGGACCAGTGCGCACGCGTATGTATTGGGCTGTATCGTATTCTGTATCTCATTGTCTTTGCGCTAATTGTGCTAGATGAAAGCGTGTAACTTTCTTTTATTACAATAAGAACTTTTGTGCATTGGAAACACAATTATTGTCTGGACAGCGATTATATCTCTCTAGCAATTTAAGCATATTCATAGTAGCATTACAGGAAAAGGTGCATTACAATGTCTACATCAGTGATATCGCTGCGTGAGCAAAAATGAGGGTCCCTCACTTTAAAAAATTGGGGTCCTACTCCACAGTTTCTGGGTCCCATCACAACGTATACCTCAGTACATGTAGCACGTAACATGCTATAGTGCATATTTTGCACTGAGAATGACATGAGGGTCTATTCACTAAACCTTGGGGGCCTATTTACTACAATCAGCATTTAATATGCAGATTGTAGTGTGATACTTTCACCTAAATTCGCATTGCAAATTAGGCAATATCACAGGGATTTAATCAAAAATCCCCTGCAGGGACAGAGCCTGCGATAAAACTCTGTCACTGCGAATCCCGTCAGTAGCCTCATCAATGTATTTTTCACAAAAATACAGTGACAGGGTGCCTGAGTATGTGCTGACTGGATATACCATAATCCACCGCTCAACCGCGACCCCCCCACCACGATCAACCCCCGCGATCTCCCCGTCAACACTTTTACTTACCTACAGTGATTGGTGACGTCCTCACCACAGATATACAGGTGTCACATACACTAATCAGCCCAGTCTCCATATACAGACACAGGAGCACACAGATATACAGGTGTCACATATCACATTACTCAGCGCAGTCTCCCATATACAGACTCAGGAGCACACAGATATACAGGTGTCACATATCACATTACTCAGCGCAGTCTCCCATATACAGACACAGGAGCACACAGATATACAGGTGTCACATATCACATTACTCAGCGCAGTCTCCCATATACAGACTCAGGAGCACACAGATATACAGGTGTCACATATCACATTACTCAGCGCAGTCTCCCATATACAGACTCAGGAGCACACAGATATACAGGTGTCACATATCACATTACTCAGCGCAGTCTCCCATATACAGACACAGGAGCACACAGATATACAGGTGTCACATATCACATTACTCAGCGCAGTCTCCCATATACAGACTCAGGAGCACACAGATATACAGGTGTCACATATCACATTACTCAGCGCAGTCTCCTATATACAGACTCAGGAGCACACATATATACAGGTGTCACATATCAAGTTACTCAACCCAGTCTCCATATACAGACTCAGGAGCACACAGATATACAGGTGTCACATATCACATTACTCAGCACAGTCTCCCATATACAGACTCAGGAGCACACAGATATACAGGTGTCACACATCACATTACTCAGCACAGTCTACGTTCTTGTCACATTGCATGCAAAAAAAGATATACGGTACAAAAATTCTCACTGAACTAGAATTTTGTGTATCTATAATCCAAAAACAGTCATTAAACCCCTCCTAGTATCTAATATAGGATAATAATTGTAATATCTTTATTATTATATTTCATAAGTGGGTGCAACCTCAAGCCCACTGTTTCCAAAGATTTTGGAAAAAAGTAGTCCATATTGGTGCACACTGACAAAAGTTTATAAAGTAACCTTTATTTAAATCAATTAAAATTATTAAATGTACAGTATGTGCTGAAGCAAGTGAAATGAAGTTAAAAACCAAAAAAAGTGAAGGAAAATCTTCTAATAAAAATAATGAATTAAGATAAGAACCAAGGGGTCTCCTCAATTATTTGTCTGTTTATTATTTTTTGTTGTTTTCTTATAATTATCGTTACATTTAAATGCTGTTTAAATTTCCACCTTATTGGCTATCCCAATCCTAAGCTGTTATTCTGTTTATTACAGAGACTTGTCTTAATATCCATCAAGTCTGCGAGGAGATTACTGATATATTTTACAGCAATCCCTGTTGTATAGACAATTGCAACTATGTAATAAAAATTGCAATGTTGTTACCAGATGTATTGTTTTACTGCAACAATTGCTTTTTCTTGTAGCAATTTTGTCTACCGATCACCTCATGAACTGGGAGAGATAAATATATAGCTGATACCTTGAAATCGATTTGTGATTTTTAGAGATATTGGCAGGAAGTTTGCAGAAGATAGATATACATCTATTCAGCTAAAGACAATTGTTATTCTCGTCATCCCCTACAAGCTGACATGACTATGATTATATACCTAAAGCATATTACATGCAAATCACTTCAAGTACTGGTCTGGTTAAGTAGCTGGTAATGTGCACAAAAACATATTCATTATAATCAAACAAGATAATAAACTGTCTGCTTTCCTATCCAGATCATTATTGACCCCATATTTGCAATGATCCAAAAACCCCACCTCAAAATACAAAAGAACAGACTGACTAAAATACCAAATTTAAATTCCTCCATACAGTGAACTTAACCAACATAGGGGTCTAACCCTAACCCTCCCCCTGCAGCCTAACCCTAATTGTTCCCCTGCAGCCTGGTCCTAACCCTCCCCCTTCAACATAACCCTAACCCTCTCCACTGCAGCCTAACTCTAACCCCCCCCCTCATCCTAACCCTAACTCTGCCCCCTGCAGCCTAATCCTAACCCTCCCCCCTGCGGCCTAACCCTAACCCTCCCCGCTGCATCCTAACCCTAACTATGCCCCCTGCAGCCTAACTCTGCCCCCTGCAGCCTAACCCTAACCCTCTCCCTGCAGCCTAACTCTAACCTTCCCCCCTGCAGCCTAACCCTCCACCCTGCATCCTAAACCTAACTCTGTCCCCTGCAGTCTAATCCTAACCCTCCCACTGCCTAACCCTAACCCTCCCCTCCCACAACCTAACACTAACCCTCCCCCCTGCAGCCAACCCTAACCCTCCCCCCTGCAGCCTAACCCTCCCCTCTGCAGCCTAACCCTAACCCTCCCCCCTGCAGCCTAACCCTCCCCCCTGCAGCCTAACCCTTACCTTCCCTCCCCCCTGCAGCCTAACCCTAACCCTCCCCCCTGCAGCCTAACGCTATCCCTCCCCCCTGCAGCCTAACCCTATCCCTCCCCCCTGCAGCCTAACCCTTACCTTCCCTCCCCCCTGCAGCCTAACCCTATCCCTCCCCCCTGCAGCCTAACCCTATCCCTCCCCCCTGCAGCCTAACCCTATCCCTCCCCCCTGCAGCCAAACCCTTACCTTCCCTCCCCCCTGCAGCCTAACCCTATCCCTCCCCCCTGCAGCCTAACCCTATCCCTCCCCCCTGCAGCCTAACCCTTACCTTCCCTCCCACAACCTAAACTTAACCCTCCCCTGTCTTTGAAAGAGATAAAGATGACGGAGATAAAACTACTGACCAATCAGCTCCAAACTGTCACTTTACAGACTGCATTTTAATAATGAGTTAGGAACTGTCCCATTGGTACTTTATCTCCATCCACTTATCTCTCGCCAAGGTTTAGTACATAGACCTCCAATTAACCACACCTTGAAACAGGTACAGTAGGGTACTTAAAATCCTAAATTAAACATTCACAGGTATATAAAATATTATAATTCAACAGACTAGAAAAGTGCTCAGGTATAGCATCATAGCGCAGTCCAAACTCTTATCACATTAATCACAAGAATACGCGGCACTGCAGAGCGCTATGATAGTGACATGATATAATTACACTTTGTGCTTAATCAATAATAACAGTACTGGAATGTTTAAACACTCTCTATTAGGTGAAATCAATGAGTGTAAATATACGAAATCAAGTTAATGGACTATAATGTTTTCATCAATGATGACGGATCTGTGTAAATGACTTTTGTATAAAGTAATCTATGGCACCTCTTGTCTGAATCATAGAGTACTCAGGAATATGTTGTACTACACTGAAATGCCATCTGATATGGTCCAGTTGTTTATACTGTAGCTCCTTTCAGTTAACAATAAATTACATTTACATGTAAAGTAGCACACAAGTGTTTTATCACATAATCCAAGATTTACACCAGACTGACCACAAACTCAATCTCAATGACATTTGTGCATATAAGATTTATCTGAGGTTTTATAGTTACCTGGATAAATACAGTGGATCATTTTTGTTACAAGTACTTTTACTGAGATTAGCTTTTCTGAACTCAGAATTTAAGGTTAGGCTGCGGGAGGGGAGGGTTTAGGGTTAGGCTGCGGGAGGGTTAGGCTGTGGGAGGGGAGGGGATAGGGTTAGGCTGCGGGAGGGGAGGGTTTAGGGTTAGGCTGCGGGAGGGTTAGGCTGTGGGAGGGGAGGGGATAGGGTTAGGCTGCGGGAGGGGAGGGGATAGGGTTAGGCTGCGGGAGGGGAGGGGATAGGGTTAGGCTGCGGGAGGGGAGGGGATAGGGTTAGGCTGCGGGAGGGGAGAGATAGGGTTAGGCTGCGGGAGGAGGGTTAGGCTGCGGGAGGGCAGGGTTAGGCTGCGGGAGGGCAGGGTTAGGCTGCGGGAGGGCAGGGTTAGGGTTAGGCTGTGGGAGGGTAGGGTTAGGGTTAGGCTGTGGGAGGGCAGGGTTAGGGTTAGGCTGTGGGAGGGCAGGGTTAGGGTTAGGCTGCAGGAGGAGGGTTAGGCTATGGGAGGGGAGAGATAGGTTTAGGCTGTGGCAGGCTAGGGTTAGGGTTAGGCTGTGGGAGGGGAGAGATATGGTTAGACTGCAGGGGAGGGTTAGGCTGCAGGAGGAGGGTCAGGGTTAGGTAGCAGGGGGGAGAGTTAGGGTTAGACTGTGGAGGAGGGTTAGGCAAGAGGAGGAGGGTTAGGATTAGGTTGCAGTGAATGATAGAGAGAGAGAGGAGAATAGGGCCCCTGCACTGAGGAGGCCAGAGGAGCAAAAGCTTAATGGAGGTTTGTAACCTCCTTTCAACACCAAGAGCTAGTGCCTAGCCGGAGGGAACCCCAGTAGTATGCTATCATCACTAAACTAGTATTTTGGACAAATTATTCACTGGATGGACCTGGGTGGTGGAGATAGAGCTAGTGCCCAGCAAATGATGGGTCTACAATACCTGCTTAGTAATAGTAGGATACTACTGGGATGTACAGTACTCTCTGTATTTGATTTTTGCCACATTCTCTCTCTTGTGACTAATGACACTATGCTGCTAATATTATGGTGTAGGCAGACCCTCATTAACTGCCTTGGGTCCTCAAAATCTTAGTCCAGCTCTGCCCAAGTCTATAACAGAAATATTAAATTGTTGGTTTTCATTTTGCATCAGAGCTGCCAATATTCTTCTGTCATCAGCTTTCAGAAGTCCTTGTGTTTGTAACCCTACTTTACTATTAAATTAGGGTATTCAGACTATCTGTGCCTCTGCTATGCTTTTGGGTTGATTCTATAGTGCCTCCACCCAAGCCTTGTATATACAGTATGATAGCTAGCTACCAGGAGCTTGCTTGGGAGAACCCCTATCTGTAGGAGAGAGAGTGTTTGAGAAAGGTTATCCCCTTTGACCAAAACCGGTCATAGACAAATTACTGATGATGTATATCTGACACAAATACAGACTTTATTAGGCTGAAACATTTCAGGATGCAGATCTTATGAAAGAGGGTTATACTGAGGATGCACAATAATATAATGCATAAATCACACAAAAATGATGGTCACATTAGTTACACATTGTAACATTAAACCACAAGCACATATCTACACTTACAAATGGATTAAGTAAATAACACTCCTACTACATATTTTAATATGGGTGAGGACTCCTATTCTATAATCTTTAGTTATATGCTTCCTTCACTAACTTAAATGTATATACTGTATATATTGTGATTCTTGGGGTTAATTAGCACGGCAGAGGGTGAATGGGTGCAGTGTTTAGGTGCTTAATGAGGGTCCACACACAGCTTTCAGATGAAATAAACAAGGTGATGCTTTACTGCCAGCATGTGAAATCAAGAGACAAAACAGAACACAAAAAACCTAGCTCTTGTTTAGGGCAATAGCTCACTTCTTCAAACCTCTCTATAAGGGAGCAGCTAGTCTGCAAACAAAAGTCCCAAAGTCAGCTTAGCCCTGCTTCTTGCAGGTCAACACAGGCTCCGGCCTGGTCTCTGGTTGGCTGGCTACCACAGCCTCACAGTCTGGCCTGCTTCCTTGCAGGTACCATAGCTCAGTCCCAGAGTTAGATAGCCTTCCCTGTACCTCACAGGTCTAGGCTTAGGCCTCCTGGCCCCCAATGGCTTCCTGGCACAATGAGCTCTGTCTGACTGTTCTGCCTCAGTCCTCCCTGGACTGAATCCACTGGGCAGCCCTTACACAGCTTCCCAGAATCCTTTTCTAGTCTGTGTGGGTGGATCTCCCCTGCCCCACACAGAATCTGCTGCTCATCAGTTCCACCTCTGGGGACACTGCCACAATATATATAAATATAAATATATATATATATATATATATATATATATATATATCTGTATACAAACTCTTGGGTTAGATACATATTTCCCACCCACAGCTTAGTTTCCACTCTAATAATTTCCGTACCTATTGGTTTACCTTTTCTAATACACTTACAATGTTGCCACAATATTAGTAAATACATGTAAATAACTATATTGTTCTTTAAAATAAATACTGGTCAATCCTTTACTATTGTTTTGCTTCTTCAAACTAAGGACCAGAAAGAGAGAATATATGGCAGCTAAAGTTTTAACCCTTAAATAAATGGATATCAAATCTTATTGATCCTCCTTTACTTCCACATTACATGTCCCATACTGAGAAGTTGGTTATAGCATAACAATCACTGTGTGAAGAAAGTTGGTGTATAGATGCATATATATATATATATATATATATATATATATACACACACACATATATATATATATATATATATATATTTATATGGGTTTATCAAGGCTGGATGACATAATGGTTGTGTTATCTCCCTGCAGGTGATGATTGCACATGGGAATATCCTCCACTGAATAGTATTACAACCTAGATATAGGTGATGTGATGCACAAAGCTAAGCTGCAGCTGTAGTTTGAGGGGTATATATAATTATGGCCCTCATTCAGAGCCGTACGCTCTGAGCAGAGCGCACGCTCTGAATGAGGGCCGGGCTCCATTTTCATGGAGCGTCCTCCTGGACGCTCGTATAGCTGTGGGTCACCACCCACAGGCTATAAGAGCGTGCATTGTGATGGTCGCGATGGTCGAGACCATCGCGACCATCGAATTTGCGAGCCGGAGCCTGCGGTTGAGGTTTTCAACCGCAAGCTCCGGAGTGATTTTGGCTCTATCAGAGCCAAAATCACTCCCACTGACATCACTAGTGATGTCAGTGGGCCGGCTTCTGACGGGAGGCGTTCCCGTGGGAATGCCCCCGTCAGGGAGGCACGCCCCCGGCACGCCCACCAAAGGGGGCGTGCTGTCAATCAACATTGACAGCACGCCCCCTTTGATCGGACACAACGAGCGAAGGACTTTCCTTCGCTTGTCGCGTCTGGCGCATGCGCACGACGGAGCTCCCTCCGTCGTGCGCATGCTCAGTCCATAACATCGACCCACTTGCGAGCGGACAGCCGCTCGCGAGTGGGTCTGAATCAGGCCGTATATGTTATGTGAATATTGTCTGTATCTATCCTGAGTGAGACAGGTGAGCTCAGTCACTTATAGGGGTATTCAATATGGGAGCGATAACATCGTTTTTTGCGTTAATATCGGAGGTATGACGTCATTATCGCAGGTTTTAGTTTTACACCCTATTCAATATCAAAGACTTATCGCAGTTTTGAAAAGTCTTTGATTAAAAACGGTGATAACTTTTCACCATTGAATAGGTGTCGAAAAAAAGTGCAGAATTGGGGTTTAGGGGTGCAGGCTTAAAAAAAATAGCCTGCACCCCTGAGATTGACATTTAAAAAAGAACTGTCAAAAAAAGTAAAAAAAAAAATAGGGACACCCCAAAAAATGAATGTAAAAATTGGGTGCAAAAAAAAAAATGGGAAAAATTGTATAACAATAGGGAAATAGGTTCAGGGCTATTCTGCAAGTATGAGGCAGGTGTATTCTAGAATAGGCTATTAGCAGCAGGTGTATTCTAGAATAGGTTATTAGCAGCAGGTGTATTCTAGAATAGGTTATTAGCAGCAGGTGTATTCTAGAATAGGTTATTAGCAGCAGGTGTATTCTAAAATAGGTTATTAGCAGCAGGTGTATTCTAGAATAGGTTATTAGCAGCAGGTGTATTCTAGAATAGGCTATTAGCGGCAGGTGTTTTCTAGAATAGGCTATTAGCAGCAGGTGTATTCTAGAATAGGTTATTAGCAGCAGGTGTATTCTAGCATAGGCTATTAGCGGCAGGTGTTTTCTAGAATAGGCTATTAGCAGCAGGTGTATTCTAGAATAGGTTATTAGCAGCAGGTGTATTCTAGAATAGGCTATTAGCGGCAGGTGTATTCTAGAATAGGCTATTAGCGGCAGGTGTTTTCTAGAATAGGTTATTAGCAGCAGGTGTACTCTAGAATAGGCTATTAGCGGCAGGTGTTTTCTAGAATAGGTTATTAGCAGCAGGTGTATTCTAGAATAGGATATTAGCGGCAGGTGTTTTCTAGAATAGTATTATAGCGGCAGGTGTTTTCTAGAATAGGATTATAGCAGCAGGTGCACAAATGCAGAATTTTTAAAAACTTACTTTAGGGACATAAAAATATGCTAGTACCCATTTTCATGTACCCCAAATTTGATGGGACCACTTAAAAAAACTAAAAAAATAACCTAAGTGCTCTTCTGCATCACTTCTTCAATGTCGGGAAAAAAACACCTGCTGCGGCTATTTAAAGCCCCGACTTTCAATTAAAGGCTAAAACGGGGGTACCCATAGTGTTCCCCCATGTTTTTACAACTTTAGAGGGGTCTTACAATTATTTTAAGGAAAAATTCGTAACTTTACGCAAATCCAACTTCGGAGTTTCCCGTTTTCGTTAATTTGATATTGAATACGGGGATAAGCGGGAGCGCGCACCATACCTTTACGCAGAAAAAACTCCGATATGAAACGTTAACTTCGCCAGGGAAGTTAACCTTTCATATTGAATACCCCTCTTAATGTAAGGTCACAGGCTGATTCTTAGGCTGTTGTACTTAGTGAATGCCTCAATGAGGTTATAGAAGACTTAAGCTGCATACACACACAACGATTTTGTTACCAGCGATTTTATGAACGATTTTGTGTCAGATTATCTTTCAGATTTTTTAAAGTGTAATGAACGATTTTTATGAACTACAAACGATTTTTGCCTATTCCCTTAATGAAAATCGTTCAGTTGACAAGTCTGACTGAACTACAAACTACAAGCGTGAACGCGCATGAACCGATAATCGTTCATCATTTGACTCAGAGAGTGAACGATTGTTTCAAACGATTATCGTTTAACGATAATCATGAAAAAAAATCGTTGTATGTGTATGCAGCTTTACACCGGTCCAGCTCAGACTGAAGCTGACTGACTCCCAGGTTGTGTGGCTGCGTTCTGTCACAGAGCTCCTGATATAATAGTAGTAAGCAGTCTAGTATTAGATATACACAGATGCTGCAGTCGTATTTCACTAATCACTGAGGATGGCTGCAGGGGACGTTTCCCCTGCAGCCATCCTCAGTGATGCCCAATTATGCCCATAGTATGATATGTTAGAGGATCTTTTCCGTGTATAAGTTAGTGGGTATAGTAAGAAAAGAATATAGGGCCGTCACTGTGGAGAGATTACAGACCTCTCCCGACGTATTCCAGTCAGCACCAGCGTTACTCTGGCTGCTCCCCTTAGACATTAGGTAAGCTCTCTCTCTTCTTAAATGGGCAGAAATCTGCTCTGATCCCCCTACTCAATGGCTGCCACTTATCACTTCTCCTCACCTGCAGTCCACTTTAGAGAGCACGGGCTCTGTTTCTCTACATCAGGTACCTGACTCAGACTCCCTCCTCTTTCAGGCATTACCTCAGGTCAGCTTAGAATTAACTGACCCCTCTCTCTAACTGTTACTTCTCCTCAGTGTCAGTGTGCACAGTGATCAGTACCAGCTCTAACTGACCCCTCTCTCCAACTGTCACTTCTCCTCAGTGTCAGTGTGCACAGTGATCAGTACTAGCTCTAACTGACCCCTCTCTCTAACTGTCACTTCTCCTCAGTGTCAGTGTGCACAGTCAGCAGAACTAGCTCTAACTGACCCCTCTCTCCAACTGTCACTTCTTCTGAGTGTCTGTGTGCACAGTCATCAGTACTAGCTCTAACTGACCCCTCTCTCTAACTGTTACTTCTCCTCAGTGTCAGTGTGCACAGTGGGGGTCATTGAGACCCGCTCGTGAGCGGCAGTATGCTCGCAAGCGGGTCGATGTTCCACCACTGCACATGCGCACGACGGAGGGAGCTCTGTCGTGCGCATGCGCGAGACCCAGCGAGCGACGGGCTCTCCATCGCTCTGGGTCTCGCACTAAAGGGGTCGTGCTGTCGATGTTGATTGACAGCACGCCCCCTTTGGTGGGCGTGCCTGCCAGATGGAGGCGTACCCATGGAAATGCCTACCGTCTGAAGCCGGCCCCACTGACATCACTAGTGATGTCAGTGGGAGAGATTTTGGCTCTGATAGAGCCAAAATCACTCCAGGGCTTGCGGCAGCGAGACCCTACCGCAGGGTCTCCGTTGCAAGCCCGATAGTCGCGATGGTCAAGACCATCGCGATCATCATCATGGACGCTCGCTATAGCTGTGGGTGGTAACCCACATCTATGCGAGTGTCCATGAGGACGCTCCAAAAAAAGGTAGGAGGGCCCTGATTCAGAGCGTTCAGCTCTGAATCAGGCCCAGTGATCAGTACTAGCTTTAACTGACCCGTCTCTATCTGTCACTTCTCAGTGTCAGTGTGCACAGTCATCAGTGCTAGCTTTAACTGACCACTCTCTGTCACTTCTCCTCAGTGTCAGTGTGCACAGTCAGCAGAACTAGCTCTAACTGACCCCTCTCTCCAACTGTCACTTCTCCTTGTCAGTGTGCACAGTCATCAGTACTAGCTCTAACTAAACCAGTGTTGGCTAACGTTGACACTCCAGCTGTTGTGGAACTATATATCCTAGCATGCCCTGCCACAGTTTTAGCATGCCCTAATAGCAAAACTGTAGCAGTGCATGCTGGGTTATGTAGTTCCATAACAGCTGGAGTGTCAAGGTTAGCCAACACTGGACTAAACGCTCATTCTATCACTTCTCCTCAGTGTCAGTGTGCACAGTCATCAGTAGTAGCTCTAACTGACCCCTCTCTCCAACTGTCACTTATCCTCAACTGCTGTCCACTTTAAAGAGCATGGGCTCCGTTTCTCTAAATCAGGTACGTGACAGACTCCCGCCTCTTTCAGTCATTACCTCAGGTCAGCTCTGCTCTAACTCCAACTGTCACTTCTCCTCAATGTCAGTGTGCACAGTCATCGCTACTAGCTCCAACTGACCCTTCTCTCTATCTGTCACTTCTCCGCAATGTCAGTGTGCACAGTCAGCAGAACTAGCTCTAACTGACCCCTCTCTCCAACTGTCACTTCTCCTTGTCAGTGTGCACAGTCATCAGTACTAGCTCTAACTAAACCAGTGTTGGCTAACGTTGACACTCCAGCTGTTGTGGAACTATATATCCTAGCATGCCCTGCCACAGTTTTAGCATGCCCTAATAGCAAAACTGTAGCAGTGCATGCTGGGTTATGTAGTTCCATAACAGCTGGAGTGTCAAGGTTAGCCAACACTGGACTAAACGCTCATTCTATCACTTCTCCTCAGTGTCAGTGTGCACAGTCATCAGTAGTAGCTCTAACTGACCCCTCTCTCCAACTGTCACTTATCCTCAACTGCTGTCCACTTTAAAGAGCATGGGCTCCGTTTCTCTAAATCAGGTACGTGACAGACTCCCACCTCTTTCAGTCATTACCTCATGTCAGCTCTGCTCTAACTCCAACTGTCACTTCTCCTCAATGTCAGTGTGCACAGTCATCGCTACTAGCTCCAACTGACCCTTCTCTCTATCTGTCACTTCTCCGCAATGTCAGTGTGCACAGTCATGATGGCTAGCTCTTACTGACCCATCTCTCTAACTGTCACTTCTACTCAGTGTCAGTGTGTACAGTCAACAGTACTAGCTCTAACTAACCCATCTCTCCAACTGTCACTTCTCCTCAGTGTCAGTGTGCACAGTCATCAGTACTATCTCTAACTGACCCATCTCTCTAACTGTCACTTCTACTCAGTGTCAGTGTGCACAGTCAGCAGAACTAGCTCTAACTGACCCCTCCATTTAACTGTCACTTCTACTCAGTGTCAGTGTGCACAGTCATCAGTAGTAGCTCTAACTGACCCCTCTCTCTAACTGTCACTTCTCCTCACCTGCTGTCCACTTTAGAGAGCATGGGCTCCGTTTCTCTACATCAGGTACCTGACTCAGACTCCCGCCTCTTTCAGTCATTACCTCAGGTCAGCTCTGCTCTAACTGACCCCTCTCTCCAACTGTCACTTCTCCTCAGTGTGCACAGTCATCAGTACTAGCTCTAACTGACCCCTCTCTATATGTCACTTCTCCTCAGTGTCAGTGTGCACAGTCAGCAGAACTAGCTCTAACTGACCCCTCCATTTAACTGTCACTTCTACTCAGTGTCAGTGTGCACAGTCATCAGTAGTAGCTCTAACTGACCCCTCTCTCTAACTGTCACTTCTCCTCACCTGCTGTCCACTTTAGAGAGCATGGGCTCCGTTTCTCTACATCAGGTACCTGACTCAGACTCCCGCCTCTTTCAGTCATTACCTCAGGTCAGCTCTGCTCTAACTGACCCCTCTCTCCAACTGTCACTTCTCCTCAGTGTGCACAGTCATCAGTACTAGCTCTAACTGACCCCTCTCTATATGTCACTTCTCCTCAGTGTCAGTGTGCAGAGTCATCAGTACTACCTCTAACCGACCCATCTCTCTAACTGTCACTTCTACTCAGTGTCAGTGTGCACAGTCATCATTACTAGCTCTAACTGACCCCTCTCTATCTGTCACTTCTCCTCAGTGTCAGTGTGCACAGTCATAGGTACTAGCTCTAACTGACCCCTCTCTATCTGTCACTTCTCCTCAGTGTCAGTGTGCACAGTCATCAGTACTAGCTCTAACTGACCCCTCTCTCTGACTGTCAATTCTCTTCACTGTCAGTGTCCACAGTCATCAGTACTAGCTCTAACTGACCCCTCCATTTAACTGTCACTTCTGCTTAGTGTCAGTGTGCACAGTCATCAGTACTAGCTCTAACTAACCCCTCCCTTTAACTGTCACTTCTCTACAGTGTCAGTGTGCACAGTGATCATTACTAGCTCTAACTGACCCATCTCTCTAACTGTCACTTCTCCTCAGTGTCAGTGTGCACAGTCATCAGAACTAGCTCTCTCTCTTCTTAAATGGGCAGAAATCTGCTCTGATCCCCCTACTCAATGGCTGCCACTTATCACTTCTCCTCACCTGCAGTCCACTTTAGAGAGCACGGGCTCTGTTTCTCTACATCAGGTACCTGACTCAGACTCCCTCCTCTTTCAGTCATTACCTCAGGTCAGCTTAGCATTAACTGACCCCTCTCTCTAACTGTTACTTCTCCTCAGTGTCAGTGTGCACAGTGATCAGTTCTAGCTCTAACTGATCCCTCTCTCTAACTGTCACTTCTCAGTGTCAGTGTGCACAGTCAGCAAAACTAGCTCTAACTGTCCCATCTCTCCAACTGTCACTTCTCCTGTGTCACTGTGCACAGTCAGCAGAACTAGCTCTAACTGACCCTTCTCTCTATCTGACACTTCTCCTCAGTGTCAGTGTGCACAGTCAGCAGAACTAGCTCTAACTAACCCATCTCTCCAACTGTCACTTCTCTTCAGTGTCAGTGTGCACAGTCAGCAGAACTAGCTCTAACTAACCCATCTCTCCAACTGTCACTTCTCTTCAGTGTCAGTGTGCACAGTCAGCAGAACTAGCTCTAACTGACCCCTCTCTCTAACTGTCACTTCTCAGTGTGCACAGTCAGCAGAACTAGCTCTAACTGGTTTTAGGCATCCAGAACCTTCTGGATGATTCTGGCCCACACCACCAATTATGTATAAGTACACATATTATTACATATTTGTGGTACAATTATATTTATAATAACCATTAAACAGATATAATAGTTATATAATAATACTTTTATTTAAATTCTTAACACAGTTTGTAGAGTCATATCACCTGTTGGCTGGATTATCCCTAAATAGAGGTTACATGTTGGCTCAACTTTACATGGCAGAGTGATTTGTGGGCTTTTCTTTGGCAAATAAAAAAACAAGCATAGCAATCAGAGCAATGTGAAATGTATATACTTACCTCACCCTTCACGGGTCAGTTCAGTTATACGCCATTGAGTTCCAAGCATCACATATTATGTCACAGCCCCAGGCTTGTATGTGTGACTGGGGTGAATTCACTCACAGGGGTAAATTTACTAAAGTGAGAGTTTTTAGAAGTGAGTTTTAAAAGTGATGTTGCCCATAGCAACCAATCAGATTCCAGCTATTATATTGTAGAAGGTGCTAGTTAAATAAGTTAAGTAGAATCTGATTGGTTGCTGTGGGCAACATCACTTTTAAAACTCACTTCTAAAAACTCTCACTTTAGTAAATTTACCCCACATTGTCTGGACAAAGAGAAAGAGGTATGGTGTCACTGCACTCCGACTCATATACGCCACGTGCAGTGACATCATAGACACATCCTGAACAATGCAAAATCTACCCAGTGATCACCACTATGCCTCAATTCTCCTGTCTTTCACAATTTCCAAAAGGTCCATCTTTTTCATTTGTATGCAAAGCTGTGTATAAATGCACTAATTACAAAACTACAGTATACAGCATTTTTAAGCATGAATAGGGAGTTGTGTTATATGATTATTCAATAAAAAATGTGGAGAAGTTTGCTGTGTCTGGCAATTAGATGGACTGTCCAACTAGATTGTCGGTGCAGTGTTTCCGGCAATTAGATTGTCGGTGCAGTCTGTCTGGCAATAAGATTGTTTGTGCAGTGCAGCTGGCAATTAGACTGTCTGTGCAGTGTGTCTGGCAATTAGATTGTCTGTGCAGTGTGTCTGGCAATTAGATTGACTGTGCAACTAGATTGTCTGTGCACTGTGTCTGGCAATTAGATTGTCTGCGCAGTGTGTCTAGCAATTAGATGGACCGTGTAACTAGATTGTTGGTGCAGTGTGTCTGGCAATTAGATTGTCGGTGCAGTGTGTTTGGCAATTAGATTGAATGTGCAACTAGATTGCCTGCGCAGTGTGTCTAGCAATTAGATTGACTGTGCAACTATATTGTCTGTGCAGTGTGTCTGGCAATTAGATTGTCTGTGCAACTAGATTGTTGGTGAAGTGTGTCTGGCAATTAGATGTACTGTGCAACTAGATTGTTGGTGTAGTGTGTCTGGCAATTAGATTGTCTGTACAGTTTGTCTAGCAATTAGATTGACTGTGCAACTAGATTGTCTGTGCAGTGTGTCTGGCAATTAGATTGTCTGGCAATTAGATTGTCTGTGCAGTGTGTCTAGCATTTAGATTGTCTGACAATTAGATTGTCTGTACAGTGTGTCTAGCAATTAGATTGACTGTGCAACTAGATTGTTGGTGCAGTGTGTCTGGCAATTAGATTGTCTGGCAATTAGATTGGTTGTGCAGTGTGTCTAGCATTAGATTGTCTGTGCAGTGTGTCTAGCAATTAGATTGTCTGGCAATTAGATTGTCTGTACAGTGTGTCTAGCAATTAGATTGACTGTGCAACTAGATTGTCTGTGCAGTGTGTCTGGCAATTAGATTGTGTTTTAAGGAAAGGATTGGCACTTCATAGGAGTAAAAACAAAAGCTACCTCTTAACCAACACCTGTAGATCTATCCCAAATGGATCTAAAATATCTGTAGAACAAATGGTGGGTGGTGCGGAAGATGGCGCTGATGTTTGACAGAAAAGGCGTGTAAGATTAGGAAAATATATACATATCCTAATTGGATTCATCCTTTGTAATTCTCCAGAAGAGTGTAGATGGCTTTCATAAATATGTGGAGACAAAGGTTGATAGAAACAATGGGTGGTATCGTAAAGTCCAAAGATTGGTGACGAGATGAAATACTATAAAATATCTCTTATAAATACCAAACTAGGGGTTAGATATAGTCTCAGTGGACTTTTCTATAATATTAATCTGATGCTGTAATCTGTACTTCACTTACATCAACATAATTCTATATAACCTATGTGGTATGTGGTGGTATCTTAGTGTTTTCAACTTAGAATATATTTCTTCTTTATAAATGATGATGTAAAGTATATAATAAATACTTCATGATATCTTTAAAGCTGTGGATGCGTACCAAATACTCACAGCCAATGGATGTGTTGACTCTCCTCAAGGTGTCTTTTAAAATCAATCCATCCAGACAATAGTAAAAAGTAAAAAGGTGTTTTATTAATATAACATAAGATATAAAAAAGTTTGTGAAGTGTTGCCAGGCGGGGACCAGTCCTCCACTCAGAGACAAGGTGCCGATCCTAATGACAAATGTTTGACCTAGCAGGTCCGGTGTCTGCGTGGCCAAAAAGAATAGATGAAAATCGTACCTTCCTCCAGGTGGCAGGACCAGTGAAAGCACTCCTCAAGGCCTCCTCCGGCCGACGCATTTTGAGAGGTATCCTCTCTTTTTCAAGGCATGGAGGGAAGTGTTCAGAATGGCTCTTTTTATAGAGCAAACAAAGATGGCGGTGTATCCATTTCAGGTCCGCGGACCGGAATTCCCGACGGATGCGTTAAAAAGTCTTTTTACAGTTCGCTGGAGGTAACTGTATATCTTCTTTTTCTCTGTTTAGAGTGATTAGGTGGCTTAATGTAGTTAGCCTGGCTTTAATTTCCACATTTCAGAGTTTTCGGTGCCGTGAACGGAAGTCTTTCTCAGGGAGTCTGGGAAATGTAGTCTTTTTGCTAAAGACATTGTGGGTCATTCAGACTCGGTTGCAAGCAACGATGTGCTCGCAAACGGGTCGATGGATAACCCTGCACACGCCTACCATTTTGTGGGCAGCTGCACTGACATCATCAGTGATGTCAGTGGGGAGCTTCCTGCTCCATCAGAGCAGAAAGCTCCCTGGGGCTTGCGAGTGCCCAGACCCAACCTTAGGGTCTGGTTGCAAGCCCCGATTGTCGTGATAGTGATCACCATCGCGACCATCCCCCTGGTCGCTAGCTAAGCTAATTTTTGCTAGATTTTTTTCAACATTTTTGTCTTTCCATGTTGCTTTTATATGTTTTAGGCCTACAAATTTGGTAATATTTTCAGTTGAGCAATTATGTTTCTGTTGGAAATGATGAGATAGATGGTGAGTTGGTAAACCTTTCTTGATATTGCATAGATGTTCTGATATTCTTGTTTTAAGTGGCCGTGTGGTTCTGACAATATATGATAACCCATAGGTGCACTCTATCAGATAGATTACGTTTGAAGTACTGCACGTGATGAAGTCTTTTGTTTTTAGATTAGATCCATTAATGACGATTTCAGTATATTTGGAAGAGGTGTCTTTAATGTTCCTACATCTTATACAAAGTCCACAGCGATGAAAACCCTTGGTTCGTATCATATTCTTTAAGGGTACAGGTAATGTGCTTGGGGCGAAGGAAAAACTTCATCATAGAAGCTATTCAATTCATATTAAACAATAACTTTTATCTTCAATGGTGACTTTTTCTTGCAATGCAGAGGGACAGCCATGGGAACTAAATTCGCCCCAAGCTACGCTAACCTTTTCATGAGTTTTTGGGAAGAGACTCATGTCTTCAATAGCGTAGCTTGGGGTAGAGATCTACTAAAATGGCACACATACATCTACGATGTCCTTCTGCTATGGAGTGGAACAGAAGAAAATTTGAAAACCTTCTTTCAAGATCTAAACAACAATTCTTTCAATCTTCAACTCACTATGATTTTTAGTAAAACACAAATAAATTTTCTGGATTTGACTCTATACATAGACAATAATATTACCAATACAAAAACATTTTACAAGCCGACAGATTCAAATGCCTATATCCCCACTGATAGCCAACATCATTCTTTATGAATAAAGGGTGTACCCAAAGGACAATTTTTTGATGTAAAAACGAACTGTAGTGATAAAGTCTGCAAAAAGCCTTTTTAATGTATCTGCCGGGACATCTGGTCCACGGACTGGAACTGGATACACCGCCATCTTTGTTTCCTCTATAAAAAGAGCCATTCTGAACACTTCCCTCCATGCCTTGAAAAAGAGAGGATACCTCTCGAAATGCATCGGCCGGAGGAGGCCTTGAGGAGTGGTTTCACTGGTCCTGCTACCTGGAGGAAGGTATGATTTTCATCTATTCTTTTTGGGCACGCAGACACTGGACCTGCTAGGTCAAACATTTGTCATTAGGATCGGCACCTTGTCTCTGAGTGGAGGACTGGTCCCCGCCTGGCAACGCTTCAAACTTTTTTATATCTTATGCTATATTAATAAAAAACCTTTTTACTTTTTACTATTGTCTAGATGGATTGATTTTAAAAGACACCTTGAGGAGAGTCAACACATCCATTGGCTGTGAGTATATGGTATGCATTCACAGCTTTAAAGATACCATGAAGTGTTTATTCTGTGCAGTGTGTCTGTGCAACTAGATTGTCTGTGCAGTGTGTCTATGCAACTAGATTGTCTGTACAGTGTGTCTGTGCAATTAGATTGTTTGTGCAGTTTGTCTGGCAATTAGATTAGATTGTCTGTGCAGTGTGTCTGGCAATTAGATTGTCTGTGCAGTGTGTCTGGCAATTAGAATAGCTTGTGTTGTTCCTAGGCATTCCTTTAATCACATAAAAAAAACAAATGATTCTCCTATTACCCTATGATTACTTCTTGCTTCTATTCTTATAAATTTCTCCCTTGATTATAGACTATTTCTGAAAATAACAAGCTCATTTTTGTTGTGACCTATTTTTAGTATCTGGATTTGAGATGAGATGTCTGCAGACTCTGTGTTTTGGTTTTGGTTCTAAGTCATTGCCGTGTTTTGGGTTCGGATCTGCATTTTTTTTAAATGATAAAGACAACTAAAATTATGTAATTTGGGACTATTCTTAACCTCAATAACATTATTTTCCACTTGTATCTCCCACTGTGAAAAAATATTAAACAAAAAGACAGCACTCCCACCAAATATTGTACTCACTCACCCATACTCACACTACATACAGTACTCCCACCAAGTATTGTACTCACTCACCCATACTCACACTACAAACAGTACTCCCACCAAATATTGTACTCACTCACCCATACTCGCACTACATACAGTACTCCCACCAAATATTGTACTCTCTCACCCATACTCACACTACATACAGTACTCCCACCAAATATTGTACTCACTCACACCACATACAGTACTCCCACCAAATATTGTACTCACTCACACTCACACTACATACAGTACTCCCACCAAATATTGTACTCTCTCACCCATACTCGCACTACATACAGTACTCCCACCAAATATTGTACTCTCTCACCCATACTCGCACTACATACAGTACTCCCACCAAATATTGTACTCACTCACCCATACTCACACTACATACAGTACTCCCACCAAATATTGTACTCACTCACCCATACTCACACGACATACAGTACTCCCACCAAATATTGTACTCACTCACCCATACTCACACTACATACAGTACTCCCACCAAATATTGTACTCACTCACCAATACTCACACTACATACAGTACTCCCACCAAATATTGTACTCTCACCCATACTCGCACTACATACAGTACTCCCACCAAATATTGTACTCTCTCACCCATACTCGCACTACATACAGTACTCCCACCAAATATTGTACTCACTCACCCATACTCACACTACATACAGTACTCCCACCAAATATTGTACTCACTCACCCATACTCACACGACATACAGTACTCCCACCAAATATTGTACTCACTCACCCATACTCACACTACATACAGTACTCCCACCAAATATTGTACTCACTCACCCATACTCACACTACATACAGTACTCCCACCAAATATTGTACTCTCTCACCCATACTCGCACTACATACAGTACTCCCACCAAATATTGTACTCTCTCACCCATACTCGCACTACATACAGTACTCCCACCAAATATTGTACTCACTCACCCATACTCACACTACATACAGTACTCCCACCAAATATTGTACTCACTCACCCATACTCACACTATATACAGTACTGACCTCCTCCTTCTCTTCTCCAGTAGAAGTCCATGGTCTTCGTAAATTAACAAACAATTTGCAACTCCATGGACAGGCAGCGGGCAGTGCCTGCTGTCACCCAAAAAGTCTTAAGGACTGACCTCCTCCAGGGATTAGGTAAGTACTGGATGTAGTGTGAGTGGAGGTGAGTGAGTGAATGTGTATTGAAGACTTACAATAGTCAGTGTGTGAGTACTGTACAGACTAGGCTAAAGGTCCAGGGCTGGTTATGGAATTTGGGGGTGACCCCAGACTAGGCTTAAAGGTCCAGGGCTGGTTATGGAATTAGGGGGGGACCCCCAGACTAGGCTTAAAGGTCCAGGGCTGGTTATGGAATTAGGGGGGGACCCCACACTACTTTTTTTTACTATTTAACTTTAAAAAAAGAAACCTAAGAAGCATGTACAAATCATTATAGTTACAGTTAATCTGTTTTTATAATCCAAGTTCTGACCTGACAGTAGACCCAAACTGAGACTAGGTCCTACTCAGAACCCCAAAGTGATCTGAACTGGGACTTGATTTGACTCAAAAAACAAAAACCATACTGCGCATCTCTAGATTTTAGTAGACATATTTCCAACAAATCACTATTATTTGCTAAAAAGTAACTGTGCCGTGTCTGAGTTAGCTGCACCCCAAAGAAAGAAGACCTATTTTCCTGTTATAAAAAACATTTCAAGTCTTTTATTACATTTTATATACAGTATTATATTTTCAAGAGTGTGTGTTTTGTAGAGGCAGCATAGTTTACTGTACTTACTGGGTGTGTAGACAAGTTCCTGTCAGCTGTACCCCTAAAATAATAATGGCTTCTTTAAGCCATGCATCTTACACCATGTACCGACAGTATACTGTATGGACAGCCCGTAATGTGTACAATACAATGTCTATAATATACATTGTATACAATGTATATAATGTCACCAAATATTTTAATCCTTTATTACACAGTCAACTGCAGCTCTGGATTCATAACAAAATGCATTTCAGTACTACTGTATAGTCTAATGAATGACGGGTTCCATCAACCAATTAACAGGCTGCACTATAGAAGCTTTGTTGACTATTTGATGCATGCACAGTGCAGTTTAGGAAAAGCGACATCTGGTGGACAGAAAGTTGTATTACACTGTCTGGCTTTTCCAGCACTTCAGTACGTTACGTTATGACTTGCTGTGCCATGCTGCTACTTACATTTCCATGCAGCGGCACGGTATGACACGACTAACACAATGCACTACATGGCGTATGGAGCAAAGTTGTAGTAGGACACATCTGTATTTGCAGTTAAGTTCAACAACAGTAGATTTACTCCTGTCCTTGTGTAAAAGATAAAATCAATCCTGGATCAGTGGATAGAAAGCAGGAGCAGCTACCCAGTACTAGTGCTAGGACAAGTGCTATTATTCATAGTACTTCTTAAACATCTACTTTTATCTACTTAACAGTATGTATGCTTTAGAATTATGTATCATAGTAAATAAGAATATTGTATTACAGTGGCTGACAATTTCTGTATTTGAATTAATTTCCCTGTAGTGCAATTGAACATGTTATTTAGAGGATACCCAGTACGTGATATTAATCACTTATTGGATTTACATTAAGGAACTAGTGCAAAATTGACAATTATCTGCAAAATATTATTTACAGACTGAACTGGTTGTTTTTAATATTGTTGTCTTACCTTTTCACATCCCTCACATATTTTTGACTTTACCATGTCTAGTGTATTAGCATATTGTTTTTAATATAGCAGACTGTGAATTCTAGAATCTGAATTGTGGACACCAATTAGCTCGAATTCATTCTGCATATCAATGTTACTGTATGTGTATGTTTTGTCCTAGTAAGTCCAAACATAAAACATGAATTGTTAAATTAAAATTATTATTAGTGTGCCCCAATAGAAGTACTTTTCCCTGTTTGCTCTTGTATACCTTTTAACTTCTGGGAACACCTATATATAATTTTACATATACGAATAGGAATCTTACCTAAATAATACTATTTTCATCTATCTTGTGCTGGGACCACCCCTCTTGTCTTTCTGTTATGAAGTACTCGCCTCAAGATTATTGTAGAGAGCTGCAGTTTGCTTTTGGTAACATAACCAAACTTTGGGGTTCTGAGGGCCTGATTCTACAAGGATCATAATTGCAAAGCTATAGCTATGTGATGTATGCACACAGGCTATAGATATTAGGGGTGAGCGGGTTCGGATTTCTGAAATCCGAACCCCCCCGAGCCCCCCCGATCCGAGTCCGATCAGAGTCAGGCTCGACTTTTCCCGCCTGACTCGGATCTGAAATCGAGGCAAAACGTCATCATCCCGCCTTCCGAGTCTCGCGGGTTTTGGATCCTATATAAGGTACCCTCGTCAGCGCCATTTTCTCACTCGGCTGTGGACAGTGAAGAGGGAGGGTGGGAGTTAGGGCTGTGTAGTGTAGTGTAGTGTAGTGTAGTGTAGTGTAGTGCTGCTGTTGTCCACTACTTCAAAGTCCATAGGGGCTGGCTGTGTTGTGCTGTGCTGCTGTTGTTAATAGGGGCTGTGTCCACTACTTCAAAGTCCATAGGGGCTGGCTGGACTGTGTTGTGCAGTCAGTTCTCCATAGGGGCTGTGTCCACTCCAAAGTCCTGTGCAGTGTCCCAGTCCTAAAGGGGTGCTGTAGTGTTGTCCAGGGGGTGCTCTGTCCATCAGGGGTGCTCCCCCCAAGTGCTAAAAAAATAATATATTTTCTGTGTTTGTGAATTGTGTGCGCAGTAGCCGCACGTGCATCAACAAAGTAGTGCCAAGCGTGCGCCTGTGTCATAAATAAAGGGCCGGCTGGCTTGACCATTAAAGGGTGCTGTAACCCCCAAAGTACACTCCAGTCCAAACCAAAAAAAAAATAATTTTCTGTGTTTGTGAATTGTGTGCGCAGTAGCCGCACGTGCATCAACAAAGTAGTGCCAAGCGTGCGCCTGTGTCATAAGTAAAGGGCCGGCTAGCTTGACCGTTAAAGGGTGCTGTAACCCCCAAAGTACACTCCAGTCCAAACCAAAAAAATATATATTTTCTGTGTTTGTGAATTGTGTGCGCAGTAGCCGCACGTGCATCAACAAAGTAGTGCCAAGCGTGCGCCTGTGTCATAAGTAAAGGGCCGGCTGGCTTGACCGTTAAAGGGTGCTGTAACCCCCAAAGTACACTCCAGTCCAAACCAAAAAAAAAATATTTTCTGTGTTTGTGAATTGTGTGCGCAGTAGCCGCACGTGCATCAACAAAGTAGTGCCAAGCGTGCGCCTGTGTCATAAGTAAAGGGCCGGCTGGCTTGACCGTTAAAGGGTGCTGTAACCCCCAAAGTACACTCCAGTCCAAACCAAAAAAAAAAATATTTTCTATGTTTGTGAATTGTGTGCGCAGTAGCCGCACGTGCATCAACAAAGTAGTGCCAAGCGTGCGCCTGTGTCATAAGTAAAGGGCCGGCTGGCTTGACCGTTAAAGGGTGCTGTAACCCCCAAAGTACACTCCGGTCCAAACCAAAAAAAAATATATTTTCTGTGTTTGTGAATTGTGTGCGCAGTAGCCGCACGAGAATCAACAAAGGAGCAGCGCCAAGCGTGCGCCTGTGTCCCATAAGTAAAGAGCCAGCTGGCTCATTTCTTAAAGGCTGGTGTAACCCACAAAGTGCACTACTCTCCAGCAAAAATAAAAAAATATTTTCTGTGTTTAGCCGCACGTATATATCAAATCGATATAACATAAATGGAGGACCAAACTTTCTCTGATAAAAATAAAATAGAGAAAGATCAAGAACCACTTCCTCCTAGTGCTGAAGCTGCTGCCACTAGTCATGACATAGACGATAACATGCCATCAACGTCGTCTGCCAAGGCCGATGCCCAATGTCATAATAGAGGGTACATACAATCCCAAATGACAAAGTTCAGGAAAATGACCTTGAAAAAAACATTTAAATCAGCTGAAGAGAAACGTAAACTTGCCAATATGCCATTTACGACACGGAGTGGCAAGGAACGGCTAAGGTCGATCCCTAGTATGTTCATGACTAGTGGTTCAGCTTCACATGACGATGGAAGCCCTCCTCCCACTAAAAAAATCAAAAGAGTTAAGCTGGCAAAAGCACAGAGAAGAACTGTGCTTTCTAAGAAGATATCACAAATCCCCAAGGAGAGTCCAAGTGTGGTGGTGGTTGCGATGCCTGACCTTCCCAGCACTGGACGGGAAGAGGTGGCTCTTTCCACCATTTGCACGCCCCCTGCAAGTGCTGAAAGGAGCACCCACAGTCCACTTGCTGATATGCAAATTGAAGATGTCACTGTTGAAGTACAACAGGATGAGGATACTGGTGTAGCTGGCGCTGAGGAGGAAGTTGGCGAGGAGGATTCTGATGGTGATGTGGTTTGTTTAAATCAGGCTCCGGGGGAGACAGTTGTTGTCCGTGGGATGAAAAAGCCCATCACGGTCATGCCTGGGCAGAAGACCAAACATTCCACCTCTTTGGTCTGGCAATAATTCTATCCAAATCCGGACAACAACTGTCTTGCCATATGTACCTCATGTAAAGGTGGAATAAGTAGGGGTAGGGATGTTAACCACCTAGGAACATCCTCCCTTATACGGCACCTGCAGCGCGTTCATAATAAGTTACTGTCAAGTTCAGAAACTTTGGCTAGGACCGTAAGCAGTCCAGGGACACCTAAATCCCGTTGTCCTGTTGTATCCAAGCACCTGCAAACCACACCGTCAACTCCCTCCTCGTCAATTTCCTCCTTAGTCAGGATCGGAAGTAGTCCTGCAGGCCATGTCACTGGCATGACTGACTCTCCTATCCCGGATTCCTCCGGAGGATCCTGCATTGCTACGCCTCCTGCTGCCGCTGCTGCTGTTGCTGCTGCTGGGAGTCGTTCATCATCCCAGAGAGGAAGTAGGAACACCACTACTTTTACTAAACAATTGACCCTCCAACAGTCCTTAGCGAGGAGGATGAAGTACGACAGCAGTCATCCTGAAGCAAAACGTATAACTGAGGCCTTGACTGCTATGTTGGTGTTAGACGTGCGTCCGGTATCCGCCATTAGTGCAGTGGGATTTAGACAATTGCTGGAGGTAGTGTGTCCCCGGTTCCAAATCCCGTCTAGATTCCACTTCACTAGGCAGGCGATACCGAGACTGTACAGAAACGTCAGAAAAAGTGTCCTCAGTGTCCTGAAAAATGCCGTTGTACCCAATGTCCACTTAACCACGGACATGTGGACAAGTGGAACAGGGCAGACTAAGGACTATATGACTGTGACAGCCCACTGGGTAGATGTATCACCTTACGCAGCAACAGCAGCAGCGTCACCAGTCGCAGCATCTCAGAAATGCCAGCTCGTTCCAAGGCAGGCTACGCTGTGTATCACCGGTTTCAGTAAGAGGCACACCGCCGACAACCTCTTAGAGAAACTGAGGGAAATCATCGCCCAGTGGCTTACCCCACTTAGACTCTCCTGGGGATTTGTGATATCTGACAACGCCACCAATATTGTGCGGGCATTACATCTGGGCAAATTCCAGCACGTCCCATGTTTTGCTCACACAATAAACTTGGTGGTGCAGAATTTTCTGAAAAGCGACAGGGGCGTGCAGGAGACGCTTTGGGTGGCCCAAAAAATTTCAGGCCACTTTCGCCATTCTGCGTCTGCGTGCCGAAGACTGGAGCGCCAGCAAACACTCTTGAACCTGCCCCGCCATCACCTGAAGCAAGAGGTTGTGACGCGGTGGAACTCAACCCTCTATATGCTTCAGAGGATGGAGGAGCAGCAAAAGGCCATTCAAGCCTATACATCCACCTATGACATAGGCAAAGAAGGGGGTATGCACCTGACTCAAGCGCAGTGGAGAATGATTTCCGTGTTGTGCAAGGTTCTCCAGCCCTTCGAACTTGCCACACGTGAAGTCAGTTCAGACACTGCCAGCTTGAGTCAGGTCATTCCCCTCATCAGGCTTTTGCAGAAGCAGCTGGAGAAAGTGAAGGAGGAGCTAAGACGGAGCGATTCCGCTCGGCATGTGGGACTTGTGGATGAAGCCCTTCATTCGCTTTGCCAGGATTCCAGGGTGGTCAATCTGTTGAAATCAGACCACTACATTTTGGCCACCGTGCTCGATCCTAGGTTTAAAGCCTATGTGGTGTCTCTCTTTCCAGCCGACACAAGCCTCCAGAGGTGCAAAGACCTGCTGGTGAACACACTGTCAGCAGAAGCGGAACGTGACACGTCAACAGCTCCTTCTTCATTTTCTCCCGCAACTGGGGCTGCCAGGAAAAAACTTAGGTATCCTAAGTAACCCACTGGCGGTGATGCAGGGCAGGCAGGACCAAGTTTGGACATCTGGTCCGGACTGAAGGACCTGGCAACAATTTCTGACATGTCTACTGTCACTGCATATGATACTGTCACCATTGACTGAATGGTGGAGGATTACATCGGTGACAGCATCCAAGTAGGCATGTCAGACAGTCCATACCTGTACTGGCAGGAAAAAGAGACAATTTGGAGGCCCCTGTACAAACTGGCTCTATTTTACCTGAGTTGCCCCCCCTCCAGTATGTACTCCGAAAGAGTGTTTAGTGCAGCCGGGAACCTTGTCAGCGAAAGGCGTAGGAGGTTGCTTCCACAGAATGTGGAGAAGATGATGTTCATCAAAATGAATTATCAGCTCTTCCAGGGAGACCGGCCTCCAGAACGTACAGAGGGACCTGTGGTGGTGGATTCAAGTGGGGACGAGTTAATACTTTGTGAGGATGAGGATGTACACACTGAAGAGGGTGAGGAATCGGTGGATGAGGAGGATGGGGATGACATCTTGCCTCCGTAGAGCCAGTTTGTGCAGGGACACATTAATTGCCAGCTTGTTTTGTGGGGGCCCAAACGAACCAATCATTTCAGCCACAGTTGTGTGGCAGACCCTGGCGCTGAAATGATTGGTTTGTTAAAGTGTGCATGTCCTGTTTATACAACATAAGGGTGGGTGGGAGGGCCCAAGGACAATTCCATCTTGCACCTCTTTTTTTTCTTTGCACTATGTACAGTTTGGGGCCTAGTTTTTCAAACTGCCATCCTGTCTGCCACTGCAGTATCACGCCTAGATGGGTCACGTGTTTGTGCCGCCCACTCGTGTCGCTTAGCATAGTCATCCAGCTACCTTGGTGCAACCTTTTGGACATAAAAACACTATTGTGAGGTGTGAGGTGTTCAGAATAGACTGGAAATGAGTGGAAATTAAGGTTATTGAGGTTAATAATAGCATAGGGGCAGAAAAACCTACAAATTCTGTGATTTTAGCTGTTTTTATGCTTTTTTTAAAAAAAATACAGATCCAAAACACAAAACCCAGAACCCAAAACACGGAAGGGTGGTTTTGGCAAAACAAATCCAGATCCAAAACACGAAGAAAGATCCAGATCCAAAACCAAAACACAAAACACGAAAAGTGGCCGGTGCACACCCCTAATAGATATATGATGTATACACGCAGGCTATAGATATATGATGTATACACGCAGGCTATAGCTATATGATGTATGCATGCAGGCTATAGCTATATGATGTATACATGTAGGCAATAGATATGATATAGACACGCAGGCTATAGCTATATGATGTATAAACGCAGGCTATAGCTATATGATGTATGCATGCAGGCTATATATATATATAAATGATATATACACACAGGCTATAGCTATATGCATGAAGGCTATAGCTATATGATGTATACATGCAGGCTATAGCTATATGATGTATACATGCAGGCTATAGCTATATGATGTATACATGCAGGTTATAGATATATGATGTATACATGCAGGCTATAGATATATGATGTATACATGCAGGCTATAGATATATGATGTATGCACACAGGCTATAGCTATATGATGTATACATGCAGGCTATAGCTATATGATGTATACATGCAGGCTATAGATATATGATATATACAAACAGGCTATAGATATATGATGTATACATGCAGGCTATAGATATATGATGTATACATGCAGGCTATAGATATGATATAAACACGCAGGCTATAGATATATGATGTATACATGCAGGCTATATATATGATATATACACGCAGGCTATAGATATATGATGTATACACACAGGCTATAGCTATATGATGTATGCATGCAGGCTATAGCTATATGATGTATACATGCAGGCTATAGATATGATATATACACGCAGGCTATAGCTATATGATGTATAAACGCAGGCTATAGCTATATGATGTATGCATGCAGGCTATATATATATATGATATATACACGCAGGCTATAGCTATATGCATGAAGGCTATAGCTATATGATGTATGCATGCAGGCTATAGCTATATGATGTATACATGCAGGCTATAGCTATATGATGTATGCACACAGGCTATAGATATATGATGTATACACGCAGGCTATAGATATATGATGTATGCACACAGGCTAAAGCTATATGATGTATGCACACAGGCTATAGCTATATGATGTATACATGCAGGCTATAGCTATATGATGTATACATGCAAGCTATAGATATATGATGTATACACACAGGCTATAGCTATATGATGTATGTACACAGGCTATAGCTATATGATGTATAAATGCAGGCTATAGCTATATGATGTATATTTGCCCACAAATGGCAGCAGACTGTCAATCACTGCCAGTCTGCTGCCAGTCTGAGAGCGAGTAAGCATGACCCATTCTGCACACTCACAGAATGAGTCCTGCGCAGATGCCCAAACATCGGGAATGTGCACTCGTGTACGCTGCTGAATCAGGCCCTAAATCTGATTGAGTCTCAGCTCAGATCACTTCTTTTTAGCAATTGTACAGAAGCCCCAAACAGAAAAAAATCGAAACACTTGAGGGCGGTTTTACCAAAGAAAACACAGGGGTCCGCGTACATCTCAGTTTATTCTCCATATGAGACCTTTATCTTCACACACTGTCTGCAGGGCTAACCACATGTCATTTGCCACCTTCCAATGAATCATGGAATAAACATGTTGTTCCACACTAAAGCTTATGGGTCCCATGGCTCTATTAGTATTTACACAAGACAACGGGCATGGCAGGGTGCTGCGGTGCAGGCAGTGATGCTCCTGAAAAGTGGGCAAGGCTGAATAGATGCCTAGCAGGAATACTATCTATCTACATCATCAGAATTAGGACTTTTACCTGGATTAGTGGTGGTTTTCTACAGCCTCTCATGCTTAAATTGCCTCTCCATAATAAAATTCCATGTGATGTAGATGTCTGAACATCTCAGTTTGATGAAGCTCATGCTGCTGCTTCTGCTGTGTACATGCTGTGTGCTGAACCAAATGCAGGAATCACATGTTACTGTGGCACCTGTAATGCTTGTGAGTTTTCTCCGGGTGCTCCGGTTTCCTCCCACACTCCAAAAATATACTGGTAGGTTAATTGGCCCCCCGAAAAATGAACCCTAGTGTGTATGTTTGTGACCATGTGATGGGGAATATAGAGTGTAAGCACTGGGGCAGGTAGTGATGTGACCACTAGTGTGTATGTGTGGGACCATGTAATGGGGAATATAGAGTGTAAGCACTGGGGCAGGTAGTGATGTGACCCCTAGTGAGTATGTGTGTAACCATGTGATGGGGAATATAGAGTGTAAGCACTGGGGCAGGGAGTGATGTGACCCCTAGTGTGTAGGTGTGTGATCATGTGATGGGGAATATAGAGTGTAAGCACTGGGGCAGGGAGTGATGAGACCCCTAGTGTGTATGTGTGTGACCATGTGATGAGGAATATAGAGTGTAAGCACTGGGGCAGGGAGTGATGTGATCCCTAGTGTGTATGTGTGTGACCATGTGATGGGGAATATAGAGTGTAAGCTGCACTGGGGCAGGGAGTGATGTGACCCCTAGTGTGTATGTGTGTGACCATGTGACGGGGAATATAGAGTGTAAGCACTGGGGCAGGGAGTGATGTGACCCCTAGTGTTTATGTGTGTGACCATGTGATAGGGAATATAGAGTGTAAGCACTGGTGCAGGTAGTAATGTGATCCCGAGTGTGTATGTGTGTGACCATGTGATAGGGAATATAGATTGTAAGCACTGGGGCAGAGAGTGATGTGATCCCTAGTGTGTATGTGTGTGACCATGTGATGGGGAATATAGAGTGTAAGCTGCACTGGGGTAGGGAGTGATATGACCCCTAGTGAGTATTTGTGTGACCATGTGATGGGGAATATAGAGTGTAAGCACTGGGGCAGGGAGTGATGTGACCCCAGTCTGTATGTGTGTGACCATGTGATAGGGAATATAGAGTGTAAGCACTGGGGCAGGGAATGATGTGACCCCTAGTGTGTATGTGTGTGACCATGTGATAGGGAATATAGAGTGTAAGCACTGGGGCAGGGAGTGATGTGACCCCTAGTGTGTATGTGTGTGACCATGTGATGGGGAATATAGAGTGTAAGCACTGGGGCAGGGAGTGATGTGACCCCTAGTGTGTATGTGTGTGAGCATGTGATGGGGAATATAGAGTGTAAGCACTGGGGCAGGGAGTGATGTGACCCCTAGTGTTTATGTGTGTGAGCATGTGATGTGGAATATAGAGTGTAAGCACTAAGGCAGGGAGTGATGTGACCCCTAGTGTGTGTGTGTGTGTGTGCGTGCATGTGATGGGGAATATAGAGTGTAAGCTCCACTGGGGCAGGGACTGATATGAATGGTAAGATATTCTCTGTAAAGCGCTGCGAAATATGTGTGCGCTATATAAATAACTGGTAATTAATTAATTGTGCCCATAACCTTTTGATATGTGCTATTGGTATGAAACCATAGGAAGTTAGCAATAGGCACCAGCGGAAAGGTAATATGCAGCATACACTACAATAACCAGGCTAGCAGGTGTATTGTAGGAATACAATCAGTAATAGTGGTAAAAGCAGTGACAGTAGAGAAGTGACAAACCATCCAGTCATGTAATACAGTGGTATAACAGATATTACTAGGTACTCGCACCGAGAGATAAGTGTAGCACTATGGCGCTCAGCACAGTAAAGGTGGCACAGCTGTGCATATGCACCAACACCCTTGGTGGCCATCTTTGTAAAGGTGAAGGAGAAGACAGGTGATAGCACTGGAGCACACACATTCCCACCATGACCACCTCATCTCCAGCTCATGGCTCAGCTTGTGAACAAGGCGCCAGCATTCCCAACAGGGCATAAACAAATAACAGGGCGCTGAAACTAATGTCAGGGTTTTGGTGGTATTGACAGCACCCCAGCTCTATTGTATGATGATCTCTGTGGAAAAAGCTACTTAGCTCTGCTAATAATTTATTTAAATGTATTACATAGTGTTCAAAAGTAAACAGGTTATAGCAGCAATGCAACATGCTGTACTGTACTGTATTTGTTTCTATAGGAATAGCTGCAGGTGCTGAATTGAAGTTAGCCGAGGGCGAGATGTCTCAAACCTTGTAAAGAGCAGAGGTTGCCCATAGGACCCAAACAGCTTTTACCTATCATTTTATACAATGTACTTCATATATCAGTGCTAGCTAGTATCCAGATCATTGCTATATGGAAAACATCCTCTCTTGTCCACAGCTCTGCCCTTTAGGATACATTATCCCCTATAGCAGCTTCCATGCTTTGGATAAGTGTCAGATTCTGCGTTTATTCATTTCTGAAATGTTTTCACTGATTCTTCCTGTTTCTAGAATGAAAAATAAGAATAAAATGTGACCAAATAAAAGGTGCTGATCGTGTGCTCTCCACCACAAAAGGCACTAACTATATTACATACACTTTCCTTCATATTCCTACCCACAGACTGAGCATTACAGGCACTCTCCTTCATATTCTTACCCACAGGTTGAGCATTACAGGCACTCTCCTTCACATTCCTACCCACAGGCTGAGCATTACAGGCACTCTCCTTCACATTCCTATCCACAGGCTGAGCATTACAGGCACTCTCATTCATATTCCTACCCACAGGCTGAGCATTACAGACACTCTCCTTCATATTCCTACCCACAGGCTGAGCATTACAGGCACTCTCCTTCACATTCCTATCCACAGGCTGAGCATTATAGGCACTCTCCTTCACATTCCTATCCACAGGCTGAGCACTACAGGCCCACTTTCACATTCCTACCCACAGGCTGAGCATTACAGGCACTCTCCTTCATATTCCTACCCACAGGCTGAGCATTACAGGCACTCTCCTTCACATTCCTAGCCACAAGCTGAGAATTACAGGCACTCTTCTCATATTCCTATCTACAGGCTGAGCATTACAGGCACTCTCCTTCACATTCCTATCCACAGGCTAAGCATTATAGGCACTCTCATTCACATTCTTATCCACAGGCTGAGCATTATAGGCACTCTCCTTCATATTCCTATCCACAGGTTGAGCATTACAGGCTGAGTATATTGGAAAGAAGTAGCAACATTTAATGAATGCATTTTATTTTATATGGATATATGTTATATTTTAAATTTAGTTTTACATTGTTGTTTTTATAATGTATAGTTCACTCAAGCATTTTCTACTTTACATATGTAATACAGAATATTATGATATAAACACTAGGAAGATGACATACAGCCCCTGTGTGTGCCATGTCTTATGCCTTATAACCTGCAGGTAATTGTGTAGTATGAACAGAGGCTGATTACTAGCCACAGCTGCACTGTGTAGGCAAACGGGTCTCTCACTACCTGAGGAACATGCAGAAAGAGACTACTGTGTGTCATGAAAGTAAAGCTGGGAACACACTATACAATAAATTGTACAATATATTATTCCATTGTTGTTCACGAGGGTTGTTCATCACATTATCCCATCTTCTTTGCTGGACATCAGATGGGACAATGCAATGAACAATGTGAAGCTGTTACATGTTGTACAAACTGTAAAACTATAGTGTGCATGCTCATAAATGGTGGCTAAGTCCTCAAACTGGACCTGATTCTAAGGTGAATGCAGACAAGGCATTGTCCTTTGCCGCAGTCAAATTTACATTAAGCTTTATGCTAATGTTGCATCTGATTTTCAAACAACTGATGTGCATTTCCATCACTGTGCATATTTAGATGTACCATCAGCCCACCCAGGGCTGGACTGTCTATTGAGCTCTTCTGGCAAATGCCAGAAGTGCCAATGGCTTAGGGCCAGCTTGAGGAGGGCAGAAATGTTCCCCACCCTCCACCCCCAGCTTCGGTTTCACTATGAGCTCAGGGAGACAGAAGGGGTGGAGGCAGTGATGGGCCAGTGCACTGTGCTTGACCGGGAAGAGAGAGGGCATGCTACAAGGCCAGGCCCCTGTGACTCGTGGCACGCCCCCTTGAAACAAACACACCCCCTTCACAAGTGAGTGCACAGGGCAGACTGCCAGGGCTGATCTACAGCCCCAGTTTATTGCTCAGCCCACCATCAGTGTACCATCAGCTCACCATTAGCCTTCCATTAGTGCACCATTAGCCCACCATCAGTGTACCAACAGCCCACAATCAGTGTACCAACAGCCCACAATCAGTGTACCAACAGCCCACAATCAGTGTACCAACAGCCCACAATCAGTGCACAACTAGCTCAGCATTAGTCCACCATCAGTGCACCACTAGCTCAGCATTAGTCCACCATCAGTGCACCATTAGCCCACCATCAGTGTACCAACAGCCCACCCTCAGTGCACCATCAGCTCACCATCATCAAACCACCAGTGTACCATAAGCGCACCATCAGCCCACCATCAGTGTACCATAAGCGCACCATCAGCACACCATCAGCACATTATTAGCCCACCATCAGTGTACCATCAGCACACCATCAGCCCACCATCAGTCCACCATCAGCACATTATTAGGCCACCATTAGTACACCATCAGCACATCACCAGCGGACCATTAGCCCACCATCAGTCCACCATCAGTGTACCATCAGCGTACCATCAGCATATTATTAGCCCACCATTAGTGCACCATCAGCACATCACCAGTGTACCATTAGTGCACCATCAGCCTACCCTCAGCAACTCATCAGCATACAATCAGCACACCATAAGTCAACCATCAGCGTTCCATCACAACTTAGCCCTATGGAAGGTGCAGTTCATTGTCTAAGTATGGCCTCCTGTGTGAGCAGCTGTGTGTCTGAGAACAGAGCTGCTTTCAGCAATACGCTTGCATCGACTATGCCATCCTGTTTCTTCCAGTAACGCACATCTAATTCTCATCTGATTCTGTGCTGTGTCTCTGTGCACAATTGGGAAGCATGTGCTGTGTGACTCAGATGTATAGGAACACTGGAAATATTGGCCATTCGCATGTGACATTGACACTGCATCCACGTCCTTTGTCTCCACTGCACAGTGGTAACTAGTACATTGTAATTGGACTGCTCCTCACTATGGCAGCCAAAGTAAGTAGTGCATGCCCCAGTGGGAGGAGGGATAGGAAGTGCGGTCGGTGCCATCGCACAGGGCACCACAGGGCAGGGGGAGCTGTTTGGGGCTGTCAAATTTCTGCTTATCATCATTCTTTATTGTAGCTTCCTCTTCTTTTATCCCCAGCATCTCCTGGCCTCTCCTATCTCTTCCCTGGCCCTTCCCCATGAGGCCATGGCCCTCTCTTAGGTGTACTATATTATGTACCTATTTATCCCCAGCATCTCCTGGACTCCCCCATGAGACCATGGCCCTCTCTCAGGTGCACTATATTATGTCCCTACTTATCCCCAGCACCCCCTGGCCTCCCCTATCTCTTCCCTGGCCCTTCCCCGTGAGGCCATGGCCCTCTCTCAGGTGCACTATATTATGTCCCTATTTATCCTTAGCATCTCCTGGCCTCCCCTATCTCCTCCCTGGCCCTTCCCCATGAGGCCATGGCCCTCTCTCAGGTGCACTATATTATGTCCCTATTTATCCCCAGCATCTCCTGGCCTCCCCTATCTCTTCCTTGGCCCTTCCCCATGAGGCCATGGCCCTCTCTCATGTGCACTATATTATGTCCCTATTTATCCCCAGCATCTCCTGGCCTCCCCTATCTCTTCCCTGGCCCTTTCCCATGAAGCCATGGCCCTTTTTTGGGTGCATTATGTCCCTTTGAAAAATTAGGGGGGCGCCAATACTTTTTCTGGCACAGGCCACCAAAATTGTAGTTACAGCTCTTATTATTATTGTTTTTATTATTAATTATTATCGTTTTTTATGTGGCGCCACAAGTGTTCCGCAGTGCCTTACCAAGTACATAAACAAAAAAGTGACTTAAAGGACAATACAATATAATATAGGATGAGGACAAGGATAATATAAACGTCTACATTAGCGACCATAACACCCACATAACCAGCAGAGCATAAACAACCAAGTGTTAGGTGCCCTAGTGGGGTGTAAAAAGTAGACGAAAGTAAAGTAAGGAGAAGTACAAGAGAGTAGAGGCCCTGCTCGCAAGAGCTTACATTCTAAAGGGGAGGGGCAGACAAACAGATGTGACACAGATGGGGTGGACAGGGAGGAAGAAGCATGTACAGTAACAGCAGGTTAGGATGAGAGCTGGAAGGCTGTGATGAAGTGGTGGTTATTGAGAGCCCATTTGAAGGATTGTAAAGTGCTGGAGAGTCTGATAGGGAGAGGGAGAGAGTTGATAGGGAGAGAGGTCCAAAGGTGAGGAGCAGCACGGGCAAAATCTTGGAGGTGGGAGCGGGAGGAAGTTATCAGTTGGCATGAGAGGCGGCGTGTATTTGTTGAATGAAGAGGGCAGACAGAAGAGTGAGGGGAGAGGAGATCAGAGATGTAAATGGTAGAGGAATGGCTGAGGGCTTTGTAAGTGAGTGTGAGAAGTTTCATGAAAAGGCAGTCTGCACTACAGATTTGCGCCATGGAATGGAGCGACTAGACACACTAGGAGGCTAGATTTATGTAGACACATCTGTATATTGGTAATAAAACAGCAACTGGAAACACAAATGAGGGAAGCATGACAGAACATTGTTGTGCAGAGACGGGCTGGGCCGGGGGGCAGGGTGCCATGTGCCCCTCGGGCCGCACTGTCAGCTAGTGCCCTGGGGCCGCCTCCTTTACAAACTTAGTAAAAAAAAAGACTGTGATACTGCCGCGCATAGGCTGCCGTGAGTCACAGCTGACAGCCTGAGCATACCAAGCAGGAGGAGAGGGGAGGAGGAATCACCTGCTGAGCCTGGTAAACACATTCAGAGATCAAGGCTTTCAGACAGGGGGCATGATGTGGGCAGAGCCACTCGCAGCTGCCGGCTCCCTCACACCACGCCCCCAGTATAAAGGCGCTGATTTCTCAATGTGTAAGAGCAGAGCGGTTGTTTAGTCTGCAGCAGCGCAAGAGGTGAGAGGGCAGCACTGCTGCTGGGAGGCTCAGACATGCCCGGACCATGCCTAGACGTGGCGGCGTGACATCACAGGTCACGCACGCCGCGTTGCCTGTCCCAGCGCCCCGACACATTCACCAAGACCCACTGAGGTGCTCTGACAGTGGAGGAGAAGCTGAGAAGACGGGGGCATGTGAAGAGAGAAGACGCTGGGAAGTGAAGGCAAATAAGAACATTTTTTGCAAGAAACAAAAAATGAGAGAGAAAGAGAAATATGCCTTTGTTGGGGCACTCTGGAAAAAAGTGTGATATGCAAAGATAAGCTAAAATATATTAAAACTTAGCGTTTAATAAGGAACCTTAAAATAAGTTCTCTCCTATAGGAAACTAACAATATAATACAATTTACATAAACAAATAAGAGGGTCAAAAAACTGAAAAAATAACAGTTAAGACCAATCAGGATCAAATTAACAGTTAATAGATGATATAACCTAGCTAACAAGAATGAATGCTCGCAGGTAATATGGGTGTAACACAATCGTAATATAAAAATTGCACAAATGCGACAATCAGTAATATGTATGGATTCTTAGTCACTCTATAAATAGATTTGACAATAAGAAAATGAATGTGGACATAAATGTGTCCATACATACATATATACTTAATATTGCAATGTGAGCTAGGTTTTTAAAAGGCGAAAATATGAGTATGAAGGATCTCCGTCCCCACGTACTCTGTTGAAATCACAGAGGGCTGAGTAAAACACACAAAAAAATATATACAGATCGAACCAAATTGATTTATAATTTTGATTAATTTTAGAAGCACAGAGTATTCTGTGAAATCTATTGGCTTACTGCAACCAAACGGTCTAGAACAGACATCATAAATAATGATGATGCTAATTGATATAGTCAAAATTAATTATGAGACAGAAGGTCACAACAACAATTGAAATGAATTTTATGCATACAGTATACCAATCACATATCACCTATCTCAAGCGAGTAAACGATCAATGTACACTGGTATATAAACAGTGTACTAAGTATCACATAGGTAGGGATAGGTTTCAAGGACGTCTAGCTTTAAGGAGAAGACACTCTTGTTGTGTGATGATTATTCAATAGACAAAAATAATGTAGTAATGACAAAAATAGGTTGTGACAGGGAAAGCAGAGGTGACCCCATGTACCTTTACCCCAGGCCAGTGCTTTCTCAATATCCCCATCTCTGTGACAGGGAAAGCAGAGGTGACCCCATGTACCTTTACCCCAGGCCAGTGCTTTCTCAATATCCCCATCTGTGTGACAGAGGAAAGCAGAGGTGACCCCATGTACCTTTACCCCAGGCCAGTGCTTTGTCAGTATCCCCATCTGTGTGACAGGGAAAGCAGAGGTGACCCCACGTACCTATTACCCCAGGCCAGTGCTTTCTCAATATCCCCATCTGTGTGACTGAGGAAAGCAGAGGTGACCCCATGTACCTTTACCCCAGGCCAGTGCTTTGTCAGTATCCCCATCTGTGTGACAGGGAAAGCAGAGGTGACCCCACGTACCTATTACCCCAGGCCAGTGCTTTCTCAATATCCCCATCTGTGTGGCAGGGAAAGCAGAGGTGACCCCACGTACCTATTACCCCAGGCCAGTGCTTTCTCAATATCCCCATCTGTGTGACAGGGAAAGCAGAGGTGACCCCACGTACCTTTACCCCAAGCCAGTGCTTTGTCAATATCCCCATCTGTGTGACAGATAGATTGTTTGGTATATACTACGTATATTTATGTAAATTCCTTTTTGCTATATCATTTTTATATTTTTTCTGTGGTACTGTATGATTTCTATTGTCTTACTCACCTGCCTCTCTAACTCATCTGTCACCTCACAGCCTATTGTTGTCATTACTGCATTATTGTTTATATTGTTTATATTGCTAGTTGCCTATAGGAGAGAACTTATTTTAAGGTTCCTTATTAAATGTTAAGTTTTACATATTTCAGCTTATCTTTGCATATCACACTTTTTTCAAGCGTGCCCCAACAAAGGCATATTTGTCTCTCTCTCTTATTTATGTGTATTACACACATCCCGTGGGTGCACAAACAACTGAGAGTCATCCATAAATTGTAATACTTGTGATGGACCACAATGTTGCTATACAATAATTCCTACGTAATGTCCTGTTAATAATTATTTCTAAAATACTTTTTGAACTAGTGCGGACTCTTTACTTGTCTCAAGGTAAGCTAAGGGGCTGGAGGACACAATAACGGACACTGATGGGTAAGTGGTTGGAGGACACACAATAACGGACACTGATGGGTAAGGAATATGAATAGTTACAATTATTCATGCTATTGAGTAGTGCCTTTAGCGAGCTTGGGGCAAACTTGGTCCTCTGGAGACGTTACATAGACGACATGCTCTTTATATGGCAAGGTAGCGAAACATCATTACAAACCTTTTTGGAACACATAAATGTTAACAACTGCAATTTAGTGATCACTACACAATATAGTAAAGAGCGGGAACAATTCCTAGATCTTGACATCTTCATCCATGACAATGAGAAACATACAAGAACACACAACAAAAAAGTAGATGTTAACAGCTATATTAGGGCCGACAGCAACCACCACCCCAGTTGGCTAAATAGTGTACCGCTCAGTCAGTTCACACAGGTCAGGAGAAACTGCTCTAATGTAGAGGATTTTTAAGGAACAAGGCAAAGACCTAAAAAAAACTCTTCCAGGAGAAAAATGATGATATGGATAAGGTGGAAAAGGCATTCAACAAAACACTCAAAAATCCACGAGCCCCCTCCTAGAATATAAGGCCAAATCATCACAAATAGAGACAGACAAAGTATTTTTTGTTACCAACTACACAATACGCAAATCAAGTTAAAAAAATTCTACATAAACATTGGCCGTTACTTCGTATGGACGAGAAACTAGATACATTTCTACCAACACGACCGGATCTAGTTTTCATAAAAGCACCAGACTTGGGGAGAAAATTAGTAGTTAATCATATAAAAAACAAACACCATCATAAACAATCCACTTTAGACAATCCGATAGTGAAGGCTGGGTTCTATCACTGTGGTCGATGCAAGGCCTGCAAACAACTGGGCTACAAAAGTACCGCACCAACACAACAGCTAATCGCTGTGAACACTGGAAAGACATATAAAATTAAGAACATGATTACTTGTGATAGTCGCAACATCATATATGTCCTACAATGCCCTTGTAAATTACAATATATAGGAAGGACAACTAGACCATTAAAAGTAAGGCTAAACGAGCATATCAACAATATCAAGAAATCTTTTAATGGTCACAGTGTATCAGATCATTTTAGGAGTACACACAACAGCAAACCAGATGGCCTTAAATTTATTGGGTTAGAACTAGTAGAACCCAATTGGAGAGGGGGGGACCACTTGAATAAGATTGACAACATAGAAACCCGTTGGATCTTTGAGATGAAGACCCTACAACCTGAAGGTCTTAATTTAGATCCATGAGAGTAGGTTGAAGTTTTTGCATGTTTCATATGCACTTGAGCTGACGACATCACAGGGGTCCCCTATTTTATGTTAATTTAATTTGTTTATTTTGTTTTATTTTATTTAATTTATCTGATATATGGGCATCTCCAATTAAACAACTAGTGGCTTAGATCAAGTAGGAAGTAAATGAAATATAAATAAAACTAAATATCACTACATCAAGATTGAATTATGATTACAAAACATGTGGGATCATTACACTGGAGAAATTGCAAGTAGATAATATTGGCCAATAATATATTCAGGAGGTATGGAACATCTAAGAACATATCATAATTGCCATTTAAAGTAATTTTCAGATGCAAGCACATTGCAGATAATAACCAACATATTGAATATTATGCTACATGTAACATTGTGCTTAATGAGTAAAGCTGAAACTTCTATAATTCCCTCTGCAGAATAGTGCATGATGAATAATAACAGCATAATGAGCACCACAAGACACTGCATTAGAAGTAATGGGAAAAAGACACACCCAAAATGGCCGCCCGCATAGAGGAGACATTATCTCCACTAACATTAACAGTGGAGACTAGTACAACGAGTGCGCTGTTATTATAAACATGGACACTATCTCATGTTACACTGTGTCGGCGCATAGACTACAAAGCATGCGTATGACACTTTGTACATCACATGATAACGATAGTAACACAGGAGGGATGACGCTCTAGCGCATGACGCAGAGGGCGCGAATACACCGGAAAACCGGAAGTAACGGATTGAGGATCATATGGACTCATCTCATAAGGTATTTAAACCCCAATCCGGGGCTATCAGCTCACCTACCCTTGAAAAAGTCCCCACATGGGATGAAACGCGTTGGCACATTACCATCCTTGACATAACGTGAATTTTTGTTTTGAACCCATAGACCATATGTATGTATGATCTACAATTGTAATTATCTCTGACACCTAGTGTTGCCACACCAGGCATAGGTGCGGAGCAATAAATGTAATTTTACCCCTTCTACAATATACATAGTGTTCTGTCCAGGTATGATTGGACTTTATGTCCTTTGCCCTTCAAACCCATAACTCAAACAAACACACAAGGAGGTGCCCTTGGTGGACCAGCAGGAGTACGTCGAGATCTGGGTAAGTCCCACATGCTACTTATCTTCTGCACCATAGTGCCCACCAGCACCTGATACTCCATTTTGTTTTTGTGAACCCTTGAGGTAGAGTGGCTGTTTCCTGGTACAGAGACCAATTGGAGAGGGGATAATACACCTGTAACACACGATCTAGATCCAAGAACTCTAAATATCATCCAATATAAACTTTGATCTACAAACAGAGGAACACACTGCCCAAAGTTTTTGCCCATCAGTACCTACTACCAGGATTGTTGTTGTTTAAGAACTACCATCCTACAGCTTTCCACAGGTGGTTCACACCAGGACTTTTATTACAAAGATTTTTTTATAAAAGACTTTGGTATTAGGATCTTAGATCCTAAGCACACATATCACCTATCAATCACAATTCATTCTCATATCACAAGAAATAAACTAAGAATACAGTCTACAGCTCCCCAACAGTTACTGATACAATAGCGCCTCAAAGCGCGGACACCAAACCTCATAATTTCAATACTGATGGGTAAGGGGCTGGAGGACACAATAACGGACACTGATGGGTAGAGGGCTGGAGGACACAATAAGGGACACTGATGGGTAAGGGGCTAGAGGACACACAATAATGGACACTGATGGGTAAGGGGGAGGGGGGGAGAGTGCAGAATAACATACACTGATGGGTAAGGGGCTGGAGGACACATTAACGGACACTGATGGGTAAGGGGCTGGAGGACACAATAACGGACACTGATGGGTAAGGGACTGGAGGACACACTAACGGACACTGATGGGTAAGGGGCTGGAGGACACACTAACGGACACTGATAGGTAAGGGGCCGGAAGACGCACAATAACGGACACTAATGGGTAATGGGCTGGAGGACACACAATAATGGACACTGATGGGTAAGGGGGAGAGTGCAGAACAACAAACACTGATGGGTAAGGGGCTGGAGGACACACTAACGGACTCTGATGGGTAAGGGATTGGAGGACACACAATAACGGACACTGATGGGTAAGGGGCTGGGGGACACACTAACGGACACTGATTGGTAAGGGGCTGGAGGACACACTAGCGGACACTGATGGGTAAGGGGCTGGAGGACGCACAATAACGGACACTGATGGGTAAGGGGCTGGAGGACACACAATAACGGACACTGATGGGTAAGGGGCTAGAGGACACACAATAACGGACACTGATGGGTAAGGGGCTGGAGGACACAATAACGGACACTGATGGGTAAGGGGCTGGAGGACACACTAACGGACACTGATGGGTAAGGGGCTGGAGGACACACAATAATGGACACTGATGGGTAAGGGGCTGGAGGACACACAATAATGGGTAAGGGGCTGGAGGACACAATAATGGACACTGATGGGTAAGGGGCTGGAGGACACAACAATAACAGACACTGTTGGGTAAGGGGCTGGAGGACACACAATAATGGACACTGATGGGTAAGGGGCTGCAGGACACACAATAATGGACACTGATGGGTAAGGGGCTGGAGGACACACAATAACGGACACTGATGGGTAAGGGGCTGCAGGACACACAATAACGGACACTGATGGGTAAGGGGCTGGAGGACACACAATAACGGACACTGATGGGTAAGGGGCTGGAGGACACACAATAACGGACACTGATGGGTAAGGGGCTGGAGGACACAATAATGGACACTGATGGGTAAGGGGCTGGAGGACACAACAATAACAGACACTGATGGGTAAGGGGCTGCAGGACACACAATAACGGACACTGATGGGTAAGGGGCTGCAGGACACACAATAATGGACACTGATGGGTAAGGGGCTGGAGGACACACAATAACGGACACTGATGGGTAAGGGGCTGGAGGAAACAAATAACGGACACTGATGGGTAAGGGGCTGCAGGACACACAATAACGGACACTGATGGGTAAGGGGCTGGAGGACACACAATAACGGACACTGATGGGTAAGGGGCTGGAGGACACAATAACGGACACTGATGGGTAAGGGGGGAGGGAGAGTGCAGAACAGATCTATCTATTTATCTATCTATAAGTATCTTTGGGTTAAGCATACCATGTAGCATTTCGTTTTGTCTTATAAATATTTGTAGTACCTGAAAATCATTGTAGGATAGGCCGTCACTTATGGGCCAGTGCTCTGTACTTGTCCCCCAGGCTAAACGTTGCCAGCCAGCCCCTGCTGTTGTGGGCCTAAGAGCTGCTTTAAGGACTTTGTAAGCTTATAAAGGTCACAACATCTGCCACACTGTGGGCCTGATTTACTATGGATCGCTATTGCGATAGAGTTTGCAGACATCCGATTGGTGCATACTGTGCATGCGTATGCACTGCAGTCAGCGTGCACAATGCCAACCTTGTGATAGCACTGTGATCACGCAGACTACGGAAAGTCATCGCAGAGTGAGTGACAGGTAGTCAGCGTTTGGCAGTGGTGACGAGCAGGGTAGTCAGAGAAATGCCGGCATGCCAATCTCTTTGAACGCCATTACAGGGACGTGCATAAATTAGCCACTGTGGCGGCATACGCAGCTGGAGTACTTACTGCGTGTGACAAGGTTAGCAATGTCTGAGTCAGGTCAGACCTTCTGTAATTGTGCGTGAGGGCTCCATGTTACTCGATATTCCCAATGTATATGCAGGATTGCAAGGTATTATGGATGGGAGATAGGTAAAGTGGGCGTCTCTATGCTGGCTGTACGACTACTTTGCGATTGCAGTCATTAGCATGTTTTCATGGCAGACCTGTGTGCGTAATCGCAGCCGTGATTGCAACTGCGAGCCGTAGTGACTCAGCCCCGTGTCCCCAATTCACAATATATGTAAAACTGTGACCCCCAATTCATATTGGGTCAGATAATTTGATTAAGTTATTTAACCTATATTTATAATTAAGCTGTAATAGTTGTGTCTGTAAATAGATAAATAAACTCCTTGTATGAACAAACTATGGAGACAGAAAAAATATGTCGGAAGTTTTGTTCGTCTGTCTGTTCCACCATCACGCAAAAATGTGGTATAAATTTGGATTGTGTTTTTAATATTATATAGCTAATGCTGGCCATATACGCTACAATTATCGGGACAATCCACCCGATATCGGTGGATCACCGCGATAATTGTAGCGTGGGGGGGGGGGCGACCAAGGGTTAAATATTGCTCGGTCGGGCATGCTGGATTGTCCAGCATGCCCGTCCGATGCGATATTACCCGGTAAACTGTCGGCCGCATCGGGCAGTGTATGCCCAGCGCAGCCGACAGACAGACATTTCCTATGTTCCTTCCTATGGAAGGAACAGGGAAATGTCTCCTCCCCCGGGGGCGGAGCACGGATGTCGGGCTATACACTGTGAGATTTCTCTCACAGTGTATGCCGCGGACATCTGCGGCTGGCAGCCGGCCAGATAAAATGTCTGTCGGACTGACAGACATTTTATCTGGCAGTGTATGCCCAGCATTAGTGACCTAGTAAGAAACTGAGGTATGTATTATCACAACATGACATCAGGAAGAGGAGCAATTAAAAAAACAAACTCTTGACTTTCGGCACGTGCAGTGTGCAGGCTCCTCAAGCCAAAAATGACAAGATGTATATAAATATAATTTTTTGGGACGAATATACTTTTAAAGACTGTTTATGGACTATGAAGACACAGGTTCCTCAGGACCAAAATGACTATATGTATATAAATATTTATATATATATTGCACACCCCAAACACAAACAGTTATATGAGTATGTATATATAAATATTTATAAATATATATTTCAAGATCTATTTTGCAGGAAAGTCCAACTATATATTAAACACTAATAAGGCAGGTTATTTTGACTCATCAAGTTGCAGTATACATGTCAATCCATTAGGTGGTGCACCAAGATAAATAATACATATCATAGAGTCGCTCCTCATGTTACTTGCAACGTTTCAATGTTTCAATGTTACTGTAGATTAAATGGCCTGCTCATGACTTAGTAGCCCTAAACATCTTTTAATGTTAATCCCTGAAGGAAAAACTGCAAATATTGTTTACAAATACATTTTTTGATCAATGTCTACAATATAAAATATATATATATCGCAATATTAGATGCCTCTACTGACTTTGTAAAATTAGTTCTGCTGAGCAATAACAGACATCCACATGAGCGAAGCTGCCGGAAAACACTAGTAGACATTGCTTTTTCCTCTCTAAAATACAGGTACAAAGAATATGACCCCACTGGCATACAGTGTGAGCTGTAGAAAAACTACCTCAGAGTGTGGTGAGTGATATTACAATTATTAGTCTATCCACCCACATTCTGGTTAAATGCATACAAACTGCATGCTACAGTATAAGAACAAGAAGTCATAATAATGGAAGTACAACCCCGTCAGGATTATATATTATGTAGAAATGTTGACAGACCAGGCGTGGTTTCCTTTTTGTTTACAAATCATCATGTTTCGGTTTTGGTCTTCTTAATAGTAAATAGAAAAAGCTAAAATCATTTAATTTTGGTCTGTTTTTGATCATACAGTATTATTAACATAAATAAAATTCATATCCAGTCATTTCCATTCAATTTGACCACTTTACAGCTCACAATTATGTTTTTACCAATATTGAGCAAAGGTTGCAGAAAGCTGACTTGCTAAAAAAAGTGACCGAGCAGTGGCATAAACATATGACAAGGTTTTAGTGGTATGTCCGCGCTCCAGGAATCTAAATCCACCTCTAGCTTCTGAACATTACAGAGGTCTCCCAACCTCATACAAAAAGTGATATAACAAAGGTACATGTCAGCGCTTTGAGGTCTAATTTGGGGACATCTGAACTTCTTATTATAGCTAATAGTCTATACCTGATCGTATGTGGGTGTATAATCTATTGTGTGATTTATCTGTAATTCTTGGTGTAAACCACCTTGTAGTTCTGTGGGGTGGGTGTTCTTAAAGATTGTAATGTCCAATATCTACTTGGAAGCACGGGTTGGCAAAAACTTTGGGCCGTGTGTTCCTTGAAAGTCCCATACTAAATAAATTGTGGTGTTAAAATGGTAATGTTCAATGATGGTTTAGAAGTGCTGGTTGGCAAAAACTGTCGGCTGTGTGTTCTTTTAAAGTCCCAAATGGATTAGTCGTTGGTAATAATGCTGTTAGTATGTTTCACTGGAATGCCTTCTCCCTTCTCCACTGGTACATATATGGTTGCCTCACCTCCTCAGATGTCACACTGTGGAGACACATACGAAGACACAGGCCACTTCAATTCACTATCCTGATATAGTACAAGCTGGATAACAAAGATGGATAGCGCTATTGCCATGGTATGTCCCCCTGCAGCGGACTGAACATGCGCACTACAACATAGAAACTGAAAATCTGGGCACACTCTAGTGGCAGGACCAGCACAGCCCCAGAGAGTGAGAACCCAGAAGTAACGGGAGTATGAACAAATGGAGGTGCAGGTAAGGTATATAAAGCCTATAACTGAGCCCACCATATCACCTACCCTTGAAAAAGACCCTATAAAAGGGACAAAATGCGTTGGGTTCATCTTTGAGACTATTTTTACTTTTATGATATCCCTTGAATTTTAGAAATCACAATGCATCTATCCTATTGTCTTTGTGTAATTGTAACTACATTGTTACTACTTTTTGAGATACACCTGTACCATAAGGTGTGTGTACAGGTAATAAAGCCTTTTTATCCCATATCCTCCATGTGCTAGTGTATATTATGGTCTAGCCAGACCTAACATACCCCTCATACCCACATGCACTGAACCCGTGGAGCCAGGACGCTAGGTGGACCAGCAGACAGGCAGCAGGATCTGGGTAAGTCTGTATCACTTACCTATTGCACTACCCACCAGTGCTAATGAGCACCTGATGCTCCGGTTTATATCTCTTCTTTACATATGTGTGACATCTGAGGAGGTGAGGCAACCATATATGTACCAGTGGAGAAGGGAGAAGGCGTTCCAGTGAAATATAGTATTAACAATGACTAATCCATTTGGGACTTTAAAAGAACACACAGCCGACAGTTTTTGCCAACCAGCACTTCTAAACCATCATTGAACATTACCATTTTAACACCACAATTTATTTAGTATGGGACTTTCAAGGAACACATGGCCCAAAGTTTTTGCCAACCAGTGCTTCCAAGTAGATATTGGACATTACAATCTTTAAGAACACCCACCCCACAGAACTACAAGGTGGTTTACACCAAGAATTACAGATAAATCACACAATAGATTATACACCCACATACGATCGGGTATAGACTATTAGCTATAATAAGAAGTTCAGATGTCCCCAAATTAGACCTCAAAGCGCTAACATATACCTTTGTCATAAACACATGACAGTTTAAAAGACTATAGCACATCTATGAAACATACTGGCACTGGGGTGGCAGACAGGATGGTAATTTAATAAACTATATGACCTTATAAAATGTTTTTATTAATCAAGAACTAGATCAGAGACCCAAAGCCAGCACATGTGGAGGTGGAGTATTTAATGGAAGCAAGGTAAATAATTGATTGATTAATTAATTTATTGATTACTAATATCTTGCAAGAAAAACAAATCAGGTACTTAAACAAAACTATTAAAAAAACATACTTCCAAAACCCCAATGAGATTTCTAAAGTGGAAACTGAATGCAAACAGAAAATCACAGGCCTCTGGACAGTGCAAGAGATTCAAGATAGATTAACAGTTTATTCAAAGTTCTTAATTATTAAAAATATAATTATATGACTTGATGATACTACTCTATTACTGCAGGAAATGAGGCCTATATCCCTGGTTGAGAAGCTGGTGATGGATGGCCTTGCAAATTACAAAAAACATGAACACAACAGTAAATTACAGTAATATATGCTGCCTTTGAAACACACACAATATTGGAAAAGCCCATAATGAAAAGTTATACATGACGGAAATGTCCTTGGGCTCTCCTACCCACCCTTATGTTGTATATTAAAACAAACTTGCACAGTTTAACATACCAAGCACTTCCGTGACATGGAATGTCACTTTTGTGGCTGAAGTGCATGGTTTATTTGGGCCCCCACACTCCAAGATACCAATGGGCTTAAGGTGGCTAATAGCATTGTTAATATGTCATTATTATCATCTTTATTATCAACCTCAACATTATTTTTAATATCACACAATATTAGCTCATCCCCACTGCAATCTGCTGTTAGAGAAGACACTGTACCTTATTGTAATTGGCGTCAAAGGTCTTTAATTTGTAGTTAATTTTTATGAACATCAGTTTTTCAAAATGTTTTGGAATTAGCCTCCTACGCTGATCGCTCACAAGGTTTCTGACTGTGCTAAACACTCTTTTTGAGTGCACACAGGTAGATAGGCAGCTTACTTAAACCAAAGCTAGTTTGTACAAGAAGCTTCAAATTGCCTTTTATTTATCTCATTATTCAAAGGGACTGTATGACATACTTATTTGTATATTTTCATAAAAAAAATCCTCTACCATTCTATTGATGCTTACTGTATCAGATTGAGTCATGGTAGAGTTGTCAATAGTTTTGAGCACTAAGTTGACATCATCATCACTAGTGTCTCTCTTGGAAAATATCATTTTTTTCTCGGCAACAGCATTTGTAGGAGAAACGCAAGCAGGATACATTGTCAAATTATGTGTCACTTGAGCTGATAGCTTCCTCACCAGGAGCTCTTTGCAATCCTTAATATATGTGTCCATTGGAAAGAAAGCCATTATATAGGATGGAAAACTAGGAACACGCATGATTGCCAAAATATACTGATACTTATCGAAGGCAAAAATAAATTGATCTACAAGTCCAACATACTTAATGGAATCACTTTGTTTCATCCCTTCCTTCAGCTTCTCTAGCTGCATTCCCAGTAGTTGGGGCCGAGTTGCAGCCTTGGGGGCTGTTGTAAACTTGGCTGAGGTGCAGCCTAGGGGCCTGTTGTGAACTTGGCTAAGGTGCGGCCTTGCAACTGAGTTGCACCTTGGGGGGCTGTTGTGAACTTGACTGAGGTGCCATAAAGATAGTTACAGAATGTCTACACAGACACAGAAGTGCAATAGAGATAGCAACAATGTCCAATAACAAGAGTCTACTCAGACACTGCAGTGCGGCTGAGACTGCTGAAATGTTTGACACAGATTGTCCACTCTGATGCTGAAATGTGGCTAAGACTGCTGAGATGTTTGACGCAGGTTGTCCATGCAGTTGCTGAAATGCGCCTGAGACTGCTGAGATGTTTGACGCAGATTGTCCATTCAGATGCTGAAATGTGTTTGAGACTGCTGAGATGTTTGATGCAGATAGACCACTCAGATGCTGGATTATGACTGAGACTAATACATGCTGGACACAAGAAGCTGGAACACACAGGAGCAAGAATTCCACACCCAGGAACTGGAAAGCATGAACTGTATTGAACGCTATCACTGGCATCTGAGCAAACAGCAAATGGAAAAAAATTAAATGAGAAGGAACCAATCCAGTCAAGATAGAGATGACGGAGAAGCTAGTTAGGAGGACTTCACAGATTAGCAGTGCGTCATCCACGTCTCCTAGCAATGGTCCTGAGAGAGCTGCCCAGAGAACTGTTGTCTGACAAGATGCAGCGGCAGCTTGTGACAGTACCCCCCCTTGACGAGGGGTTAAGGAACCCCTAGAACCAGGTTTATCTGGAAAGTTCTCAAAAAGGTGGAAGCATGTAAAGATCTCTCAGAAACCTGGTCCGTACCCCTTCCAGTGACTCAAGAACTGAAGACCTCCTTATGAAAATCTGGAATCTAAGATTTTCTCCACAATAAATTCTTGATGGCCCTGGATGAGAACAGGCCATCTGGAACTGAACCTGGTAGAAGAAAAAACTGGTTTGAGCAGAGAGCATTGAAATGTTGATTTTGAATGTGTTGGGTCATTTCAGATGAAAGGCAACAGGATTAATCTGAGACATGATTCTGAAAGGACCAATTAATTTAGGACCCAACTTCTGTGACAGTTGGCGAAAGTTGATATTTTTAGAGGATAGCCAGACAAGATCTCCAACCTTGAACCTGCATCAGCCCATGTCTTGTAGTAGCAAGATGCTTTGAGAAGGCACTGGCAAACCTTCTTCCAAACAGACCGGTGTCTAGAGACTGAGAAAAAGTTCTAGTTGCGCAGTCTCAAAAGAATTAACTCTAGAATGCAGCCCAGAATTACAAAAAAATGGAGAAATGGAGGAAGATGAATGGCAAAAGTTATTGAAGGCAAATTCTGCCAATGGTAAATGAGAGACCCAATAATTTTGGTATTTGGAAACAAAACACCAGAGGTACTGTTCCAAGGACTGGTTGACCTGTTCTGTCTGTCCATTTGATTGAGTATGGTATCCGGAAGACAAACTGAGGCTGATGCCAAGAGCAGAGCAAAAATAATTCCAAAAACATGCAATGAATTGAGTCCCTCAATCAGAAACAATGTCCACCGGTAATCCATGAAGTCTGAAAATATGTTGAATGAATAAAACAGATAGCTCTTTGGCAGAAGGCAGTTTGGAGAGTGGAATAAAATTAGCCATTTTACTGAAATGGTCAACAACAGTCCAAATGACCGAGCAACAAGAGGATGAGAGCAGACCAACAATAAAATCCATTGCAATATGACTCCAGGGTTTTGACGAAGTATAAAGAGGAAGTAGAAGACCAGAAGGAGGAGCACGAGGAGATTTATTCCGGGCACAGACGTTACAGGCTAAAACAAATTCATGAACGTCTTGGAACATGGATTGCAACCAAACTGAGCGGGAGAGTAACTCAGCAGTTTTGGAGATGCCTGGGTAACAAATAGCTTTTGATTAATGGAAATCCAACAGAACTGCTTTGTGAAATCTCTCAGGGTCAAATAGTAAGCCCGGCAGTTTTCCAGAAGGAGCTTCAGGCAGACAGACAGAAAGTGCATCTGCTAAACTGCTAGTCAAGGCCAGATGAATATGAGAAGTGGGAATGATAGTCTCCTCCAAAACTGTAGAAGGCTGAATGGGTTGAAAGCTTTATGAAAGAGCATCTGCCTTGAGATTTTTGGAGCCGGGTTAAAAAGAAATAATATAGTTGAAACAAGTGAAGAATAAGGCCCAACATGCTTTCCTAGCATTTAATCTCTTAGCAGTCTCTATATAAAAGGCAAGTTCTTATGATCCATCAACACAGTAATCATGTGATTAGCTCCCTCGAGCCAGTGCCTCCAGTCTTCAAACACCCATTTGATAGCCAGTAATTCCCGGTTAACGACATCATAATTTCTCTTGGCTGCAGCAAATTTCCATGAGAAGAAGGCACATGGATGAAGTTTATTATCTCTGGGTCCTTTTGAGACAAAATGACACCCACACCAACTTCAAAAGCATCCACCTCAACAAAAAATGGAAGATCCAGATTGGAATGATGAAAGACTGGAGCTGATATAATCGCTGATTTCAGCTAATTGAAGGCTTGAAGCATCTTGGCTGGCCAGTTGGTAGTATCAGCCCCATTTTTAGTAATACAAACAGTAAAGGAAATACCTATTGGGTGCTATAAATATATGTGATAATTTGATTTAGATTTAAATAGATGTCACTAGTTACCACTTGGAGGAGCTGACCCTACTATATTACAAAATAAGATATAAAAACTAGAAAGGAGTAGTGGAGCGCTGACTTTGACTGAACAAATATTTGTTCAGAAAAATTAATTAATAAATAAAACAGTTTTGATTCATATAATAATTTAAAAAGCTGCATATAGCTATAAATTCATAAAAAATATCAACACTAAAAACATAAATAAAAATCAATTGAATAAAATACCTTGAGTATTCATAACATTCAATAATAATCAATATAATACAAAGAAAAATATATTAATGAAATGTGCCAACCAGGATTAGTAATGAAAAGTCTGTTATGAACTGTCCATCTTAATTAGCAGTCAAAGCATGTAAGTTCAGCAGCCAAATGGTTAGTAAGTCTTTAATTAGCAGCAAGAGTAGTTAGCAGTATTAATATGGTGTCTCTTGTATCACATTTAATATTTAGTGAAAACCTTGAGTGTTGATCAGACACTGAGGGATTACATTGATGTATACCATAAATCACGTTTTCATCCAAAGTTCTTTATGCTATATATCCAGCTACTGCCAAGTAAGAGATGATATGTCACCATTATCATAAACCTCCAGAGATATGGCTGTATTATCTCCGCTTTGGATCGGGATTACTCACTGTGCTCAGTGTCCCAATAGATGCTACGATAACAACTGATTTGAAGTAAGCCGCGTCTAGTGCTGTAGATCGCGGTCATGGAGTCTGCTTGTGCCGGCTTGTAACCTTACTGCTAGTGGCTTCACAGTGTGTAACCGCTGGCTACTTCCTGGTATGACTTCAGGGGGCGTGGCTTAACACATTTCTCAGCCAGATGCTGTTTCATCAGAAGCAACTAGCCCTCCTAGATTACATCCTTTTATTTGGCTGCCAGCCTATCGGCTGTTAAATACTTTTGGGACATAGTTAGTGTATCTCAGGTTCAGTCTTAACCACTTGCCTGGCATGGTCGTATCAGATACGACCGCACCAGGCTGTGCTTTCCCTGACATGGTCGTATCTGATACGACCAGTCAGAAATGCCCACTAAGCGGCTGTGGGAAGCTAATCTTCCTGCAGCCGCCTACATCAGAGGGACCTTCTGGTCCCTCTGCAAGCATGGTTGCCTCTCGAGCATTACCCGATCACTGCTGGCCACAGTGATTGGGCACCGTCGGCAACCCCTTCCCGGTGCACTGTCATTGAAGCAGCAGCCACGGCTCATGTAGCCGCAGCTGTTGCTGTGACCCAATCACTGTGGCCAGCAGTGATCTGGCAGCTGGCCCCAGCAGCCGCAGATCTGGTAGCCGCCGCTGCTGCTATGTATCCGGGCCACCAGCGGGACATGCTCCCGCTGTGGCTCCGGAACTACAATGTACAGGAAGCAGCAGCCACGACTCTGGCTTCTGCTTCTATGTACCCAGGCAGCCCCCGCACACTCCCACCCCGGCCTCATCTCCTCCTCCTCGTCCCCCATGATGCAAGTTTTCATAAGGGCCACAATAGTGTATATATATATATATATATATATATATATAGCAGATCCTCTTATTAGGGATGGCAACTGACCATCATTGGCTTGCAAACCATCGATGGTCTGACTGAAAACAAGTGGTTTGCCATTGCTGGTGGCCATCAATGTTGCACCATCGATGGCAACCCTCAAACGATGTTTAGGAAACATCGGCAGATGTGGTCTACACAGATCTCCTCGACCAATCGCTAAACAATTGATGGTTTCTAACGATGGTTGAACCATCGATGGTACAGTTGACAATGGCCATCACTATAGTATAACATAAAAGTCGCTATTTTTATGGTAAACTGTGTTTTAAAAACATTTTTTTGCAAATAAAATAGTGATGGATAAGATAAATTATGTTCTTGACCTAATTCAATCATAAAAGAAACCGAAAATTTTGGAGCGGTTTTTGGAAAAAGAATTAGTCAGTTAAATGGTTAATAATGAAAACTGTCGTGAGTGACAGTTATATTTTTTGAACTAGGTTTAGCTCTATATGTATTTGAATGCAATACATTCATTGTAGAGCGCCATATAATCACATACATAAATTAAAATGTACATAATATATATAATATATTCATGATTAATAAAGAGGTGAATAGAACATACTGGGAGGTAAATTTATTAAAGGTCGATTTGGCATTTTGAGTGATTTGAGGTGCGATTTTCATTTGATTTGGATTCGATTTTGGGGTTGGTTCAATGGCTGAGAGGCGGGGCCTGACGTCTCTCAGCCAATGAATTTTTGAAGGGGTCTCCAACTCCCCAGTGGTTGGTCAGGGCTGATGCTGTGGCTGGGGGGGCCGGTGATAGGTCTCCCCTAGCTGTGGCATCAGTTCCCCATTAGAAAGGGTCCAGGGCTGATTCTGAATCTTACAGGGGAACCCTACGCAAATTTTTCCCTGTAAATCCAGAACCAGCCCTGCTTCCCATAGCCCAGTGCTGGTTGTCCTAAGTACAGGGAGACCCTACGTCATTTTTCCCCTGTACTTAGTCAACCAGAACTGGATTTCAGTAGTCCGGGGCTGGTTTTGATTTAGGGGGTGACCTCACGTGTTTTTTTATTTTTTATTTAACTATTTAGACACTTTTTTCAGGCACCTACATGCAGGTATCTCACTGATGTCTGCATGTATCTGTGTGACAACAAACTGCTCATGCTGAAAGTGAAAGTATGAAGCAGTTCGTTGTGTCGGGGATTTGAAGAGTGATTTGAAGGGTGATTTTCCATTCGATTTGGACATGAACTTGCCAAATCGAACAGCAAATCACTCTTCAAAACCGACTCAAATCAAATTTTGTTTCGCAAATCGCAAATCGACTAATAGTAAATGCAGTGAAAAAACGGTTTTCACTGGATGCGATTTGTGCTAAATCACTCCTCAAATCATGCTGCAAATTGACCTTTAGTAAATTTACCCCTAGGTCTTAATTAACTTCATCACATTATTATAGGGGACATGTCAGAAAACACTTTTATGACTAAAACCATTAAAGTGTTGGGAACATATATATATAATGAGAGAGACAATACTACATAAGTGAGTACAGGTTGAGTCTCCAATATCCAAAATGCTTGGGAAATTTAATAATTTGTGCCTCAGACAAAGTTTGTGTACATTGAATCATCAAAAATCAAAAGGTTTCATTATCTCAGTCATGGCAAAAAAAATTCTGTATTTCGGAATATTCCATATTTCAGAATATTTGGATATGGGAGACTCAACCTGTACTTCTATATTCATAGAAACATTTTGTGATTGTGCGTAAAGTGCATTAGTTGTGTAATAAATTTGATTATTTCAAATGATATATCTGGGATTCATTTCCATTGCAGAAAAAGTCATTTAGCCTTATGGGACTAACTGCACCCTTACCATCTGTGTTCCTAAAGAGTGCAATCACACTTATATAGTGTATATTATTTGAAGATACTGTATGTGGGCTATGTTTCTTGATGGTAGCAAATCACGTCGGATATACGTGGGTGTCACTTTAAAAACCCCTAGGGACCTAGAGTGAAACCTAACAACCCCAGCCACCCTAGTAATTAGCTAAATACTCATCTATTAAATCTAAATAATGAATAATCAAAATAGGGTAATGAGGATATTCAATAGATGGAGAATGGAATACTCAACAACCTGAATACTAGTATCAGATATTATTAAGTTCCATTGTATCATTTAGACCATAGGGGATCAGAGTATTCAATCTAAAAATCTAAAAGGCCTCCTTTTTGCATAATCTTTGGAACCTATCACCGCCTCTATTTGTTATCTTAATCTGTTCTATCACTTTTTTACCTTCAGATTCTTTAAACCTCCTTGTAGGCAATGTGAAAAATGTCTAGGGACATTATGTGTTTGGAGGCCCTTTAGTACACCTCGTCTGTGTTCCAGAAACCTTGTGTTTAGGGTGTGAATCGTGTGGCCTATATATTGTAGACCACACCCACAGTTGATTACATAAATCACAAATTCTGATTGACAGTTTATGAAGCTCTCTATTTGGAAAACTTCTTTGTTGGAATGTGAGATAACTGTGGAATTTCTATGATCTGCATGATCGCAAGTCCTCCAGTTGTTTTTTCCACATTTATTGAAAACTTTGGGTTTAGGTGGTAACCAGATTAAGCTGGGTTCCTTATGTTTATTTCTTTCCTTCTGTCTTATACTGCTGGGAGCTAGAAAATTTTTAAGGTTATGAGACTTCCTAAATACTACTCTGCATATTTTATCCAGTGTAGGTGCTAGAAATCTATCCATTTGTAGTAATTAGTTGAAGTGTTTTTTTTTGTTATGAGGGAATCTCTGTCTGTTTCTCTTATGTTCTTTAAGGCCAAATCCAAAATATTTTGGGGATACCCTTGTTCTACAAAAGTCTGGTACATCTGTTTGCTTTGTAGCTCAAATATTTCATGTTTGGAACAGTTTCTTTTTAACTGAAGAAACTGGCCTTTGGCGATGTTATTTTTCCACTTTTTATGATGACAACTCTTATAATTTAAATATTTATTGCGGTTTACTTTTTTAATGTATGTAGATGTAGGTAATTCCTTATTTAACACTGAAACTGTAATGTCCAAAAAAATTAATATTTTGTTCATGGAATTTGCTGGTGAACCTAAAGGCCCATATCATTTGAATTCAAATGTTCAACCATTTTAGTGATTAAAGAATTGTCTCCATCCCAGATGAAAAATAAATCATCTATATATCTTGCATAGAGAACCAGGCTTGTCCCGAGCCCACCTCCCCAAATGTTGCACTCCTCAAAGCTCTATGAGTTGGCGAAGCTCGGGGCAAACCTGGTTCCCATCGCAGTCCCATGCACCTGTATATAAAAATCAGATTCAAAAGAAAAATAGTTGTGTTTTAATATGAATTTAGTTGATGTAAGTATGAACTCACATGACTCCTCTGGCATCATACCATCTTTCTGGAGATAATATCTTACTGCCTCGATAAATAATGTATGTGGAAAATTAGTATAAAGTGATTCTGCGTCACAGGTGACTAGTTTATATGAATTTTTCCATTCTATGCTTTTGATTTTTTCCAAGAAATGTCTTGTATCTCTGATGTATGAATCCAGGGAGGACACATGGCTCTGTAGTTGGGAATACACAGATACATTTTATGTTAGGGATCTGACTCCCAATTTTATGGGTCGTCCTGCTGGAGATGTTACAGATTTATGTAATTTCGGTAAATGGTGAAAGGATGATTCACATATAGAAACTGCCAAATTTCTTTGGACATTATATTGTCAGTTAATGCTCTATCTAACAGATGGTTTCATTTATTTTTGGAACTTTAGGTTGGGATTAGACTGTAGCCTTCTATAAAATTTAAGATTGCTCAGCTGCAGGCCTCCTTTACATAGTATGATCTGTTTTGTATGGCCAAACCCCCTCCTTTATTGGCTTGCTTAATTACTAAATCATGATTTCTTATTAGTATTTGAAGTGCTGTTCTTTCTTGTTTGGTTAAATTATCTCTTTTTTTCTTTTGAGAGGACCTGTTACATAATGATCTGAAGTATTCCATTGTCATGGTATAGAAACTATTTATAAAGGGGCCCTTGAATTGTAGGGGATAGAAGTCCGATGGTTTTTTTTTTAAAAAATTCCTACCATTAGAGCTTATATCAAAAACTTTTTCTAACTTAATTTGTGTATCATTAGCGTTTTCTTTTAGTAATGATTCCAATATTTCTAAAGACTCTTTATACTCAGTATCTAGTACTATTGGGGTACCTTTGATTTCTTTTTTTTGAAGAGATTTAATCACAAAATAATGTTTGCGGCTGAGTGTGCGAACAAATTTGTTCAAGTCTACAAATAGATTGAACAAATTTGGTGTACTTGTTGGAGCAAATTTTAGTCCTTTATTTAATAAAGTTAGTTCTTCCGGTGATAGTAGTTCATCTGATAGATTAAAAACACCTCGGACATCTATCTCCATTTGAGATTTTGATCTGGCTTTCTTTTTAGCAATCCCTCCTCTACATCCTCTATTTCTTCTTTTCCATATCCACCTAGGTCTCGTTTTCATTCCCTTTGTATTTTTGGCGATAGTTGGTGGTTTGATCACTTTTCTTTGTCTAAAAAATGTTTTCGTGAGGGACTAAGTGTTTCAGAATCTGTTTGTGGATATGAATCCGTCTCAATCTTATTGTGTGATGGAGAACCCTCATCTCTGCTTGTATCCAAAACTCTGAATCTATTGGGATGTTCTATATTGGATCTTAAACTATTTCCATTCCTAACTGTTTTTTTCTTGTGTGTATATGTGTATGGAGATTTTCCAAATGCACGACTGTCTTCCCTCGGGTTTAAAGTCTTATATTTATGTTGGTTGTTCGATCTAGATCTCTCTCTGGGGTACTTGTTTGATATAAAAAATTCCTCCCGTCTATTCCGTGTCTCTCTAGGATGTCTGTTTTGTGAGAGAGTTCTATGATTTCTGTTACGTACCTGGTCTTTCTCATAATCATCTTTGTCTCTACCTAATTTATTATCTTCCCATGTTATTAAAGTTTTTTCAAACTCTTCAATTTTGAGATTAGTTTTTGAATCTCTCTCATTATATCCTGGGCAGTTCTCATAATATTTCAAATTCTTTTGTACTTTTTCAATTGCTTTTTGTAACTCCTCTACTTTATTCCTCCTATATTTAATTAATAATACCATAAAGTATTTTGAGCAATTATCTAGTGTTTGATTCCAAACATCAATGAAAGTTTGGTCATCTCTAAATGATGCTGATTTGAAAATTCTCAGACCTCTTGGTGTAAGGTTTTTATCTAAATATTGCTGAAGTGCGAGTTGGACCCACCAATGTCGGGTTTCTGCTAAGCACAGAGACTCCATCTTATTGAATAGTTTGTGCATATTATTCACATCTTCTGATCCGTTTATTACAGTGGCCATATTAAAATCTTTCATATATCCTCATTATCCTATTTTGACTATTCATTATTTAGATGTAATAGATGTGCATTAGCTAATTACTAGGGTGGCTGGTGTTATTAGGTTTCGCTCTATATCATTCGAAATAATCAAATTTATTACCAATTAATGCACTTTAAGCACGATCACAAAATGTTTCTATGAATATATAAGTATTCCCTTATAGAGTATTGTCGCTCTCATTATATGTATGTTCCCAACACTTTAATGGCTTTAGTCATAAAAGTGTTTTCTGACATGCCCCCTATGATAATGTGATGAGGTTAAGTAAGAGCTAGTATGTTATATTCACCTCTTTATTTATCATGAATATATTATTATATTATGTACATTTTAATGTATTACATTCAAATATATATAGAGGTAAACCTATTTCAGAAAATATAACTGTTACTCACGACAGTCTTCATTATTAAGACTGAACCTGAGATACACTAACTATGTCCCAAAAGTATTTAACAGCCAATAGGCTGGCAGCCAAATAAAAGGATGTAATCTAGGAGGGCTAGTTGCTTCTGATGAAACAGCATCTGGCTGGGAAATGTGTTAAGCCACGCCCCCTGAAGTCATACCAGGAAGTAGCCAGCGGTTACACACTGTGAAGCCACTAGCAGTAAGGTTACAAGCCGGCACAAGCAGACTCCATGACCACGATCTACAGCACTAGACGCGGCTTACTTCAAATCAGTTGTTATCGTAGCATCTATTGGGACACTGAGCACAGTGAGTAATCCCGATCCAAAGCGGAGATACTGTAATACAGCCATATCTCCGGCGGTTTATGATAATGGTGACATATCATCTCATACTTGGCAGTAGCTGGATATATAGCATAAAGAACTTTGGATGAAAATGTGATTTATGGTATACATCAATGTAATCCCTCAGTGTCTGATCAACACTCAAGGTTTTCACTAAATATTAAATGTGATACAAGAGACACCATATTAATACTGCTAACTACTCTTGCTGCTAATTAAAGACTTACTAACCATTTGGCTGCTGAACTTACATGCTTTGACTGCTAATTAAGATGGACAGTGCATAACAGACTTTTCATTACTAATCCTGGTTGGCACATATCATTAATATATTTTTCTTTTTATTGTATTAATTGATTCTCATTGAATGTTGTGAATACTCAAGGTATTTTATTCAATTGATTTTTATTTGTGTGTTTATTTAGTGTTGATATTTGTTATGAATTTATAGCTATATGCAGCTTTTTAAATTAGTATATGAATTAAAACTGTTTTATGTATAAATTAATTTTCTGAACAAATATTTGGTCAGTCAAAGTCAGCGCATCAGACATCAAGAAGAGCAGGTGGACCCCCATTGAAGAACTTCACCAGTCTGCCAGTTGATAACTGGGTTGTATTTCCTGAGCCATGGTAGCCCCAGAACCAGGGGAGCTAGAGGACGCTGAAACAGAAGACAAGTTAGGTTTTCTGAATGTAAGGCACCAATGGACAACCGAATGGGAGGTGATTGGAAGTAAACTGCTACCTTGGACACATTATTGCCATCTAGACCAATAACAGACTGGTAGAGGCAAGGGCTCGGAAACTAAACCTAGTGTGTTAAAATATGAAATGTCCATGAAATTATCTACTGCACCCCTGTCCAAGAAGGCAGAAATGGGAAATTGTTTATCATGAACCTGGATTACTGTGGAAATAAGGACTGAATTATTGGGAGATACTGTACAGATACAAGGCCTAGATGTAGCTTCCCCCTACACATCTACACCTTGCCTTTTCCTGGCTTGACTGGACAACCTAAGGCATTATGTCCTTTTTTTCCACAGTACAAACATAAGCCTTGTGTCCGTCTTCTGCGTTTCTCCTCAGAGGAAAGACGGGAAGCCCCTAGCTGCATGGACTCTTCTTAAAGTTCAGAAAGTCTTTATGTTTACCAGAAAAACGATCAGGCAAATTAAACTTGGGTTCACAAATAGCAGCCCGAGCGGATGTAGCTCATGAATCCTTGACCCAGCGAGAAAGTTCTTGGACCTTTTGAGTTATAGCCTGTGTCTGTGCAGTGAGAAACTGGGGCAGATTCTGAGTAGGCTCCATGATGTGATCCGGGGATCCTCAAACACAATAGTGGAAATCTACGGGCTGGTGATAATTTTATGAATCTAGGGGAAGATTCCCCTTAGATGAAAGGCAATAGTGCTGAGAATTATATGAAGTGATGGGAACAACTGAAAAGAAAGACCTTGTCAGGAGTAAGGCTGGGTAGGCCAAAATTGAATCAATAGTGCTGAGGATTATATGAAGTGATGGGGACAACGGAGAAGATAGTCCTTGTCAGGAGTGGCTGTTGGGGTTGTTGTGAACTTGGCTGAGGTGCCATAAAGATAGTTACTGAATGTCTACACAGACACAGAAGTGCAACAGAGACAGCAACAATGTCCAATAACAAGAGTCCTCTCAGACACTGCAGTGCGGCTGAGACTGCTGAAATGTTTGTCGCAGATTGTCCATTAAGATGCTGAAATGCGGCAGAGACTGCTGAGATGTTTGATGCAGATTGTCCATTCAGATGCTGGAATATAACTGAGACTGTAATACATGCTGGACATGAGAAGCTGGAACACACAGGAGCAATAATTCCACACCCAGGAACCAGAAAGCATGAACTGTACTGAACGCTATCACTGGCATCTGAGTAACCAGCAAGCGGGAAAGAAAAAGGAGAAGGAACCAATCCAGTGAAGGCAGAGATGACAGAGCAGCCAGGTAGGAGGACTTCATGGAGTAGCAGCGCATCATCCACATCTCCTAGCAACGGTCCTGAGTGAGCTGCCCAGAGAACTGTTGTCCAAATAGATGCAGTGGCGGCTTGTGACACTCATGATGGCCATGTCTGAACTCACTTCATTGGTAACAATTTGAAATGGTTTCAGTAGCTTGGATAAAACAGAGAGTGTTCTCCACTGTGCAGAACTAAGGTAACATGTCTGCACACTCCTCATCTCCTGGCTTGAGATATGAATGCTTGAATAACTGTTCCTCTAGTTGCTAATAAGTGTGGGTGGAATTCCACCTAGCTACTACCTATTGCTTCAGTTGGTAGGATTTTAAATTATACTGTTGTTGCAGCTGCTGAAAACATCTACGTGCACTTGCTGAATACAGAATATGCCCAGAAATTTTTCGGCCACAGTCACCACCTGTCAGTTTCAAAGACATTCTGAACCACTAAGTTTATTGTATGCTAGTTATAATTGTTATAATTGTCAGTATAAGCCACTGTAGCTGAGCACATCTATGTAATGTGCAGTTACACATCCAATTTCCTACAGCCACACACTAGATAGATTTGCTTAGCTGCAATGGTTTAAACTGGCAAATCCAACTTGTATCATGTAGATAGCATTACCAAGCTTCCTACGCTGTAAAAATAGCTCCATGTGTTATGTGTCTGACTCAAGTACGTGTGTTTGAGAGAATGAGTCCCATGTATGGTATGCTCAGAATTACCTGGGTTAAATAACAAGAGATATGATAAGAACTTACCTTTGTTATCTCTGTTTCTGCAAGGTCCTTAGGGTCCACAGGGAAGCTACCTTGGGGTATAGGTAGGCTGGGAACCAGACCGGGCCCCACACAGTTAAACTGCTGAGCCTCCCAGGATGCACCAGGCTCCCTTCCTATACCCCGCCCCCCGGCCAAGACACCTTCAGTTACATACCAAGCCAGAGGCCGGAGGAGGAGAAAAAGAAAGGAGAAAGTCCGGCACGCACAAGAATCTCATACTCACAAAAAGGAGACAGAAATACTGGCAACCAGAACAAGACCCATCAAAAGCACAGGGCGTCAGGGTGGGTGCCCTGTGGACCCTAAGGACCTCATAGAAATAGAGAAAACAAAGGTAAGTTCTTACCATATCTTTTGTTTTCTACTTCAGAGTCCTTAGGGTCCACAGGAAAGTTACCTTGGGGATGTCCCAAAGCGGTACCCTTCAAGGGTGGGGATGCTCCTGTGCAGAAAGGAGAATCCGCTGCCTGAAGGAAGTATCCTGAGAGGTGAAGGTATCAACAAAAGATCTAAACCATAGACCACATGGCCGCCTTACACAGCTGAACAGCCAAGGTGCCACGCCGAGCTGCCCACGAGGGACCCACAGACCTCGTAGAATGAGCAGTGACAGAGGGCGGGAACAGGAGTGCCCTCATGAACATAGGCCTCAGAAATCGCCAATCGAATCCAATGGGCCAAAGTTTGCTTATTGGCCGGAAAACCTTTTTGCGGAAACCGTACAAAACAAACAAACAAACAAACAAACAAACAATCTGATTTCTGGAAAGAACAAGTGCACTCCACATAAATGCGAAGAGCGTGAACTACATCCAACATGGCCTCACCCACTGACAAACCTGGAGAGTGAAATGCCAGAACAATGATCTCCTCATTAATGTGGAAACTGGATACCACCTTAGGGAGAAAACCAGGGTGAGTCCAAAGAACCGCCCTATCCTTATGAAAAATCAAATAGGGGGGGTGACAGGAAATAGCCCCCAGATCAGAAACTCTTCTGGCAGAAGCAATAGCCAAAAGAAAAACAACCTTAGCAGTAAGCCATTTGAGGTCCACTGAGCCCAGTGGTTCAAATGGGGGACCTTGTAGGGCCTTCAGGACCACATCCAAATCCCAAGGAGCCACCGGAGGGACAAAGGGAGGCTGTATGCAAAGGATCCCTTGCATAAAGGTGCAGACATCAGCAAGCAGAGCAATCCAACGCTGAAACCCGACTGCTAAAGCATAAACCTGCACCTTCAAAGAGGCAAGGCGCAGACCATGATCCAAGCCTGCCTGAAGAAAGGATAGGACTCTGGAAACCTGAAACACTAGAGGATCGTACCCCCTATGTCGGCACCATTCAAAATAGGTATGCAAGACCCTGTGGTAAATCCTGGCTTCCTATCCCTGAGCATGGTATTCACCACTGAGCTAGAAAAACCTTTCAACCTCAAGAGGGATGTCTCGAGAGCCACACCATCAAAGACAGACAACCCAGATCCAGATGAAGACATGGACCCTGAGACAACAGGTCCAGGCACTGAGGTAACAACCACGGAGTGTTGATGGAAAGACTCTGAAGATCTTAGTACCAGTGATGTCTGGGCCATTCTGGAGCCACCAGCAGTAATGTGCCTCCATCTTGCTTGAAATTCTGAAGCACCCGAGGCAGAAGTACGAACTAAGGAAACAGGTATGCGAACTGGAAGGTCCACTGTGCCAACAGAGCGTCTACAAGGAGAGCTTCTGCATCTCTTGTTAGGGATCCATACACCCACAGCTTGTGGTTGTGTCTGGATGCATGAGGTCTATTTATTGAAGGCCCCATATGTCCACTAGGAAATATTTCCTGGTGAAGGGATCATTCCCCTGGATGCACGTCGTGACAACTGAGGAAGTCCGCTTCCCAGTTGATCACTCTGGGAATGAACACTGTCAAGATGGCTGGTAGATTGCCTTCCACCAAAGTCAGAATGCGAGATACCTATCTTAGAGCTGCCTGACTTAGAGTTCCTCCCTGATGATTTATGTAAGCCACTGTTGTGGCAATGTCTGACTGAATTTGTACAGGATGCCCCTGTAGAAGTGGTCTTGCTTGTTGTAAGGCTCGAAAGACTGCCTGAAGTTCCAATATGTTGATCAGAAGAGCAGACTCCACCATGGTCCACTGGCCCTAGAACACATGTGGACCCGACACAGCACCCCACCCCCTGAGACAGGCATCCGTCATCTGGAGGATGCAATCCGAGATCCAGAAGGAGTGTCCCTTGAGGAGATGAGACTTCTGAAGCCACCAGGTTAATGATAGATGTAACTCCGGAGATAGCACCAGCATCTGAACCTTCAGCAGAAGAGGTATCCCATCCCAGTTGGATAGGATCAATTTCTGTAGAGGTCTTGAGTGAAACTGAGCATATTCCACCATCGCGAACATCGACACCATGGACCCCAGTAACCTCATTGCAGAATGGATAGAGATTCTGCGATCCCACGGACAAGTTCAATTCTTGTGTGCAACACTGAGATCTTTTCCACTGTCAGAAAGATCCGTTGTTGCTGAGTGTCCAGCAGTGCTCCAAGATGGAGCATCCTCTGAGATGGCATTAGAGACGACTTCTTCCAATTTATCAGCCATCTGTGATTCTGTAACACAGCTATTGTCAGTTGTAGGTGTTGGTGTAGTACCTCTGGAGAAACTGCTAGGATTGCAAATTGTCCAGGTAAGGCAGGAGGCAGAATCCATGCAGGTGCAGATGTGCCGTCATAACTGCCATGACCTTGGTAAACACCCTCAGGGCAGTAGAAATGCCAAATGGTAATGCCTGAAACTGAAAATGCTGGTTTGCTACCGCAAACTGGAGAAAGCGCTGATGAGAAGTCACTATCGGGACATGAAGGTAGGCATCCTGGGAGACACTATAAAATCCCCAGGTTCCATAGCCAAAATAATGGAATGCAGGGTTTCTATTCTGAACCGAGGCACCCTCAGATATTTGTTTAGGGACTTCAGGTTGAGGATAGGTCTGTATGATCCGTATGGTTTTTGCACCAGGAAGAAATTGGATTAATAACCTATCCCCCTCTGGGGTAACAGGACTGGTGCAATATTCCCTTCCTGGAGCATGGATTGTACAACCTTGTGAATTTCCAGAGCCTTCTCTGGATTTAAATGAAGGTCCGTTGTAAAAAATTGATGTGGAGGCCTTCTTCGGAAGGAGAGGGCATACCCGTGAGAGACCACTTCCCTTACCCAAGTGTCCGTGGTGGTCTGACACCAACACCAGGCAAATCGAAGAAGTCTGCCTCCCACCTTGGGATCCACCAAGAGGAGGCCCGCCCCGTCAGGCTGCAGACTTATCGTCAGGCTTGGCAGTTGGACGTCTGGTGCTCCAGGCCTGCTTTCTAGGCTAGGAGGGTTTCTTGTTTCCTGATGACCTCAGAAAGGACTGAGCCTTTGACTTACCCGGAGACCGATAGGACTGAAAGGACGACATCCCTGACCCTGAGGTAGATGGAGATGAAGGCAAGCACGCAGATTTTGCCGCTGCCAGCATGTCCACAATCTTGTCCAGAGCCAGCCCAAACAGTACCTGTCCATTGTATGGGAGACATTCTAGGCCCTTCTTGGAATCTACTTCTGCTCTCCAAGACCGGAGCCATAAAGAACGACAAGCAGACACCGCTGCCGTAGAAATCCTGGAAGTAAGCAAACTGACCTCCAATGCTGCCTCATTTACATAAGTAGCCGCATTTCTGAGGTTGCTTATCAGTATGATCTGCTCACTGGTAGCCCCAGAAGATAGAGAAGCTTCCAAGGCATCGGCCCATTTTTCCATGGCCCTGTCCAACCAGCACACCATCATTGCAGGTCTGGCGACCCCTCCAGCGAGAGAATAAATGGATTTCAGACATATCTCACCTTGCAGTCCGTAGAATCCTTTAGAGAAGACATGGACGGCATAGGCAGGGTCCCACTCTTCACTAGACGTGTCACATGAGAATCCACCTGAGGAGGAGATTCCTATTTAGAAAAATAATTGCCTGCAAAAGGGTATGCGTAAGCCAAACACTTTTGCGGCTGAAAGCTTTTACCAGGAGCTTTCCATGCTTCCTCTAGATGATGAACTAACTGACCAGATAAAGGAAACACCGCATTAGTGTTTTTAACACTTTAGAAATAAGCATGCGTAAGATCATTATCAGCAGATATCTTGTCCTCAATCACTATGACGTGTCACATGAGAATCCACCTGAGGAGGAGATTCCTATTTAGAAAAATAATTGCCTGCAAAAGGGTATGCGTAAGCCAAACACTTTTGCGGCTGAAAGCTTTTACCAGGAGCTTTCCATGCTTCCTCTAGATGATGAACTAACTGACCAGATAAAGGAAACACCTCATTAGTGTTTTTAACATTTTAGAAATAAGCATGCGTAAGATCATTATCAGCAGATATCTTGTCCTCAATCACTATGACCTCCCGTATAAGGCTTGGGATATATATAGAAGACTTAGGGCCTTATTCAGACCTGGTCACAAGCGCTGAGCGCTCGCAACTGGGTCGATGCTTGGCCACTGGGCATGCGCACGTCGGAGCCAGCTCCGACGTGTGCATGCGCGAGACCCGGCTAGCGATGGACGCTCCGTCGCTACAGGTCTTGCACCAAAGAGGGTGAGCTGTCAATGGTGATTGACAGCTCGCCCCGTTTTGGAGGCAGGCAGGGGGGGTGGCCAGCCAAATGGAGGCGTTCCCGATGGAATGCTTGCCGTTTGGGGGCGGCCCCACTGACATCAGCAATGATCAGGAGCAGGAAGCTCCCTGGGGCTTGTGGTTGCCGAGACCCAACCTTAGGGTCTCGCTGCAAGCCCTGATGGTCGCGATGGTCTTGACCATCCCGACCATCACCCTGGTCAGTTGCTAAGCTTTGGGTGGTAACCCACAGCTTAGCTAGCGACCAGGAGGCCGCACTATAAAAAAGAAGCAGCTGCCCTCATTCAGAGACAGCGATCACTTCTTGCAACTGCCTCTGAATGAGGGCCTTAGTCTACATCTCCTTGGTGGGAGCTTCAGTATCAGACAAATCTAGAAGTTCCCCATCGTCTGATGTAACATCATCATCCTCGTAATGAGACTAGGATGATAATAATGGCCTCTTTGCGGGCCTGAGCGGGGATTCCTGAGAATCCGTGAGGAAGTTAACCGCCATAGGAAAAGTGTCCACCCAACTAGGGGCAGGGTACAACTGATGTGCAGGTAACAGCTGGCCCTGCGTCACCACCATCTGTCCTGGCCCCCCCTGAGAAGGGCCCGGTACCATCGGCTGCTGTATGAACCCCATGTATGAACCCCATGGAGGGGTAGACAAGTGGGGCCGATAGCCTGGGCCAGGCTTTTCACCCAAGGAGGCTCTTGTGGCAAGCCTCCGACCTAAGAAGCTTGGGAGCATACATGTAGTACAGCCCCTGTCAGCCTCTTCCTCCCCAATGCCTGCCTTACATCTGATGCAGGAATGTAGGGCAGGTGCAGCAAGCTGCACAGATTCATCATCACCAGACATGATAAACAGTAAATATGACACAATTTATGTGACACTTAAACACAGACTTGATCTATGCACAATATATCCCACCCCCAAACAGCACCTGCACTGTAAGGGTCTATTTTCTGAGAGAAAAACAGAGACAGATAAATGGCTGACAGTGAAAAACAGAAACAGGCAGCAGCACTAGCATAACATACACTTATCAACAGACAGTGTCTATCAGCGCTTCCAGTCAACTATCCAGGCACTGGACCTGGTAGGACCGCGCTGTTACCTGCACCTCTCAGCCCAGAGGGAGGGGTATGCAGGAAGGGGACCTGGCTCCACCACTGTCTGTAGCTCCTGAGTGGTTAAAATAGCCGTCGGATCTCAGCTAGTGGGAGGATCCCAGCGCAGAGCGCGCTTCTTGTGCTCAGCAGCGGGGGAGGAGCTGGCTGTTAAAAAAGGGAAGGCATCCTCCCCCGGCCTGCAATTAACCCCAGGGATGCCGGAGCGGTACCGCTGCTGCTCAGGCCCACTGTCCCTGGAGGTTAGGTGGAGCGCAGGACTCAGTGCCTGGCTCCAGCTGCAGACTAGCACCCCAGGGAGCCCCCGGGCCTGGGTGAAATGACTGTGTAATGTTGGACGCTCACCGTGGACGTCCGCCATTACTTACTCATGCCCCATAGATCCAGCCACAGATCCTCCGGGCTCCCTGCTAGAAGAAAATTCCCGGAGGCCCACCGAGATCCCCAGATCAGTACTGGGGTCTCAGCACCGGCGGGGCAGCGGAGCGGTGATGTGAACGTCCGTCTGACTTCCCACATCACTGCTCTTAGAAATCTTCAGGGACTGTGAACAGCCCCCCTTTGTGTGGACCACCCGACTCCAGCCGGGCACCGACGAAACTGAAGGTGCCTTGGCCAGGGGGCGGGGTATAGTAAGGGAGCCTGGTGCATCCTGGGAGGCTTAGAAGTTTTACTGTGTGGTGCCTGGTCTGGTTCCCAGCCTACCTATACCCCAAGGTTACTTCCCTGTGGACCTTAAGGACCCTGAAGTAGAAAAAGGAGATTACACAAATACACTACAGCAGGGGTCTTCAAATTTGGCCCTCCAGCTGCTGTGGAACTACACATCCCAGCATGCACTGCCACCTTTTTGATATAACAGCATGCTAAAACTATGTGCAGTGCATGCTGGGATGTATAGTTCCACAGCATCTGGAGGGCCAAGTTTGAAGACCCCTGCACTACAGTATACTGATAGCTCACAACTGTATGATATGGTAAAAGTGAACACACCTAAACTTAAGGTAAATTAGTATATTTGAGTCCTGGCTTGGGCCTTCTTGCCAACTTCAGGTCTCAAAACAAGGCAATATGTCATCTTCCTGGGATGGTATCTCCTGTGTTTTGGATTGCATATAATGGTCCCTCCTATATGATCGGGCACCAACTGTGGGCTGGTGCACTGTGAGACCCTGTACTAAAAAAATGCTTTAGCAAGCCAACAGGGAATGATTAGGGTGCAATTAGGTTACTGTAAGTTCATTAAGAATAAGTTTAATATGTAGATCTGGAAAGGGCCATAGAAAGCAGGCATGGGGGAAGGAGGTGTGGCCTAATTTCAAGCGGCATGGCCCCACCCCCTTAGAAAAAAAGAAAAAACTATTTGCCTCATGCTGGGGAGGGGGCTTAGCCCAGCATAAATCCAGGGGTTGTGCAATCAGTGTGATTTCCACACCCCCCATGCAGCAGAGACTCCTGATCAGCGGCTGCAGCAGTCTGCCTGCTCCCAGTATTCCACTGCAGCCCAGCACACAGCAGCATGTCCTGGGCTGCGGACAGGAAGGGGGAGCAGTGTCAGTCCTTGCCCCTCGCCAGGCTGCTACCCCCCTCCTTGGTGCCCCTGGATCTGGAGATAGGATTATGTGTCTGGCAAGTGTAGTGCTGTCATTTTAAGTGAAATAAAAAAATATTATTTAATTATTATTTTCTTTAATTTATATTATTTAATTTATTAATTAAATAATTGTGCATTTCAAGAACTATGTTCAGATGAGTGATGCAGTGTACATTACTGTTCTGTGTGCGGTTGTCATCTGCACCCGAAAGCAATTCTCAGAGACCTGTTCATTAAAGTGCATGCAAACAATTGCGGTGTCTAAAAAAATAAATAAATGATATACAATAACATTGCATATTGTGTTATCCTACCAGTGTAAGTGACAGTGTTTGCAGTAGTGTCCCCGCAATTATCTGCACCCCAAAACAATTCTCACTAAGATGAAACAACAATGTCTCCTGCTTCAGTTTCTCGGGCAAATGCTGCTGCTAGGAAAAAAATAACATTTCCCAAGAGACCCTCTGGGGAGGAAAATGAGTCAACTCAGCACACCAGTGTATAACACCATTATAACATCTGGTCTGCCTTAAAATAATTGCCAAAAATTATTGACAACTCTACCATGACTAAATCTGATATGGTAATCAACAACAGAATGGTGGAGGATTATTTTATGAATTTGTACAAATAAGTATGTCGCACAGTCCTTTTGAATATAGGGGGAAATAAAAGGCAATTTGAAGCCTCTTGTGCAAACTAGCTTTGGTTTACTTAAGCTGCCCAACCTCTAAAGTGTACTAGGAAAGAGTGTTTAGCACAGCCAGGAACCTTGTGAGCGATCAGCATAGGAGGCTACTTCCAAAAAATGTGGAACAACTGATGTTCATAAAAATGAACTACAAATTCTACAGATGTGTCCTTACTTATCTAGTCTCCATACACCATGCAGCACAATATGCCTGGCATGAGGAAGTAGTCATGTCCCGTGCAACTCTGCTGGCATTGGGCATTTTTTGTGCTGAAAATGGATCTAAGTCACAATGTGATGTAACTAGGATGTACCAGGAGACTGTGCTGATTCACTTGATATGTGACACTTGAATATCTGTGTGCAACTGAGACTGCTGCAACTTTCCAATGACAACTCCATTGTGCACCACTGGGGCGTATCTATAATGGGTGCAGTGTGTGCGGGGCACAGGGGGGCCCCACACCACACACACTGCACCCATATTTTTTTAAACTTACCTGTCCGAGGTCCCGCGTCGGGTGTCACTGCTGCTCAGAACACCGTAAAAATGGCCACCGCGGCCATTTTCCATTGTTCTGCTCATGCGCAGTAGACTCTGGGCTCACTCTAGTGCCGGAGTCTACTAATGCTTCGGTGGCTGGCCAGCCGCGTCAGTTGGTTGCCAGCCACCAGGCAGAGAGGAGGGAGCCCCGCACGAGGAGTGCACACAGGCCCCCTCCTCTCTTAAAATGCCCCTGGTGCGCCACTTTTCAATTATGGGCTTTGCCATAATTGTGTCTGTGTGTGTGTCTGACAGGCAGTTTACTGCTTATTATCGTACTTTACTGGGGTGTTCGTGTTTCTTTTGTATCATGCCGTGCCATCCATCACCAGCTTCTAAACCAGTCATATACTGTAGGTCCCATTTTTTGCAGCTTCTTAGCAGATACAGACTAGTATCATCAAATCATATAATTAATAATGAATTATTACATTTGACTAGCTGTTACTGCCTGCAGTCCTAAGGAATCAATCTAATTGGGATTTGGGATTCTTGGTAGTGTTTCATGTCTCTTGTGTTTTTTATACTTAAATTAACATTAATCAATCTCATTTGGATTCTTAATTTTTATGGTTTGTTCAATTTAACAATTTTATTACATTTATAGTTATGTTCTATAATCAATAAATTAATTTATCAATCTCATTGGGATTTTGGATGCTTCTTTTGTAACAGTGCTTTTCATTTCACTGGTTTATTTATTGTATAGTTCAATTAACACTAATACATTAATAAATCAATTAAACAGTCAACTAATAAATGCTACCACTATATAGTACTCCAACTCCATTCACCTGTTCTTGCCTCGGACCTCTGATCTAATTCTTGATTATTAAAAATATATTATAGCATTGTATATTTTATATTAAACTACCATCCTGTCTGCCACTAGGGTCGGACTGACCCAGGGTGTACAGGGGAAATCCCTAGTGGTTCCCACTGCCTGAGGATCCCACACCCTCCTCTAGGGGTCAGTAAATTGGAGGAGCATGATTATGAATGAACTTGGGTGCTTTGTTACTTTCTATGGAAACTACACCAAGATGAGCCCTATGACAAACAAAGTGGGTGGTTCTGACATACCCCTGTCCCCTACTTTATAATGAGACCATGTTTTCTGCATGTCCTCTGTGATGGGTGACCACACTCCTGAAGGCTGGCTGCACCCCTTAAGATTGGGCCCCTACCACTGAGTTCCCTGGCGGGCCTTTCAGGCTGCAGTCCAACACGGTCTTCCACTGCAGTGCCACTATGTTTCATAGATATGCTATATTCTTTTTTTACACTGCAATGTCTTTGGCTAAACTAAGTGACAGAGCGGCAGCACAGTCAGCTCTCTGCAGCCATTGGCCAATATTGGTGAAAACTGAAATTCTGAGCTGGGAGGTGGTCAAAATCGACTGGAAATGACTGGAAATGAATCTTATTGAGGTTAGTAATACAGTAGAAACAAAACAGGGCCAAATGAAATTATTGAAGCAATTTTTATTCATTTCTAAAAGAAATACAGATCCAAAACCAAAACACAAGATCTCTCTCTCTATCAGTAAGTAAATGGGACCAGCACTCACGTTTAGTAGGTGAATTCCTTTATTCACAAGTATAAACAGGTCATCCTGTGTACAAAGTGCAGCAGCCCGATGTCTTTTTCAACAGATAACTCTGTTTTCCTCAGGACCCAATGCAGTCCATGTTTTCCAGGTCACTCAGCAGGTGCACAGGTGTAGTCACTACTCACAGACACATTTTAAAAGATCCACAGGTGGAGCTAATTATTTCCCTTGTGATTCTGAGGAGACCTGGAAAACATGCACTGTTTGGGGTCCTGAGGACCAAGTTTGAGAAACTGTGTCTTAGAGGAATCCTTTTTTTCATGCAGTGCAGTGCGCATTTGGAGAATTTTTATGTTACACGCCAATTCATTTCAGCATAAAAAGGTTTTAATTCGGGATGTGCTCCGACTCCCATGTTTTGGATCTGGATTTGCTAACAAAAACTGCTAAAATCACATCATTTGTTTTTCTTTTTGTTCCTACAGTATTATTAACCTCAATAACATTCATTTCCACTCATTTCCAGTCAATTTTGACTACTTCACAGCTCACAATATTGTTTTCATCCGGTTTAGGCCCAAAATTTGCACCAAGCTAGCTGGCTGACTAAGCTAAGTGGCAGCAGTGGGCGGCACAAACATGTGGCAGTTCAACTTCCAACATGGCACATAAGGAAACATATGTTTTCATTAATCAAGAGGCCTAAGGGAGATGGAGTATGTATGTAGTTGAAGGCAGGGAAAGGAAGGGTTGATTCATAGCAAATGTAATTTAAGTTTTGGATCCCAAAGCAAATTTATGAGGGAGGAAGGTGGTGAGTCATTTTCAAAGAATATTTAACTCATTCACATCAGTCCTTGCCCCATTTGAGCTCTTGTGGTGGCCCAGCATTTTATTTTTCTTAAATGAAAAGGGCATGCAGGAGATGCTGTCTGTGACAGTACACAAAAATGGAAGCTGTGATCAGGAAGAGGCAGAGGGATTTTTAAAGTGTGGTACTAAACATCTGTTATCATTGTGCTTCAGGGATTATGGATGGGAAGGCTAGGAGGCCTGAGGGAGTTGGAGTATGTACTGTATGTAGTTAAAGGCAGGGACAAGATGGATTGATTGATAGTAAATTTAAATAAATTTTTTTTATTCCAAAGCAAATTTATGAGGGAGGAGGGGAGAGCATGGGTGAACAATATGTCCCATGTTTAGCCCACAAAATCAACTTGGTTGTTCAGAATATTTTTGTCAATTAAAGGGGCATGCAGCAGATGCTGTCTTTGGCTATAAACATTTCTGGACATGTTTGGCATTCAGCAATCGCATGTCAAAGATTGCAGCATCAGTGGCAGTTCAACTTCAACATGACACATCAAGAAACAAATGTTTTTATTATTCAAGAGGCCTGAGGGAGTGCAGTATGTATGTAGTTGAAGGCAGGGAAAGGAAGATTTGATTAGTAGTAAATTTAATAAAAATGTTTTATTCCAAAGCAAATTTAGGGAGGAGGGGAAGCATTTACAAAAAATATTTAAATCATTTACATCAGTCCTTGCCCCAGAAGATTCCTTGAGTTCTATGCCTGCTGCTGGGAGTGGAATTTAATCCCAGAAGAGGTCCAGGAACACTACTAGTAGTACTTTAAAAAACAATTGACTGTTAAACAATCCTTTGCAAGGAGTAGCAAGTATGACAGCAGTCACCCAGTTACACAGCGGATCACTGATGCAATAACATCTATGCTGGAATTAAATGTGCATCCAATATCTGCCATTAATGCTGTGGGTTTTAGACAGTTAATTGAGGTTCTGTGTCTCCGCTACCAAATCCCATCAAGATTCCACTTCACTAGAAAAGCAATTCCCAATCTGTACACAGACATTAATAAAATTTAATTAGTGGTCTCCAAAATGCCGTTGTACCCCCTGTCCACTTAACTACAGATATGTGGACAAGCTGAACAGAGCAAATGCAAGATTTAAGATATAAGGTATATCAATGACTTACAGTGTCACAAGATGTTTTATGAATAAGAAAAGAATAACACATTGCTCTGCCACTTAGTGTCACAATATTGAATGTTGACAGGCGTTACAATATCAAAAGAGGGTTAACAACTCACAGCATTTCATCACACTTTCTGCTCCATCTTGGCCAAAATACAAAAGGCTGATCATTTATGGGCTTCCAAAAACTGGAAAAGAACTGACGAGGAGAAGATGTCATAAATACATGGGAAAAAATGGATCTATTCATTAAATACTTTAGAACCACTTGGTCTGAACATCGATATAGAACTGAAAGCATTTTTATAAAAAATCCTAAGTTTTTTTAAACAAGAAGTTCTTTATATATTTGTTGTTCTTTATATGTAAATCTTCACATCAGTTCTCCACATATTTTAGATATTTCTTTTATCAGGCCTATATTTGTACACCCTTATTTTTAACATTTTATTAATTTAAAATTTGTATCTTTATTTTTATTCTTTAAAAGCATAACCTACTTATTAACAATCCAGATGGATTCAAATGGGCATGTGCTTACCACCTTTTTAGTGGCATTTCCTGTTTTAAACTTTCTGTTTAATAAAGTTTTTGATGTTTATAAACCCCCTTTGGAGGGGACCAGAACATCCTTGAAAAAGCACCTATATGGGTGCTAAACACATTGGAAGAGGCAGCGAGAGTTTACACCAACCAAGTGTGATCGAGCGAATAGACCCGGAGTCGCATTGCCATACACGCCCATCGTCTGATGTCATTTCCAGTTGCCACGGTCACATAAAAGAACATAGTGTACCAGCAGTACCGCTCTCTTCAAGGAGAACTGGACTCAAGCAGTAAGTGAGGGACAGATAGGGCTAGCAGGGAACTTTATATCAGGATTGACGTGCTGCAACGGGGGACTTTTCTGCCAGCCCCGCTGCTACCACTCCATCACCGAAGGAGCTTAAACATTGTTTTTTAATAATAAAGTTTTTGACTAAAGTTTTTATATGATATGCTTTCAACAACACTTGCTTTTATTTACATTTAGTGCCTGTGAACATTCAATATATATCTACTTATAAAATGGACTGCTTACTACCCCACAAGCATGGTCATTATCTTTATAAAACAGTGTCACATGATTATTTATGAATAAGAATAACACACTGCGATACCACTTACAGTGTCACAAGATTATTTATGAAAAAGAATAACACACTGCGATACCACTTACAGTGTCACAAGATTATTTATGAAAAAGAATAACACACTGCGATACCACTTACAGTGTCACAAGATTATTTATGAAAAAGAATAACACACTGCGATACCACTTAGTGTCACAAGATTATTTATGAATAAGAATAACACACTGCGATACCACTTACAGTGTCACAAGATTATTTATGAATAACACACTGCGATACCACTTACAGTGATGTCATTATGGTTTATATATAACACATGTTATTTAGCACTTTGTTGTGGTCTTGTACTGTAATCGGCGTGTAGACTAATCATTTATGCATGATTGAGGAAAGAAGTGAAAAGTTGAATATTAGACTGCGCTACAACTTACAGTGTCACAATTCTTTTTATGAACAATAATAACACACTGCACTATGACTTAAAGTGTCACAATACATGGACAATAAACTGCGAGCTGTCCAGCAATGTCACCAAACAATTATAGGGCAGCTAAGTTGCTAACACACACACAAAAAAGCACTTTTATTTTTTTTTACACTGGGGAAGATCACCCCTGAATGAGGCATCAGCCCCTTGGTGAACAAACAGACAGCACCCCTACTTTATGGATAACAATCCACCCCTGCCAAGTGCGGACAGACCACCTGCAGTGCAGAGTCACAAATACATGGACTATAAATTGCGGTCTGGCCAGCAGTGTCACTCAACAATAATAGCGCAGCTAAGTTGCTAACGCATACTAAAAAAAAGCACTTTCGTTTTTTTTTACACTGGGGAAGAGCACCCCTAATTGACAGAGCACCCCCCACCCCCTGGACAACACAGCACCCCTTTATGGACTGCAGCCCCAGCCTGATTGACAGGACAACAACACAGCAGCAGCCACAGTTGATTGACAGGACATGTGACACAGTAGCTACAGCACCACCCTGAAGGAAGCCCCCTTTATATACTGCAGCCTAATCCCCTTTATGTACAACACAGCAGCAGCCTTCAGCCCAAGACCCCAACTGGATACACACACTGTGACTGACAGCTTCTCTCTCCACAGCTGAAGTGAAGAAGGTGCTGATGGTGGGGACCTTTATATAATCCAAAACCCGTGAGAATCTGACAGCGGGAGGATGATGTTTTGCCTCGTTTTGAGATCTAGATCACATGGGAAACCTTGAGCTGCATTCTGATCTCGATCCGGATCTCAAAGTTCAGGTGGGTCCGGTTCTCGGAGAACCATACCCGCTCATCTCTACATTTAATCAAAAGGATATTTTTGGCCTGGAGTAACTTCACATGTCCTAAAGATAAATTTAACTGCTGGGATTCCAATTTATGGGAGCACTTCAGCTTACTAATTGCCCCGCCGGTAACCTTAAACTAGGGGTGAGCGGGTTCGGATTTCTGAAATCCGAACCCCCCCGAGCCCCCCCGATCCGAGTCCGATCCGAGTCAGGCTCGACTTTTCCCGCCTGACTCGGATCTGAAATCGAGGCAAAACGTCATCTTCCCGCCTTCCGAGTCTCGCGGGTTTTGGATCCTATATAAGGTACACACGTCGGCGCCATTTTCTCACTCGGCTGTGGACAGTGAAGAGGGAGGGTGGGAGTTAGGGCTGTGTAGTGTAGTGTAGTGTAGTGCTGCTGTTGTCCACTACTTCAAAGTCCATAGGGGCTGGCTGTGTTGTGCTGTGCTGCTGTTGTTAATAGGGGCTGTGTCCACTACTTCAAAGTCCATAGGGGCTGGCTGGACTGTGTTGTGCAGTCAGTTCTCCATAGGGGCTGTGTCCACTCCAAAGTCCTGTGCAGTGTCCCAGTCCTAAAGGAGTGCTGTAGTGTTGTCCAGGGGGTGCTCTGTCCATCAGGGGTGCTCCCCCCAAGTGCTAAAAAAATAATATATTTTCTGTGTTTGTGAATTGTGTGCGCAGTAGCCGCACGTGCATCAACAAAGTAGTGCCAAGCGTGCGCCTGTGTCATAAGTAAAGGGCCGGCTGGCTTGACCGTTAAGGGTGCTGTAACCCCCGAAAGTACACTCCAGTCCAAACCAAAAAAAAAATTATTTTCTGTGTTTGTGAATTGTGTGCGCAGTAGCCGCACGTGCATCAACAAAGTAGTGCCAAGCGTGCGCCTGTGTCATAAGTAAAGGGCCGGCTGGCTTGACCGTTAAGGGTGCTGTAACCCCCGAAAGTACACTCCAGTCCAAACCAAAAAAAAAATTATTTTCTGTGTTTGTGAATTGTGTGCGCAGTAGCCGCACGTGCATCAACAAAGTAGTGCCAAGCGTGCGCCTGTGTCATAAGTAAAGGGCCGGCTGGCTTGACCGTTAAGGGTGCTGTAACCCCCGAAAGTACACTCCAGTCCAAACCAAAAAAAATATTATTTTCTGTGTTTGTGAATTGTGTGCGCAGTAGTCGCACGTGCATCAACAAAGTAGTGCCAAGCGTGCGCCTGTGTCATAAGTAAAGGGCCGGCTGGCTTGACCGTTAAGGGTGCTGTAACCCCCGAAAGTACACTCCAGTCCAAACCAAAAAAAAAATTATTTTCTGTGTTTGTGAATTGTGTGCGCAGTAGCCGCACGTGCATCAACAAAGTAGTGCCAAGCGTGCGCCTGTGTCATAAGTAAAGGGCCGGCTGGCTTGACCGTTAAAGGGTTCTGTAACCCCCAAAGTACACTCCAAACCAAAAAAATATATATTTTCTGTGTTTGTGACTTGTGTGCACTGTGGCTGCACGTGCATCAACAAAGGAGCAGCGCCAAGCGTGCGCCTGTGTCCCATAAGTAAAGAGCCGGCTGGCTCATTTCTTAAAGGGTGGTGTAACCCACAAAGTGCACTACTCTCCAGCAAAAATAAAAAAATATTTTCTGTGTTTGTGTGCGCTTTAGCCGCACGTGTATATATATCAATATAACATAAATGGAGGACCAAACTTTCTCTGATAAAAATAAAATAGGGAAAGATCAAGAACCACTTCCTACTAGTGCTGTTGCTGCTGCTGGGAGTTGTTCATCATCCCAGAGAGGAAGTAGGAACATCACTACTTTTACTAAACAATTGACCCTCCAACAGTCCCTAGCGATGAGGATGAAGTACGACAGCAGTCATCCTGAAGCAAAACGTATAACTGAGGCCTTGACTGCTATGTTGGTGTTAGACGTGCGTCCGGTATCCGACATTAGTGCAGTGGGATTTAGACAATTGATGGAGGTAGTGTGTCCTCGGTTCCAAATCCCGTCTAGATTCCACCTGCATCCTCAAAGCAGCAGCGACAAGCGTGCGTCTGTCTGTTAAAGGGTGGTGACACCCTCAAAGTGTGCTACACAAACAATTAAAATATTGTTCTTTTTTTTTCTGTCTTTGTGAAATGTGTGGGCTGTAGCCGCACCTGCATCCTTAAAGCAGCAGCGACAAGCGTGCGTCTGTCTGTTAAAGGGTGGTGACACCCTCAAAGTGTTCTACACAAACAATTAAAATATTGTTCTTTTTTTTCGGTCTTTGTGAAATGTGTGGGCTGTAGCCGCACCTGCATCCTTAACGCAGCAGCGACAAGCGTGCGTCTGTCTGTTAAAGGGTGGTGACACCCTCAAAGTGTGCTACACAAACAATAAAAATATTCTTCTTTTTTCTGTCTTTGTGAATTGTGTGGGCTGTAGCCGCACCTGCATCCTTAAAGCAGCAGCGACAAGCGTGCGTCTGTCTGTTAAAGGGTGGTGACACCCTCAAAGTGTGCTACACAAACAATTAAAATATTGTTCTTTTTTTTTCGGTCTTTGTGAAATGTGTGGGCTGTAGCCGCACCTGCATCCTTAAAGCAGCAGCGACAAGCGTGCGTCTGTCTGTTAAAGGGTGGTGACACCCTCAAAGTGTGCTACACAAAGAATAAAAATATTCTTCTTCTTTTTTCTGTCTTTGTGAATTGTGTGGGCTGTAGCCGCACATGAATCCTCAAAGCAGCAGCGACAAGCGTGCGTCTGTCTGTTAAAGGATTACATCGGTGAAAGCATCCAAGTAGGCATGTCAGACAGTCCGTACCTGTACTGGCAGGAAAAAGAAGCAATTTGGAGGTCCCTGTACAAACTGGCTCTATTTTACCTGAGTTGCCCCCCCTCCAGTGTGTACTCCGAAAGAGTGTTTAGTGCAGCCGGGAACCTTGTTAGCGAAAGGCGTAGGAGGTTGCTTCCACAAAATGTGGAGAAGATGATGTTCATAAAATGAATGATCAACTCTTCCAGGGAGACCAGCCTCCAGAACGTACAGAGGGACCTGTGGTTCCAGCAGGGACGAATTAATACTCTGTGAGGATGAGGATGTACATAACACTGAAGAGGGTGAGGAATCTGTGGATGAGGAGGATGAGGACGACTTCTTGCCTCCGTAGAGCCAGTTTGTGCAGGGACAGATTAATTGCCAGCTTGTTTTGTGGGGGCCCAAACGAACCAATCATTTCAGCCACAGTTGTGTGGCAGACCCTGGCGCTGAAATGATTGGTTTGTTAAAGTGTGCATGTCCTGTTTATACAACATAAGGGTGGGTGGGAGGGCCCAAGGACAATTCCATCTTGCACCTCTTTTTTTTCTTTGCATTATGTACAGTTTGGGGCCTAGTTTTTCAATGCCATCCTGTCTGCCACTGCAGTTTCACGCCTAGATGGGTCACGTGTTTGTGCCGCCCACTCGTGTCGCTTAGCATAGTCATCCAGCTACCTCGGTGCAACCTTTTGGACATAAAAACACTATTGTGAGGTGTGAGGTATTCAGAATAGACTGGAAATGAGTGGAAATTAAGGTTATTGAGGTTAATAATAGCATAGGAGCAGAAAAACCTACAAATTCTGTGATTTTAGCTGTTTTTATGCTTTTTTTCAAAAAAATACAGATCCAAAACACAAAACCCAGAACCCAAAACACGGAAGGGTGGTTTTGGCAAAACCAATCCAGATCCAAAACACGAAGAAAGATCCAGATCCAAAACCAAAACACAAAACACGAAAAGTGGCCGGTGCACACCCCTACCTTAAACACACACCCAGTCTTACACCGAGTATGATAGCATTTGGAACATATCTGCGTTCCACCACGGTCATTGGAATGTACATGCAATCCACCACCCCTCTACTGACCGCATAACTGGATGTGTGCGAAACCCACTTCTGGCCTACATTCCGCACGCGCTCCAGGCACCATTTTATAATGCAGGTACCGGGTGGCATATTGTCAAATGGGAACTGCTTTATAACTATGAGGACTACTACATAAAAAATGGCAATATGAATTTGTGAATATATATAATTAGTATTTAAATGGACAATGTGTGGAATGTGTATGCGTCCAATCACGGCTGATGGAATTCATATATGCTCCACCACCCCTCTTCCGGATTGCATGCCATCTGCGCACCGGGCGCCATGGATCAAAAGAAAGTATTACTTATAATTTATTATTATTATTATCCTTTATTTATATGGTGCCACAAGGGTTCCTCAGCGCCTCACAAAGTACATTAACAAATGAGCAAACTCATAGCACAACGACTTACAGTACAAGACAATACAGAATAAGAACACGGTTTATAAACATTGCTGCAGTGATCATAACACTCAGAAAAGCAGCAGGGCGTCAGCTACCAAGTGTTACAGTAAGTGCCCTTGTGGAGAGTTTGAATAGATGATCATACATTACCATGTAATTAATATACATAAATAATCCATGTTAAGGACAGATTCGATCAAACTCCGATCATAATACTGTGATATAAAAAAATTAGTTTTCCTAAAATGTAAATAAAATGAGAATTAACTTTTCCTATATTAAAGGTACTAAGGTAATATCAGCTTATCCAAACTTGACCTCCAAGTATTACAATTCTTATAAGGTACCAGTTTGGTCTGATTTATGCTGAATTCCAGAAGTGTGATTTATGTTTGAAAAATTACATGTATTCTCTAAAGGTATAAAATTGTGAAATGTTGACCTCAAACCTAATATACTGTATGATACCCGTGTATTTTATACTTATGTAAATGCTTTTATTGTATGTGTCCATTGATACCCATTTCTATGTATTTTTATAGTAAAAAGGATAATCCCTGAAGAGGTCTCTTAGAGACGAAACGTGTAGGGTTAAACATTGAAGGACTCATTTAGAGAACCTGAAACTAGAAAAATTGCTTCCCTAACAATAAGGGTGACATTGTTACATGCTGATGCAGAGTATTGTATGACAAAATGTCTAAATGTATTTGATTTTATCCATTGTATGCTTTGTAAAATTAGAATTTTAATAAATTGTGTCTAAAAAAATAAAAAAAAACTAATTAAATAAGGGTGTCAAGCTATTTTTTAGCAACAATATGTAGGCATGTTGTACATAAAATAGGAATCTATATAAAGACTTTTAGATCCACCACCCAATAAGGGAATATACTGGTCTTTTAGATTCCATCAACAACTAATGGATTGAAGTGCCTCCTTATAGTTACTCGAAGCAATAATTATATTATAAATATATATATATATATATATATATATATATATATATATATAACTCCCTCTTTACATACACAGCAGACGGAGAAACAGGACACAGTTCTGGGGTTCTCATGCAAGCTGGCCAGAGCCAGTCTTTATTGTACCAGACATATAAACAAAATAATATATAAACAAAATCCGAGCCCGTCTGGGCTCTAACTAGACAGTAGGTTCCCTCACTATCAGAACACTAAACAAGTTCACACCCTCAGTACTTATAGGTTTGTATCAAACGGTGTCTCAGAGCAAGCTAGACTGTGGGCCTGTTCTCTCAGGTGTGAGACACTCAGCCACAACTAAACCCAGCTTATATCAGCCATTTCCAGGTGCAAGCCCTAATGAGCCTGCTACCAGGCTGAAAGGCCCAACACCTGGAGTGGCCTGTGGATGGAGCCCTCCCTCGCCTCACATCCACACCCCCAGGACCCATTTCGGTTTTTCACCAATGCTGACATTTCTAGTCTGTTTTGACAAACAGACTTCTCCTGGGGGTTTCAAAACACATAGGACAGGAACCTGGGACACACATAGAAGCCATTCCAAACTTTTCCAGTGAGTCTATCACATACCCCTCCTTTGTTTCGACCTGTGGGGTGGAACAACTGCAGCCCTCAAAAAAATTAACGCGTGACAAAGCGTCTGCATTGGCCATCTGGCTTCCTGGCCTGTGTACTACCTAAAATGTAAAGTTTTGCAATGCCAAGAACCACTTTGTTATTCTCCCATTGCTCTCCTTGTTCTCTGACATCCACTTCAACGGGGCATGGTCACTGATCAATCTGAATTTCCTTCCCACCAGGTAGCACCTGAGAGTTTCCAATGCCCATTTTATGACCAATGCTTCTCGACTGTAGCATAGTTTCTTTCATGTACTTTTAATTTCCTGCTTAGGTAAAAAATAGGGTGTTCCTCACATTCCTTGCTCTGGGACAGGACCGCTCCTATACCTACTTCTGATGCATCAGCTTCTATCACAATATATATATATATATATATATATATATATATATTTTAACAGAACAAGGCCCAGCAGCAGAGCTCAGTTATGGTGCATTGGACAGGGTGGTGCTGATCTGTCAACCTAATGCTCAGTTATGGTGCAGTGTACAGGGTGGTGCGGATCTGTCATCCTAATGCTCAGTTATGGTGCAGAGGACAGGGTGGTGCGGATCTGTCATCCTAATGCTCAGTTATGGTGCAGAGGACAGGGTGGTGCGGATCTGTCATCCTAATGCTCAGTTATGGTGCAGTGGACAGGGTGGTGCGGATCTGTCATCCTAATGCTCAGTTATGGTGCAGGGGACAGGGTGGTGCGGATCTGTCATCCTAATGCTCAGTTATGGTGCAGTGTACAGGGTGGTGCTGATCTGTCATCCTAATCCTCAGTTATGGTGTAGAGGACAGGGTGGTGCTCATCTGTCATCCTAATGTTCAGTTATAGTGTAGAGGACAGGGTGGTGCTCATCTGTCATCCTAATGTTCAGTTATAGTGTAGTGTACAGGGTGGTGCTGATCTGTCATCCTAATGTTCAGTTATAGTGTAGTGTACAGGGTGGTGCTGATCTGTCATCCTAATGCTCAGTTATGGTGTAGTGTACAGGGTGGTGCTGATCTGTCATCCTAATCCTCAGTTATGGTGTAGAGGACAGGGTGGTGCTCATCTGTCATCCTAATGTTCAGTTATAGTGTAGTGTACAGGGTGGTGCTGATCTGTCATCCTAATGCTCAGTTATGGTGTAGTGTACAGGGTGGTGCTCATCTGTCATCCTAATGCTCAGTTATGGTGTAGTGTACAGGGTGGTGCTCATCTGTCATCCTAATGCTCAGTTATGGTGTAGTGTACAGGGTGGTGCTGATCTGTCATCCTAATGCTCAGTTATGGTGTAGTGTACAGGGTGGTGCTGATCTGTCACCCTAATGCTCAGTTATGGTGTAGTGTACAGGGTGGTGCTGATCTGTCACCCTAATGCTCAGTTATGGTGTAGTGTACAGGGTGGTGCTGATCTGTCATCCTAATGCTCAGTTATGGTGCAGAGGACAGGGTGGTGCTGATCTGTCATCCTAATGCTCAGTTATGGTGTAGTGTACTGGGTGGTGCTGATCTGTCATCCTAATCCTCAGTTATGGTGTAGAGGACAGGGTGGTGCTCATCTGTCATCCTAATGCTCAGTTATGGTGTAGAGGACAGGGTGGTGCTGATCTGTCATCCTAATGCTCAGTTATGGTGTAGTGTACAGGGTGGTGCTGATCTGTCATCCTAATGCTCAGTTATGGTGTAGAGGACAGGGTGGTGCTCATCTGTCATCCTAATGCTCAGTTATGGTGTAGTGTACAGGGTGGTGCTGATCTGTCACCCTAATGCTCAGTTATGGTGTAGAGGACAGGTTGGTGCTGATCTGTCATCCTAATGCTCAGTTATGGTGTAGGACAGGGTGGTGCTGATCTGTCATCCTAATGCTCAGTTATAGTGTAGTGTACAGGGTGGTGCTGATCTGTCATCCTGATGCTCAGTTATGGTGTAGAGGACAGGTTGGTGCTGATCTGTCATCCTAATGCTCAGTTATGGTGTAGGACAGGGTGGTGCTGATCTGTCATCCTAATGCTCAGTTATGGTGTAGGACAGGGTGGTGCTGATCTGTCATCCTAATGCTCAGTTATAGTGTAGTGTACAGGGTGGTGCTGATCTGTCATCCTGATGCTCAGTTATGGTGCAGAGGACAGGTTGGTGCTGATCTGTCATCCTAATGCTCAGTTATGGTGTAGAGGACAGGGTGGTGCTTATCTGTCATCCTAATGCTCAGTTATGGTGTAGTGTACAGGGTGGTGCTGATCTGTCATCCTAATGCTCAGTTATGGTGTAGTGTACAGGGTGGTGCTGATCTGTCATCCTAATCCTCAGTTATGGTGTAGAGGACAGGGTGGTGCTCATCTGTCATCCTAATGCTCAGTTATGGTGCAGAGGACAGGTTGGTGCTGATCTGTCATCCTAATGCTCAGTTATGGTGTAGAGGACAGGGTGGTGCTTATCTGTCATCCTAATGCTCAGTTATGGTGTAGTGTACAGGGTGGTGCTGATCTGTCATCCTAATGCTCAGTTATGGTGTAGTGTACAGGGTGGTGCTGATCTGTCATCCTAATCCTCAGTTATGGTGTAGAGGACAGGGTGGTGCTCATCTGTCATCCTAATGCTCAGTTATGGTGTAGAGGACAGGGTGGTGCTGATCTGTCATCCTAATGCTCAGTTATGGTGTAGAGGACAGGGTGGTGCTGATCTGTCATCCTAATGCTCAGTTATGGTGCAGAGGACAGGGTTGTGCTTCTGATTCTACTCATAATTTTTGATTGGCAGTCACAAGCACTGTTTTTGCTTATCCCACTGATCAGAAATAATTTGATTTGGGATCCAGACCACATACCCGGGGCACCCCTGGAAGTGCCCTGAGGCAGGTTTGAGAACCACTGCACTAATACCAGACATCATAATTGAGAGAGTTGTGATCTCTATGCCAGGAACCGGCTGCTCCCTGGCTCTGTGTATAGAGCTGTGTAGACCTGTATAGATCATTCTTAATATAAGCCTAAATACTGCCCTGTCCATCTTGGTACTATCTAATATGCCAAAAAAAGAAAAGAACATAGTTTCTCAAAAGTAACAGTTTCACTTAAAAATAACTAATTAATAAGAGTTGGAAATAAATATTAGATATGTTGTCCTATAAGATATTTAATACTTTTAAAATACATTCTTTCAAAAGAAAAAATCCTTTGCGGTTGACGTACAGAAATGTTTTTCACATTATCATGTGCTGCATGCAGAGATGCTTCTCGTATTACAGTTAAAAGGAAAAATTAGCAAATCTACAGTAAAAATTTATTTATATTGCAACATGGGACGTGGAAAATGAAGTCGATGTATTTTATTAATATTAATTCAGAAACAAAAGCTTCTGCCATGGACAGAGTTAGTGTTCTGGTCCCCAGCTTCTTAGTTATTGCTGTGCTGATTTGCACATGGTAAGGCAAGCAGAAAAACAATTTACTTCCCCTTGAGAAAGCAAGTAGCTCAATGTGCGCTCTGATGCCAGATCTAGCAGCCGAGCCCTGGGATGCTCCAATTGCTCATTTTGTTTCTATAATAATTTGCTGTTCTATGAGGAAATCTCCTATTAGCTGTAAGTAAACCTTCCGGCAGGGAAAATATTACAGATAGTGGGCCTGGTCCCCGATTCATTACGGATCACTATTTCAACCACAGCTCCATAATCACACGCAGGCCCGCTGCGAAAATATGCTCAAGTTTGCAATCGCCATGCCGTTGCAGCACAACATAAGGACGCCCGCTACTCTTTACTCACATCAGTAATACCTTGCAAGTCTGTGAAACCATCGGTAACATCGAGTACCATCGGAGCCTCACACACACTTGCACAAGGTCTGACCTTACTTAGAATATGCTAACCTCAGCGAACGCAGTGATAGCCAAGCTGTGTATGGCATCTCAGTGGATAATTTATGCATGCCACTGTAACGGCATTCAAATGCACTGACAGGCCTGCGTTTCACCAACCATCCCCCTGTCACCACCCCCAAACGGTCACTTCCTGCCAATCACACTGCGATGGGTCTGCGTGGTCACTGCTATTGCAGTCGAATCGCAGTAATGCCTTCGCACATGTGCACTACGATGTATACACGTGCACAATGCAACAATCGGCCATCTGCGTGAGTAATCGCAGTTACGGTTAGTGATGAATCAGGCCCAGTGTTCACTGCAATGATGTGTCAGCAAGCCTGTGTATGACTTATGGCCTAACTCACAGACGTATGCAAACCAAACGGGTCCTGTGATCTCAATCACTGATCCACCAAGCCATAGCTTGATTGATATGCTTGGAAGGTGGAGCAGGGCGTGTCTGACCAGCGTTCCCGGAAATGGGGTATGTCACCCAGGAGGGGCAAGGCCAGGATCAGCGTTGGTAGATGCAGATTTTCTGGCATCGCAGGCTGCCAGAAACTGACAAGGCTTATGCATTTCTGGCTAACGGAGCAACCATTGCATGTGATGGTTGCACTGATTGTGATTCGGGGCAACATCTACGGACACTGCACTTGGATTACAGATGCAGCAAGGAGGTATTTATTTCCTACAGCCATCTCCCACTACATTTGCATTTGTACATAGCACCTTTCTTGTGGTTTCTCAGAATTTTTTCAGGCCACAGACAGCAACTCCTGCCACCCCTCTTATTTTTAAATAATCATTCTGAACGACTATGTTTATTGTATGCACAAAACATGGTACAAGTTCAAATTCACTCAGTTGTGATTCTAGTACATGTGTTGTTAGAAATTACAAATCCATAGGAGATTCTTAGCAAGGTAAGCTCTCCTGTTGTCACATCCCTGACTTTTTCCAACAGGTTTACACAGGTATGCAAAAAACACCAAACAGGAGCACAGAACCACTACAAAGACAATGGATCTATATAATGGTTTAAAGAATTTCCCAGACAAATAACAGTTAAAAACACACATAAGTAAATGTAAGGAGTACATAAAAAATTCTAACAGTAATTTAAAACACACAATGCACGGAATGCCAGCAGGATTAGTGTAGCAGAGCTGCTCTCACAGCCACTGATATGAATTTAAGTGGAGAGTCCTTTGACACAAACTAGCAACTCAGCAGATTCCTGTTGTATCAATGTATCAGAAATGCAAAGTGTTCACTGCTTTAATGTACCCTTATAATGAAAGGGTATTCACAGGTCCTTGGATGAGGCTAACGAGACTTTACAACTTGCTGTTAAATGTAGAACAAAGTATCTCTAACTGTTTTTCAGATGATATAAAGTCCTCAAAGGAAATGCTCCCACATGAAGAAATAATAATCCACAAGTACCACAAAACACCGCTGCTAGTAAATGTATAAACTTGGTCAAATTGTATAACACTGACAGAGACCATGGATTATTATATGCAGTGTCACGGTGGCAACACCAAAGTAGTTGCTTCCAATAGGGAACAGTTGTAAACTGTCCATCTGGGTTACTACATTTTCTGTATACCAGCCCAGCGTCACCCTGGGAACATGACAGGTGGCATTGTTGTCCTGATAAAAACATTTGTTGTTTCCATAGAACTGCCACAATGTAGGGAGCACTGAGTTATCAAGAACATCTCTATACTTCTCAGAGTTAATGTGACCATTGTCAAAACCGGATGGTTGGCTGATACCTAAATTGTAAAATAAATATCTGGAGACGCCATTTTTGGTTGCCCCTGATGACGCCATCTTGCGTCGCCAGAATGAAACCATTGTGTATAATGCTAATATGCTATTATTAGCATCGTGCGATCGCATTGCCACCGCATACTGTTTCAAATCCTATCATACCCCATACGCATGAATACACATATAAATCAATGATGACAGACATGTCTGGTGGACATGTTGGTGACAAATAATTAAGAATACACAAGGATACTGTGAGTGTTAGCTCTGCATATTGATACAGTGTGTCTATGACAATTGAAGTATAACACAGACACTGATATGCTAAATGTAGATTTGGAAACAATGGTCAGACGTTTAGCCATCGTTTAACAATTGTAGGCCTTGTATCCAATGTTGATGTAGTTAAGTAGAACTAACAGTTGTATTAGGGGAGCCTTCTGTTAAACTTATCAGATTGTTTGCCAAAGCTTGCTCCATCTATTAACAGGACAAAGCCCATTGTTTGTCGTTCTTTTAGTTCAGACAGAAGTAATATTAATAATAACCAGTTTGAAGCTATATAATATATATGTATATATATACTTAAACGATCACATGGGTATCCACAATGCATGCACACATATATATACAGTTGCAATTATAAATAGAAACAAACAAAGCACATGTTTTGAGCTGTAACACAAACCCTGCACACAGCGCACCTTTTTATGCTGCATGAAGACACACAACGCATACTTACATATAACCATAAATTCACATGCACGCATAAAAGGTTCCTGCACATTATGGTTTATATTAAAGTTATTAATTATTATGTAAAATGTATGTATTTGATATTAATGGTATACAACATGATAGACATGGCATGTTTGGTACTAAACTGACACACACAAAGAGCCATTGGAGGGCTGAACTACCATTGTAGAAACTGACCTATGACAGAAGAACCAAGAGGAAGAACCAATGGGATTATGCCAACTCGTTCCTATTGTATTGCCTGCTCTCTGTAAGGGTATATATTCAGGTGCTCTGTATTCAGTAGTTAGTTATCATATTCTTTCTTTTGACGGAGGCTTCACCTGTGATGCCAGAAATCTGGATCCAGAGCGCCTGCGTAATGTATCGACTATACCTTATTTTTGTATAATCCTTTCCGCTAATTGTATTTAGATCACAGCGTGTAACTAAATGCTTTTTATATGTGAATAATAACTTTTGTGATTTGGAACCACACTCAAAGTCTGGAAAGCGATTATTTCATATGCGTGCGCTACGCTAAACAGCGACATTTAGGTATATAGATCATTAGGTATTCATAGATGGGGTCTCATAGAGTGAGATCACGCTGAAATGTGTGATTGTGAAGGCTACTGTCTGTTAAGCCTAAATAGTGGAGGTTACTGTCTGTTAAACCTCATGAAAACTCGGTAGGTGCCTGACGGGGCCATACAAACTACTGGGCCAGTGTACAAAGCAGGTACATTGTGGTTATCAAGAAACTAAGGGGTTTCTTGGTCCGGCACCCATTGATCGCAAAGTCCATTGATCAGTTAGGTTCTTTGGGCAATGCGATCGAACCACATGGTTATATAAACCGCGATTGTGAAGTGAGTTGTCGTGGGAGTGAAACTGCTGGCAAGGTTAGGAGTTATTGGAACTTCTAGGTGCTACCAGCGGGAGTAAACTCAAAGTAGGAAGTGAGCGACGGAAGCTTGAATTAATATCGTCGCAAGTAGTATCATTTTCAATAAGTGGTTATTCTGCTCCTCATTACACAAGCCGAATGTAACGCCAGGCGGGTCTGCTGTATATTACGGGAGGGAGTGTGTGAATGTAGGTCACTGAAAATCATTCACCAATTGAAATTCTCTAGAAATTGCTAAACATTTACTCAAAAGGGTGCGAAGCAATCTCTAGTAATGGTCGATGATGTGCTGCTGGTGGAAGGGCCGCTTGGATCTGCCAGGTATGTTATGTTTAAAAAGTATGGTGCGTACGCTACTGCGTACTGCGACATATGGGTCAAAATGAGCAAGAAATATAGAACACCTTTTCCCAAGATTGGTTGCTTTGATTTGGAGGTTCGGAATAATGTTAGAGACAGTATATGGGTGTGCACGTGACGCTAACTAGTATCATGCCCACGATGGAAGGGAACGCGTACGCAACGCCAAATAGCGTGTGTGCGCTGCAAAAGAGCGTGCATGCACAGCAAGGTAGCATTGCAGAAGGTATTGCTAGTAGCGCATGCACACCACCTCTGCCCTATGCGGATGGGGGTGAAGGTACAGTCGATCTCAAAAATCATAAAAATGTAACAAGTAACTATAAGGAACTTGTTTATGATGCAGATGATGAACCTGTTGTAATGTCAGCTCTTTCCCATGTTGCCCAAATGTTAAATGTACCATCACAGCAAGCACAGGTAGCTGCCCCACTAGTACCAGAAATGGAGGTAGCCCCACCATTGATAGCACAGGAAGTATTAACATCCACTGTAACAGTAGCGGAGGTTGTTAATACCATACGTAGTAGTAGTAGGCTGAACCCTCAACCAGGTAATCAGGCCAAAGGTAGCAGTGTGGCAGGCATCCATCCCGTCTGGACAAAACTGTTCCCAATGGGAATCCGAATGCACATGGTGTAGTGGATACAAGGGATGTAGTGATGCATTGTCCATGGACAAGATCAGAACTACATTCCATAATAACAGATTTCCCTGACCCTAGGAAAGAACTAGCAAGGTACCAGTAATTTGTAAGGGATTTAGGTAATGCTCATGAGCCAACAAACTAAGATTGGCAAGTGGTATTACGGGCATGTCTTCCACACAATACTGACGTGAAAAAGTTTATCACGGCCTGTGTATTGGATGGAGATAGTCCCATAACCGATTAAGATAATTAGGGCAACATAGCCCGCATTGTCACTCAGCTGGCCGTATATTTCCCAGTAGTTGTTAACTGGAGTAAAATGTTTACCATTAAACAGAAAGAGAGTGGGTTTGCAGGAGATTATTTCACCAGAGTGCTGCAGACTATTACCCAATACACAGGTATAGAGGATATAAAAGACAACACACACCACAGGGAAATGATAATCAAGGTGCTTATGGATGGTCTTAAAGACACTCTAAAGACCAGAGTTCAGTCCTCACTTCCTGGATGGAGGGGAATTACGGTAGACACGCTCAGGGAATCTGCAATTGAACATGATACAAAAATCCTTAGGAAGAGAGAAATGCAGAGCGAGAAACTAATAGCTGTTAGTATTCAAGCTCTGGATGAAATGCAATTGTCAACGCAGCACTCTTATCACACACAGCCACCATACACCTCCAAACCGTTATCCTCATACACAACCACAGTCTTTCCACACTCCCCAAAGGTTAATGTTTCACTCTACTGTTTCAGATAAAAATCCATCTCAGGTAGAAAAGATGTTATCTCAAATACCAGGTTCCCTCTGGACCAAAGATGGACAGTACACTGGATTAATGGCAAACATAGCTCCCATAATGGTAAATCTAAAAAGTAGTAGGCAAGCTCCAAAATTCCCCAATACCTGTTAAAACCAGAGGTAGAGATAGGGGTTTATCCCATAATTGAGCGGTTATTGCAACAGGGAATTTTAGTACGTACAGCTAGTGTAGCCAATAGTCCCATTTTTCCAGTGAAGAAGGCTGGGGGGGAGGGGCTATAGATTAGTACAAGACCTTAGAGGGGTTAATAAGGTAGTTGAGAGCCAATTTCCCGTAGTGCCCAATCCAGCTGTCATTCTCATGCAGATTCCACCAACTGCAACCCATTTCATGGTCATCGACCTCTGTTCTGCCTTCTTCTCTGTCCCTCTTCATCCTGACTGTCAGTACCTATTCACCTTCACATACAGGGGGGTACAATACACATGGACACGATTGCCTCAGGGTTTCATAGACAGCCCCAGTATCTTCTCCCAGGCCTTACACGACTGTTTACAATCTTTTCAACCTGCCAATTGATCTGTTCTCATACAATATGTGGATGATTTATTGTTGTATTCTGATTTGTTTATGTCATGATTAAATGATACAAAACTTTTATTGCTTTATCTCTCGCAAACAGGACACAAGGTTGCTAAGGACAAACTACAGCCATGCCAGTCCAGGGTTAAATACTTAGGACACTGTCTAATGCAGGGGTTACAACATCTGACTACTGATCGAATCCAGGCCATACAGACCATGACACTGCCGCATAACCAACAGCAAATTTGTACCTTCTTGGGAATGTGTGGATACTGCAGAATGTGGATCCCAGGTTTTTCTATTTTGGCCTTGCCATTACAGGACTTAGGGCCTGATTCAGACCTGGACGCTCTGACCAGAGCGCTCCCTCTGAATCAGGGCCCTCCTACCTAAAAATGGAGCGGCCTCCTGGCCACTCGCATAGCTGTGGGTGACCAAACACAGCTTTTGCGAGTAGCCAAATAGATGGTTGCGATGGTCAAGACCATCGCAACCATTGGGCTTGAGATGAGACCCTGTGGTAGGGTCTTGCTGCCGCAAGCCCTGGAGTGCTTTTGGCTCTATCAGAGCCAAAAGCACTCCCACTGACAACACTAGTGATGTCCGTGGCGCCGGCTCCAGACGGAAGGCGTTCCCATGGGAATGCCTCTGTCTGGGCAGCAACGCCCACGGCATGCCCACCAAAGGGGGCGTGCTGTCAGTCACCATCGATAGCACGCCCCCTTTGGTGTGAGACCCATAGCGACAGCATGCGCATTAGGGCACCATCGACACGCTTGCGAGTGCTCAGCGCTCACGAGCGGGTCTGAATTAGGCCCTTAGTTTCTTTCTCAGAGCCCGATCATGTCGTACACACAGAGGAAACAGAGCAGGCTTTCCTTAATCTTAAGGACAGTCTGACAAGAGCACCTGCATTGGGAATACCTGACTATGAAAAACCTTTTGAATTATATTGTACGGAAGCCGATGGTTGTGCAGCAGGTGTCCTCGCACAAAAACATGGTGACGCTAGCAGACCTGTAGCATACTACAGTGCCCAATTGGACATTGTGACAAGATCACTCCCAACGTGTTTAAGAAGTCTAGCAGCAACTGCTCTATTGGTCAGTAAGAGTGAGGATGTAGTATTAGGCCATGATATTATTGTTTATACACCCCATGCTGTATCTGCTTTGCTGAATTCTGCCCAAACCAGACATGTTTCCTCAGCTGGGTTCACAAAATGGGAACTCTCTCTAATAGCACCTGCAAACATCACCATCAAACGGTGCAGTACGTTAAATCCAGCAACGTATTTACCATATGTGCAACATGATGCACAAAGGGTGGAGAGAGGCGAGTCACTGGCAGAAGGTGAGTTTTGCAGGTATGTTGATGCACATGATTGTATGGAATATTTAAATCAGACCTTTACTGCAAGACCTGACATACGTGATACACCTTTAGAATGACATCTGATTAAGGGCCTGATTCAGACCCACTCGCAAGCGGCTGTCCGCTCGCAAGTGGGTCAATGTTGTGCTCTGCGCATGCGCACGACGGCGGGAGCTCCGTCGTGCGCATGCGCCAGACGCGACGAGCGAAGGACTTTCCTTCGCTCGTTGTGTCTGATCAAAGGGGGCGTGCTGTCGATGTTGATTGACAGCACGCCCCCTTTGGTGGGCGTGCCGGGGGCGTGCCTCCCTGACGGGGGCGTTCCCACGGGAACGCCTACTGTCAGAAGCCGGCCCACTGACATCACTATCAGAGCCAAAATCACTCCGGGCCTTGCGGTTGAAAACCTCAACCGCAGGCTCCAGCTCGCAGTTTCGATGGTCGCGATGGTCACGACCATCGCGGCGATCAAACTGCACGCTCGTATAGGCTGTGGGTGGTGACCCACAGCTATACGAGCGTCCAGGAGGACGCTCCATAGTTATGGAGGGCGGCCCTCATTCAGAGCGTGCGCTCTGCTCAGAGCGTACGGCTCTGAATGAGGGCCTAAGTTTAAAAGAATTGCCCAGATTTATTGACATCACTACTGTAACTCAATATTATACAATAAACATCAGTAGAATGGTGGAGGATTATTTTATACTGTGAAGGGAAAAAAAAAGCAATTTGGAGCCCTTTGTACAAACTTTCTTTGGTGTACTTAAGCTGCCCACCCTCAAGTGTGTACTCGGAAAGAGTTTTTAGCACAGCCAGGAACCTTGTGAGCAGTGAGCATCGGGTGTAGGAGGCTACTTCCAAAAAATGTGGAGAAACTAATGTTCATTGAAATGAACTACAAATTCTATGAGGAAACCCTGTGCCTCCAAATACAGCAAACAGAAACTTCTGTAATGGTGACATTCCACAGCCAAGGCTGCACTGCTAATACCAGACACTGTATATAACAACAAATGCTTTCACATTTATAAATGCACAAAGTAAACCATATTCTATTCTGCACAAACTGCTGCAGCTAGTAGTTCCACAGCAGCAATAGATTAGTACACAATCACAGCTGAAGGCTGTGAGGAAAATCAGGGATGTACAGCTTATTTCAGGTGGTGTGGGACTAATTATTCATTCGGTCTCAGCCCTGAATCCCCCCCTTTAGCATCAAATTATTAAAGCAAGAAATGGATCCCAGTCCCTCAGCAAATTAAGAGTCATTTTGAGAGCTGGAGTGTTATTCAGCCTGTTAGCAATTTATGCAGCCGAGGTATATTTACTTTCCCTTGTGATTAGCTGATACCAAGAGCTACCCGATAAAGGTAACATTGGATAAGTTAGCTCAATGGAGCTGTAATAATCTGTCTCAACTCAAGCACTGGAGCAATTCAACATTGCTCTAGGGTGGAGACCGATGATTCGAAGACATCTGCCCCCGCGAATGCCGTTACTGCAGTCTGCTGTAGTAGCGGTGAAAATTAGCACTGCCGAGTCTGATATCCGCTGTGCTGGTGCATCTGGGGCTCACACAGGAACACAAAGTAACAGCAGCTACTGGAAGGAGCAGGGCAGCCACAGAGGGACCTGAAAGGATACCTTCCTGCAACCCATTACTCCTTCTCATAGGGAAGGAGTGGGTGTACAGAAACAAACACCATGCGAAGATGACAAATGTTCCCACAGTCAAGCTCTACAAGTCTTGTATTTTCAGAGCTTGATGAATTTATAAATATAAAAATACTTTTACTTACACATAAGGCTATTAACCAAACCCCACCAACATACATCTCTTCACTCATCTCAAAATATCTCCCAACCTGACCTCTCCGCTCAGCACAAGATCTGCGTCTCTCATCCCCATGCATTACTTGCTCCCACTCATGGTTACAGGACTTTCTTCGGGCCGCACCCACTCTATGGAATGCCTTATAATGCACAATACGACTTTTCTCTAGTCTCCAATCCTTCAAGTGTTCCCTGAAAACTCACCTCTTCAGGCAAGCTTATCAGATTCCAGAACCGCCCACATAACCTTCATAGCTTCCATATCTAATTACATCCCCTCTCACAGTTCACACATAACCTCACACATTGTCTTTCTCTCACATCCTCATGACATTTGGCCGACATTCCTGTGTCACTGGATAATGCAGCCAACCAAGAAACTCTCCATTCTGGCTGGACCAAAATGCAATATATAGCACCTATCGTTGTGTATCAATGCCTATTTCCCTATAGATTGTAAGCTTGCGAGCAGGGCCTTCCTACCTATATATCTGTCTGTTATTACCCTGTTTTGTTCTATTAATGTTTCCAATTGTAAAAGAGCAACGGAATATGCTGCGCTATATAAGAAACTGTTAATAAATAAATTAGAAATAAATTTAGGCCCCCATACTAGTGTATGGGGACAATGTGCCAGATTAGAGGTGAAAGGTAAGCGGGAGACATCAACTGCAAATGTTAATTTTCACCTGCTTTGTAAAATATAAGTGATGATGAATAGATCCCTCAGTAACATATCATCATGCATTGTACAGCGGTATACAGAAATGGTGCTCAGTGACAGCTATCTCCATGGTAATATTGCACACAGGCTCGTCTGCAGCTCATTACTCAGGACTGAAGCTCGCCTGCAGCGGCACCTCTGGACTGCTCATTGCTAACAGCTTTTTCATGACCTGTTGCGGATTAATAAATTCACTTCCTTTTTCCTTGTGTTTCTTAAGGGAATTTTTTTCTGCAAACACTAACTAAGTGTTTTTGTTTGACTGAGTTTCTGAACCATAATAAGGTTTGATTTACTGAGCACAGGTCTAACAGGTGAGTCCAACAGGTGTTATATTATCCAGGAAAACAGAGGGAGCAAGCAGCATAAAAAATAGTCCTAGTATATGGTCGGTTATACCATACAGGTGTGCCCTCATATACCTTTATGCTAATCACACCAAAGAGCCCCACTTGGCGCACCAAGGACCTTGAGACTTCGCCATGCCAACCACCTTTATTCTTAAAATTTGCATCTTATTTGCACCACTAATCAGGCTTGCGTACCCTCCCGATTTGGTCGGGAGCCTCCCGAATATCGGGTGCCGCTCCCGACCTCCCGGAAAGGCAGGCAAGCCTCCCGGCTGCCGCCTACCCCCCCAGACTACTAGTAAAAAACCCCGCTGCCGGGGGGCCCGATGATGCAATTCGCGCTGAATCGTGTCATCGTGGCTCTGCCCCCTGCTTCACAATGCCTTTTTTCCGGCATTGTGAAGAGGGGGCGGGGCCACGATGATGCCCCCAAAACGGCATCATAGCCCGGCCACGCCCCCTACAGAATGCAGGCATTCAGCTCCCTCCCGGAAGGAGGGAACTGAATGTCGGCAAGTATGTCACTAATGCAACATAACTACATTCCCAGCAGGCATGGGGCTGGCAGGATGCGATATCAGAGCTGGAGAAGACACCTGATGGGAAGTGCCCTCTCCCCTTAAAAACACCTGGGCAGTGGTGTAACTAGGGCATGGCCATCGGGACTTGTGCCCTGGGCACCATGGGACCGGTGGTGCATGGGGGTATGTGTGTGTGTGCCGCCAGCCATGGTACCGGCCCGTCCTAGTTAGCCGCAGTGAGTGTGGTCGCACTACACATTTACACACACAACGCCGCCAGTGCGGTGGCGATGTCTGTGTTTCAGCAGCCAATGAGAGTGAGACAGACTCTCATTGGCTGCTGCTGCGCCTATTGCAAGAACCGGGCTGGAGCTCACTCATGAGCTCTGCCTTCCGGCTCCTGCATGGGACAGACATCATGACGTAATGACATCTCTCCCATAATGCAGAGTACGCCAGCCTGAGAGGACTGAGGTGCGGATGGTGGTGGGAGCAGAAGCCGGAGAGGGAGCGGGGATTCAGGTAAGTGTATTTTTTTTTAACTTGTGTCTTTGTCTGCGCTATTGGGGGCACTGCATTGGGGGGTGGACCTCTACTGGGGCCACTACTTGGGGGGACTACTACTGGAGGGGACTAATATTGGGGGCACTGCATCAAGGGGGAACCACTACTGGGGGGGAATTCTACTGGGGGCATTACTGGGGGGGAACTACTACTGTAGCACTGCATCCGGGGACCACTACTGGGGGTACTGCATAGGTGGGGGACTACTACTGGGGGCACTATATAAACGGCACTGCATAGGGGGGACCAATACAGGGGGCACTGCATGAGGGGACTACTACTGGGGCACTGCATAGGGGGGCCACTACTGGGGGCACTATATAGGGGCTTACTACTGGGGGCACTGCACTGGGGGGACCATTACTGGGGGCACTGAATAGGGAGGACCACTACTGGGGCACTGTATAAGGAGAACTAATAGGGGGCTGCATAAGGGGGACCACTGCTGGGGGTACTGCATAGTGGGGACTGTATAAGGTTCACTGCGGTAAGGTGCATATAGAATAGAAAGGGGTGTGTGTCATGTTGACGCCCCATTTTTAAGTGACCACACCCCTTTGACTACGCCCATTTTTCACCACGCTCACATAGAAGGGGGTGTGGGGGCTCCATTTTTCAATTTGTCCTGTTCTCCAAATACCCTAGTTATGCCACTGCACCTGGGACACTCAGTGCTGCTATAGATGTCTATGGCAGCGCTAAAGGTGCCCACACATATACAGATCTGCACACGATCCCACGATGTGTGCGATTTCCCCTGAACTCTCCCCCGGCAGCTCCAACACACGATTTGGAGTAAAAAGCAGTAAGATCTATCGTGCATCTTAACTTTTTTTTTTTTCCCAGTGCATCTTGTCCCAGATTGTCAGATCTGCCCTACTGCACGGCAGATCTGACGATGCAATGTGCGACCAGCGGGGACGTGCATCGCATCGTGAGTGGGGACTCACGATTTTCTCACGATTTGGCCATATTTTACACAATCTGTCGTCACGATTCGTCGGAATCGGCCAGATCGTGTAAAATGTCGCTATGTGTGTGGGCACCTTAAGAGACCCATGTGCAGAGCGATATTGTAGTCTGTACTTAGCGCTGGCAGGCTGCAGGCAGAGAAAATCCCTTTAGTACATAGCGATATTGTCAGGGATTTTCTCTGCCTTTAGCATATTTGCCCCTTTTTTCCTGTAAGTAAATAGAACCGTAAGTGCAGGGGCGCCGAGAGGGGGGGGGGGAGCGGGTACAGATTACCCGGGCCCGGGCCTCCTGAGGGTGTGCTGAGCTGCAATTGGAAACTGCTCGTGGCTACTGAGCAGCAGCCACAGCAGTCTCCTATGCCTGTGCGGGGGAGCGATCACACTGATCGCGCCCCCCCTGGCTTTGCGCCGGGCTGAGGGGGCTCAGAGCGCCCCCATCCCCGGCGCGCAGCGCCGCTTTGCGGCCCTGAAAAATCTTTTTGGTTTATTTTTTTTTGGCAAGGGGGCGTGGCCACACCTCCCGAGATTAGGCCACGCCCCCTATTACCTGGGCCCGCCTTGCTCTTGGCGGCCCTGCGTAAGTGGTAAATCTTTGTAATAAAGGTTCTATGAGCACCTTTATGGCTCATCTGTGACTTTATACACTCTATAGCAATTCCTTTGCATTAAAAGTAGTAATCTAGTGACCCTGCCACACTGTGAGCAGCTTTGCACAGTATGTGGCTATTATGCGAAACATGGAACACAAAACATTTTCTTGCAAGCTGGCTTTTGCGATCTCCCTGTCTCCCTGAAAAGTCTAGGAATCTCCCTGATTGTACCTTTTCCCCATTATAAAGCTGTTAAAAATATAAAGATATAAAAAAATATAGAGCTGTATACATTCAAATGGGATCATTAGTATAATTTCCCTGCATTGGGTATAAGGCACAATGGTCCCTATGGCTACATGTATTAGTATCATTTCCCAGCACTGGGTAGAAGGCACAATGATCCCTATGGCTACAAGTATTAGTATCATTTCCCTGCATTAGGTATAAGGCACAATGATCCCTATGGCTACATGTATTAGTATAATTTCCCTGCTTTGGGTATAAGGCACAATGATCCCTATGGCTACATGCATTGGGTATAAGGCACAATGATCCCTATGGCTACATGCATTAGTATAATTTCCCGGCATTGGGTAGAAGGCACAATGATCCCTATGGCTACATGTATTAGTATTATTTCCCTGAATTGGGTATAAGGCACAATGATCCCTATGGCTACATGTATTAGTATTATTTCCCTGAATTGGGTATAAGGCACAATGATCCCTATGGCTACATGCATTAGTATTATTTCCCTTCATTGGGTATAAGGCACAATGATCCATATGGCTACATGTATTGGGTATAAGGCACAATGATCTCTATGGCTACATGCATTAGTATTATTTCCTTGCATTGGGTATAAGGCACAATGATCCGTAAGGCTACACGCATTAGTATTATTTCCCTACATTGGGTATAAGGCACGATGATCGGTATGGCTACATGCATTGGGTATAAGGCACAATGATCCCTATGGCTACATGTATTAGTATCATTTCCCTGCATTGGGTATAAGGCACAATGATCCCTATGGCTACATGCATTAGTATCATTCCCCTGCATTGGGTATAAGGCACAATGATCCCTATGGCTACATGTATTAGTATAATGTCCCTGCATTGGGTATAAGGCACAATGATCCCTATGGCTACATGTATTAGTATCATTTCCCTGCATTGAGTATAAGGCACAATGATCCCTATGGCTACATGTAATAGTATCATTTCCCTGCATTGGGTAAAAGGCACAATGATCCCTATGGCTACATGTATTAGTATAATTTCCCTGCATTGGGTATAAGGCACAATGATCCCCTATGGCTACATGTATTAGTATAATTTCCCTGCCTTGGGTATAAGGCACAATGATCCCTATGGCTACATGTATTAGTATAATGTCCCTGCATTAGGTATAAGGCACAATGATCCCTATGGCTACATGTATTAGTATCATTTCCCTGCATTGGGTATAAGGCACCATGATCCCTATGGCTACATGTAATAGTATCATTTCCCTGCATTGGGTATAAGGCACAATGATCCCTATGGCTACATGTATTAGTATAATTTCCCTGCATTAGGTATAAGGCACAATGATCCCTATGGCTACATGCATTGAGTATAAGGCACAATGATCCCTATGGCTACATGTATTAGTATAATTTCCCTACATTGGGTTTAGGGCACAATGATCCTTATGGCTACATGTATTAGTATAATTTCTCTGCATTGGGTAGAAGGCACAATGATCCCTATGGCTACATGTATTAGTATTATTTCCCTGAATTGGGTATAAGGCACTATGATCCCTATGGCTACATGCATTAGTATATAATTTCCCTGCATTGGGTATAAGGCACAATGATCCCTATGGCTACATGTATTTTCTGAAATGTTTTAGTATATCTTTTCATCAATAAATAGATTTTACTAACTGCTATGGGGTTCATTTACATGCAAATCAATTTTATGACACGCCCCTCTGATGTAGCAGTACACGCCCCTCAGATGTAGCAGTACACGCCTACTTTAACACCGCGCTCATATGTGCTGCTTTCACACTCTCCCAGAAAAGATTTTCAAAAGTAGGCAAATATGGCCTAAGGCTGAAAATGTTCAAGGGCCTATACTGAGAAGGGGAGGATCTGTAGCCAGTGCTGTGTGGGTGTGGTCAGTGCTGTGTGGGTGTGGTCAGTGCTGTGTGGGTGTGGTCAGTGCTGTGTGGGTGTGGTCAGTGCTGTGTGCAGGGCCGGATTAAGGGAGGGGCAACAGGGATGATCGTCCCATGGCCCCCACACACGTAGGGGCCCTCACTAGCAGCGGTGCAGCCGATGGCTTGCACCGGGGTCTGCTGTCTGCAGTGAGCGCCACCACACTACACAGTGATAAACACACAGCCGCCGGCTGCAGCTGTGTTTTTGTTATAGCAGCCGATGAGAGTCAGACAGACTGTCATTGGCTGCTGCGTGTGGCCAGAGCTGTGTGGGTGTGGCCAGTGCTGTGTGGGTGTGGCCAGTGCTGTGTGGGTGTGGGTATGGACTGGTGTATATGAAACATAAATTAATTTCATGTATGTACACAAACTTTATTTGAGCCACAAAATAATTGAAAATATTGTACAGAATTACCTACAGGCTGTGTGTATAAGGTGTATATAACACATAAATACATTCTGTGTGTATATTTGGGTCCCATTCCCAAGATATTTCATTATGATATGCAATTATTCCAAAATATGGAATATCCAGATATCCAAAATACCCCTGGTCCCAAGCTCTTTGAATATGGGAGACTCAACCTGTATTATGTATATATTTTTTCTTTGTAATCAGCCTTGGGTCTATCTGACATGCAGGCTGATCAGAGTACCCTGCTCCAGGCTCCGCTCTCTGGACCTGATTCAGAACCGGTCTCTAAGTTGCGCTCGCTCGCTGTGAGTGATGGTCACCCTTCTGTGCATGTGTATAAGTCGCAGGGCTCGTGCGCAAACTAGCGTCTGCGATGTACAATCGTACACTTGTAGTACACAGACAGGATGCTACTTTGAGTGACAGATAGCGCCGTTTGTGGGTGGTAAATGACGATCAGCAATTTGCTCCCAAACGCTGGAAAATGGACAAAAACTGTTCTTTAAACAAATTGTTTAGATCAAACATTTAACAAACTTGTCTGATGCCATTTTCATCTGTTTTCTGGCATTTAGGAGCAAATTGCTGATCGTCAGTTACTCCCATACGTTACCAGATTCTCATTCTAACCAATCACCTAGTTGGCTGTTTGGACAGAAAATCTTTGTGTGTGTACCCAGCCTAAGATTTGAGTTGAATGCAGTATGTTCAACCTTAATGTACAGATTCATCAGGAGCAAGTATAGAGCTAACATGAAAGCTGCACCTGTCTTGTGTGGAAGCATAGAATTGATATTTCCTAAGGAATGCACTTTAAAGATAAGTATATGTATCCCACAATAAAAGGCATCTCCATTGGTGTGCTTGTCTGGCTCCTGCACACCACTTCCTGCACTGGAATAGCACGTGTTAGTTATGCACAGTTCAAAACTATATTACAATTTGTGCAAAATTTTTACATGATGAGCAAACTTACGGCATGCAAATGCACTTCTATCTATCTGCAGATAATACCGTTACTGTCTGCTGTTTTGCTGTAGTGCCACCCCCTGAAAGGCTAACCTTTCCTGAAAGGCTAACCACAGAGGGTGATAGAAACCATAATGGACATAGGCCCTGATTCAGAGCCGGACGCTCTGACCAGAGCGCTTGCTCTGAATCAGGGCCCACCTCCATTAATATGGAGCGTCCTCCTGGACGCTCGTATAGCTGTGGGTCACCACCCACAGCATATACGAGCGTGCAAAAAGATGGTCGCGATGGTCTTGACCATCGCGACCATCGGAACTGCGAGTGAAAGCCTGCGGTTGGGTTTCTCAACCGCAAGGCCAGGAGTGATTTTGGCTCTATCAGAGCCAAAATCACTCCCACTGACATCACTAGTGATGTCAGTGGGGTCGGCTTCAGATGGTAGGCGTTCCCTTGGGAACGCCTCCGTCTGGCAGGCACGCCCCCGGCACGCCCACCAAAGGGGGCGTGCTGTCAGTCATCATCGACAGCACACCCCCTTTGATGAG
>JAUIMM010001868.1:962500-1103291 GCA_031769625.1 Taudactylus pleione
TGATTGACAGCACGCCCCCTTTGGTGGGCGTGCCAGGGGCGTGCCTGCCAGACGGAGGCGTTCCCATGGGAATGCCTACCGTCTGAAGCCGGCCCCACTGACATCAGTAGTGATGTCAGTGGGAGTGATTTTGGCTCTGATAGAGCCAAAATCACTCCAGGGCTTGCGGCAGCGAGACCCTACCGCAGGGTCTCCATCGCAAGCCTGATGGTCGCGATGGTCAAGACCATCGCGACCATCATCATGGACGCTCGCATATGCTGTGGGTGGTCACCCACAGCTATGCGAGTGGCCAGGAGGCCGCTCCATTTTCATGGAGGAGGGCACTGATTCAGAGCGAGCGCTCTGATCAGAGCGTTCGGCTCTGAATCAGGCCCAATGCCACAGCCAGGGGAACCCATTCACCAACCTGGACTGGCTCTGAAAAGTCCAGGGCTGGTTGTAGTTTTAGGGAGGGCCCCACGTAATTTTTATTTTTAAGCTTTTTACACACAAATGCATGCACGAATCTCATTGATCTGTGCATGCATTTGTGTCAGTCAGACCTGCTCATGCTAAAATCGAAAGCATATAACATTTCTATTTATTTGGGGATTTGAAGATCGAATTTGTGTTCAATTTCAAATCGAATATTAGTAAATAAGAGATTTGTGTGTTAGTCTGTGTAAAAGTACCAATATTTTTTTTCTTCTGATGTTCGATTTTGAGTGGAGTTTGAGTGAAATTCGGTTTTATGTTCGATTTGACATTCGATTTTGCATTTAGTAAATCTCCAAATGCGAAATCGAATGAAAATCGAATGCAAATCACACAATTAATTGATCGCTTGATTGATTAATTGTTTGAATAATAAAATACAGGCACAGAAACAGACAAATCTCAGGTGCACAACTCCAAATTATTAATAATATATATAAATGCAATAAAATTATATGCACACTGTATTAGGCACAATTCTAGTTAGTCCTACAAATTATATACTGTAGTGCAACTTTGGTTCATTTTTGGGGTGTGTGTCCCCCTGGATTGTGTTGGTTAATCTGACTCAGGGCACCGCATTATAACACATTTTCCTTTATAACACATTTTAACACTTCACTGTGTGTGTTTAATATATATGTACTTCACTTTTTTATTTTCATTCTTTATATGCAGCTGCAGCTGCTCCTAACTATGGGCCTGATTCAGAGCCGCTCGTAAGTGGCCGCTCGTTCGCTCCGAGCGATGTTCGCACAACTGCGCATGCGTATGGGTTGTAATTAGGGGTGAGCGGGTTCGGATTTCTGAAATCCGAACCCCCCCGAGCCCCCCCGATCCGAGTCCGATCCGAGTCATGCTCGACTTTTCCCGCCTGACTCGGATCTGAAATCGAGGCAAAACGTCATCATCCCGCCTTCCGAGTCTCGCGGGTTTTGGATCCTATATAAGGTACCCACGTCGGCGCCATTTTCTCACTCGGCTGTGGACAGTGAAGAGGGAGGGTGGGAGTTAGGGCTGTGTAGTGTAGTGTAGTGTAGTGCTGCTGTTGTCCACTACTTCAAAGTCCATAGGGGCTGGCTGTGTTGTGCTGTGCTGCTGTTGTTAATAGGGGCTGTGTCCACTACTTCAAAGTCCATAGGGGCTGGCTGGACTGTGTTGTGCAGTCAGTTCTCCATAGGGGCTGTGTCCACTCCAAAGTCCTGTGCAGTGTCCCAGTCCTAAAGAGGTGCTGTAGTGTTGTCCAGGGGGTGCTCTGTCCATCAGGGGTGCTCCCCCCAAGTGCTAAAAAAATAATATATTTTCTGTGTTTGTGAATTGTGTGTGCAGTAGCCGCACGTGCATCAACAAAGTAGTGCCAAGCGTGCGCCTGTGTCATAAGTAAAGGGCCGGCTGGCTTGACCATTAAAGGGTGCTGTAACCCCCGAAAGTACACTCCAGTCCAAACCAAAAAAAAATTATTTTCTGTGTTTGTGAATTGTGTGCGCAGTAGCCGCACGTGCATCAACAAAGTAGTGCCAAGCGTGCGCCTGTGTCATAAGTAAAGGGCCGGCTGGCTTGACCGTTAAGGGTGCTGTAACCCCCGAAAGTACACTCCAGTCCAAACCAAAAAAAAAAATATTTTCTGTGTTTGTGAATTGTGTGCGCAGTAGCCGCACGTGCATCAACAAAGTAGTGCCAAGCGTGCGCCTGTGTCATAAGTAAAGGGCCGGCTGGCTTGACCGTTAAGGGTGCTGTAACCCCCAAAAGTACACTCCAGTCCAAACCAAAAAAAAAATTATTTTCTGTGTTTGTGAATTGTGTGCGCAGTAGCCGCACGTGCATCAACAAAGTAGTGCCAAGCGTGCGCCTGTGTCATAAGTAAAGGGCCGGCTGGCTTGACCGTTAAGGGTGCTGTAACCCCCGAAAGTACACTCCAGTCCAAACCAAAAAAAAAATTATTTTCTGTGTTTGTGAATTGTGTGCGCAGTAGCCGCACATGCATCAACAAAGTAGTGCCAAGCGTGCGCCTGTGTCATAAGTAAAGGGCCGGCTGGCTTGACCGTTAAGGGTGCTGTAACCCCCAAAAGTACACTCCAGTCCAAACCAAAAAAAAATTTATTTTCTGTGTTTGTGAATTGTGTGCGCAGTAGCCGCACGTGCATCAACAAAGTAGTGCCAAGCGTGCGCCTGTGTCATAAGTAAAGGGCCGGCTGGCTTGACCGTTAAAGGGTGCTGTAACCCCCAAAGTACACTCCAGTCCAAACCAAAAAAATTTTTATTTTCTGTGTTTGTGAATTGTGTGCGCAGTAGCCGCACGTGCATCAACAAAGTAGTGCCAAGCGTGCGCCTGTGTCATAAGTAAAGGGCCGGCTGGCTTGACCGTTAAAGGGTGCTGTAACCCCCAAAGTACACTCCAGTCCAAACCAAAAAAATTTTTATTTTCTGTGTTTGTGAATTGTGTGCGCAGTAGCCGCACGTGCATCAACAAAGTAGTGCCAAGCGTGCGCCTGTGTCATAAGTAAAGGGCCGGCTGGCTTGACCGTTAAAGGGTGCTGTAACCCCCGAAAGTACACTCCAGTCCAAACCAAAAAAAAAATTATTTTCTGTGTATGTGAATTGTGTGCGCAGTAGCCGCACGTGCATCAACAAAGTAGTGCCAAGCGTGCACCTGTGTCATAAGTAAAGGGCCGGCTGGCTTGACCGTTAAAGGGTGCTGTAACCCCCAAAGTACACTCCAGTCCAAACCAAAAAAATTTTTATTTTCTGTGTTTGTGAATTGTGTGCGCAGTAGCCGCACGTGCATCAACAAAGTAGTGCCAAGCGTGCGCCTGTGTCATAAGTAAAGGGCCGGCTGGCTTGACCGTTAAAGGGTGCTGTAACCCCCAAAGTACACTCCAGTCCAAACCAAAAAAAATTTTATTTTCTGTGTTTGTGAATTGTGTGCGCAGTAGCCGCACGTGCATCAACAAAGTAGTGCCAAGCGTGCGCCTGTGTCATAAGTAAAGGGCCGGCTGGCTTGACCGTTAAAGGGTTCTGTAACCCCCAAAGTACACTCCAAACCAAAAAAATATATATTTTCTGTGTTTGTGACTTGTGTGCACTGTGGCTGCACGTGCATCAACAAAGGAGCAGCGCCAAGCGTGCGCCTGTGTCCCATAAGTAAAGAGCCGGCTGGCTCATTTCTTAAAGGGTGGTGTAACCCACAAAGTGCACTACTCTCCAGCAAAAATAAAAAAATATTTTCTGTGTTTGTGTGCGCTTTAGCCGCACGTATATATATCAATATAACATAAATGGAGGACCAAACTTTCTCTGATAAAAATAAAATAGGGAAAGATCAAGAACCACTTCCTACTAGTGCTGTTGCTGCTGCTGGGAGTTGTTCATCATCCCAGAGAGGAAGTAGGAACATCACTACTTTTACTAAACAATTGACCCTCCAACAGTCCCTAGCGATGAGGATGAAGTACGACAGCAGTCATCCTGAAGCAAAACGTATAACTGAGGCCTTGACTGCTATGTTGGTGTTAGACGTGCGTCCGGTATCCGACATTAGTGCAGTGGGATTTAGACAATTGATGGAGGTAGTGTGTCCTCGGTTCCAAATCCCATCTAGATTCCACCTGCATCCTCAAAGCAGCAGCGACAAGCGTGCGTCTGTCTGTTAAAGGGTGGTGACACCCTCAAAGTGTGCTACACAAACAATTAAAATATTGTTCTTTTTTTTTCTGTCTTTGTGAAATGTGTGGGCTGTAGCCGCACCTGCATCCTTAAAGCAGCAGCGACAAGCGTGCGTCTGTCTGTTAAAGGGTGGTGACACCCTCAAAGTGTGCTACACAAACAATTAAAATATTGTTCTTTTTTTTTCTGTCTTTGTGAATTGTGTGGGCTGTAGCCGCACTTGCATCCTCAAAGCAGCAGCGACAAGCGTGCGTCTGTCTGTTAAAGGGTGTTGTAACTCTCAAAGTGCTCCAAAAAATCAAAAATTTTTTTTTAATGTGTTTGTGACTTGTGTGCGATGTAGCCACACTTGCATCCTCAAAGCAGCAGCGACAAGCGTGCGTCTGTCTGTTAAAGGGTGGTGACACCCTCAAAGTGTGCTACACAAACAATAAAAATATTCTTCTTCTTTTTTCTGTCTTTGTGAATTGTGTGGGCTGTAGCCGCACCTGCATCCTTAAAGCAGCAGCGACAAGCGTGCGTCTGTCTGTTAAAGGGTGGTGACACCCTCAAAGTGTGCTACACAAACAATTAAAATATTGTTCTTTTTTTTTCTGTCTTTGTGAATTGTGTGGGCTGTAGCCGCACTTGCATCCTCAAAGCAGCAGCGACAAGCATGCGTCTGTCTGTTAAACGGTGTTGTAACTCTCAAAGTGCTCCAAAAAAATCAAAATTTTTTTTTTAATGTGTTTGTGACTTGTGTGCGATGTAGCCACACTTGCATCCTCAAAGCAGCAGCGACAAGCGTGCGTCTGTCTGTTAAAGGGTGGTGACACCCTCAAAGTGTGCTACACAAACAATAAAAATATTCTTCTTCTTTTTTCTGTCTTTGTGAATTGTGTGGGCTGTAGCCGCACCTGCATCCTTAAAGCAGCAGCGACAAGCGTGCGTCTGTCTGTTAAAGGGTGGTGTAACTCACGAAGTGCTCCAAAAAATAAAAAACTATTTTTTTTATGTGTTTGTGACTTGTGTGCGATGTAGCCGCACTTGCATCCTCAAAGCAGCAGCGACAAGCGTGCGTCTGTCTGTTAAAGGGTGGTGACACCCTCAAAGTGTGCTACACAAACAATAAAAATATTCTTCTTTTTTCTGTCTTTGTGAATTGTGTGGGCTATAGCCGCACCTGCATCCTTAAAGCAGCAGCGACAAGCGTGCGTCTGTCTGTTAAAGGGTGGTGACACCCTCAAAGTGTGCTACACAAACAATTAAAATATTGTTCTTTTTTTTTTGGTCTTTGTGAAATGTGTGGGCTGTAGCCGCACCTGCATCCTTAAAGCAGCAGCGACAAGCGTGCGTCTGTCTGTTAAAGGGTGGTGACACCCTCAAAGTGTGCTACACAAAGAATAAAAATATTCTTCTTCTTTTTTCTGTCTTTGTGAATTGTGTGGGCTGTAGCCGCACTTGCATCCTCAAAGCAGCAGCGACAAGCGTGCGTCTGTCTGTTAGAGGGTGGTGTAACCCTCAAAGTGTGCTCCACAAACAATAAAAATATTCTTTTTTTTTTTCTGTCTTTGTGAATTGTGTGGGCTGTAGCCGCACTTGAATCCTCAAAGCAGCAGCGACAAGCGTGCGTCTGTCTGTTAAAGGATTACATCGGTGACAGCATCCAAGTAGGCATGTCAGACAGTCCGTACCTGTACTGGCAGGAAAAAGAAGCAATTTGGAGGTCCCTGTACAAACTGGCTCTATTTTACCTGAGTTGCCCCCCCTCCAGTGTGTACTCCGAAAGAGTGTTTAGTGCAGCCGGGAACCTTGTTAGCGAAAGGCGTAGGAGGTTGCTTCCACAAAATGTGGAGAAGATGATGTTCATAAAATGAATGATCAACTCTTCCAGGGAGACCAGCCTCCAGAACGTACAGAGGGACCTGTGGTTCCAGCAGGGACGAATTAATACTCTGTGAGGATGAGGATGTACATAACACTGAAGAGGGTGAGGAATCTGTGGATGAGGAGGATGAGGACGACTTCTTGCCTCCGTAGAGCCAGTTTGTGCAGGGACAGATTAATTGCCAGCTTGTTTTGTGGGGGCCCAAACGAACCAATCATTTCAGCCACAGTTGTGTGGCAGACCCTGGCGCTGAAATGATTGGTTTGTTAAAGTGTGCATGTCCTGTTTATACAACATAAGGGTGGGTGGGAGGGCCCAAGGACAATTCCATCTTGCACCTCTTTTTTTTCTTTGCATTATGTACAGTTTGGGGCCTAGTTTTTCAATGCCATCCTGTCTGCCACTGCAGTTTCATGCCTAGATGGGTCACGTGTTTGTGCCGCCCACTCGTGTCGCTTAGCATAGTCATCCAGCTACCTCGGTGCAACCTTTTGGACATAAAAACACTATTGTGAGGTGTGAGGTATTCAGAATAGACTGGAAATGAGTGGAAATTAAGGTTATTGAGGTTAATAATAGCATAGGAGCAGAAAAACCTACAAATTCTGTGATTTTAGCTGTTTTTATGCTTTTTTTCAAAAAAATACAGATCCAAAACACAAAACCCAGAACCCAAAACACGGAAGGGTGGTTTTGGCAAAACCAATCCAGATCCAAAACACGAAGAAAGATCCAGATCCAAAACCAAAACACGAAAAGTGGCCGGTGCACACCCCTAGTTGTAATACGCATGCGCGAACCAGTCATTGCGGTCGGAAATTGTGTGCTCGCAAAATAGCGAGTGCCTGCTAATTTGAGTGACAGAATGAGGCGTTTGTGGGTGGTAACAGGGGAAGGTGCTTGAAAACGGGGAGTGGAGATCCGAACGCAGGCGTGCCAAACGGTCAAAACGGGCGTTTTAAGGATGTGCATAATTTACAAAGCAGCGTCATCGGCCATGTCACTTGGTTGTTTCTTAGCCTGAACTGTTCGCATGATTGCGGTAGGAAAATCCAACCACAAGCACTGCGAGCAGTTCAGACGCCTTTCGTTGTACTCGATTAATCAAATAAATAGCGGAGATGACGTAGGATGCGAGCGGCCAGGGGGCGTCTTTACAAAATAGCGAGCGCATATTTCGTTCGCTCGCTCAGACATAGAGGCGTCAACAGACCGCAAAGAGCGAGCGCTCAATTTAAATAGCCGGCCCCTTTTTCTGAACGAGCGAGCGCAAATAGCGTCCGGCTCTGACTCAGGCCCTATCTCTTTACACTGCACTTTTCTTACTATGGTGGTGCCCTGGGGCGGCTTGGCTGGGCCAGTTTTGGGGGGTCCTGCGCTCTGGATTTGAACCCTAGTATGTTAGGGACCTACTCGAAAGAGGTTACCTGGATATGGTGGGTGGGCCCATAACCTTGGCCATGATTATGCTAAAAACCTCTATTGATTGCAAAATTTTATTGCATTTATATATATTATTAATAATTTGGAGTTGTGCACCTGAGATTTGTCTGTTTCTGTGCCTGCAATTAGTCTCATCAGGTAGCACCTCCCATTGTATATATAGTCAGGTTGTGCAGTCCAGAAATCTTTCCCATATGAATAATAAAATTCAAATGTTGATGTTGCCCTGTTTCTTCTTGTTCAGTTTACCAAATATATGCTCCATAATTATGTTAATTTTCTTTTATATTTTGTGAGACACCATATTATTTTTGGTTAAAAATGTGTTGCAAATTAATGATGTCTTAGAACTAAGGGAGTTATTCAGACCCTGTCGCTAAGCTGCGCTCGCAAGCTCTTGCCGATAATCTCACGTTTGCACATGCATGTGGTTCGCAGTGCGCGTGCACAAGCCAGTCATTTTGATCAGAAATTGTGCGCTTGCTTTACACAGACTGGACTCTAGTTTGAGTAACAGATAGCGCTGTTTGTGGGTGGTAACAGGGGAAGGTACTTGTGAACGGGGGAGTGGATATACGAACGCCGGCGTGTCTGAGCGTGAAAACAGAGTTTAATGGGCATGCATAACTAGCAAAGTAGCGTCATTGTACATGTCACTTGGTTGTATTTTAGCCTGAACTGATCACAGTGTTTGCGGTAGGGTAAGGTCTACCACAAGCATTGCGTGCAGCTCCGAAGGCACTCGATGTTCCTGATTAATCATACACTTCCTGGAGATGACGTGCTACAAGTGAAATGTGGGTGGTTTTATAGTCACTGCCGTCGCTCTCTAAGACATAGAGGACATCCTTACACCACACAGTGTGATCGCGAGTTTTGCATAACCGGCCCCTTTTGCAATCGTGCGAGCGCAGCTTAGCGATCAGGTCTGAATTAGACCGTAAAACTGTTCTTGCTGGTCCTGCAATCTTCTACATGCAGTTGCTGAATGCCGAAAATGGCCAAAAATTTGTTCAGGCCACAGACAGCATCTTCTACACACACATGTCTTTTAAAAAAATATATATGTACCACCAAGTTAAATGTGTGCACAAAACATGGGACATGTTCCAATTCACCCAGTTGTAATTTTCTAACAATTATTATTTATTACCAGTTATTAATATAGTGTACACATAGGGGGTCATTCAGACCTGCTCGTGAGCGTCAGGACGCTCGCAAGCGGGTCGATGTTCGCCACTGTCGTGCGCATGCGCGAGACCCGGGGAGCGACGGGCTTTCCATCGCTCCGGGTCTCGCACCAAAGGGGGCGTGCTGTCGATGTTGATTGACAGCACGCCCCCTTTGGTCGGCGTGCCAGGCGCGTGCCTGCCAGACGGAGGCGTTCCCATGGGAACACCTACCGTCTGAAGCCGGCCCCACTGACATCACTAGTGATGTCAGTGGGAGTGATTTTGGCTCTGATAGAGCCAAAATCACTCCAGGGCTTGTGGCAGGGAGACCCTACCGCATGGTCTCTGTCGCAAGTCCGATGGTCGCGATGGTCCTGACCATCGTGACCATCTTTTTGGCCGCTCGCATATGCTGTGGGTGGTCACCCACAGCTATACGAGCGGCCAGGAGGCCACTCCATTTTCATGGAGGAGGGCCCTGATTCAGAGCGAGCGCTCTGGTCAGAACGTTCAGCTCTGAATCAGGCCCATATTCTGCAGCACTTTACAGAGAATATTTGGCCATTCACATCAGTCCCTGCCCCAGTGGAGCTTACACTCTATGGACCTGATTCAGACTTGCTCACTAGTATGCGTTTGCTCGTAGCTGGCCGATTTTCACATTCTGTGCATGCATACACGTTGCAATGCACGTGCGTGAACCAGTATAGAGATCAGGAAGCATTCACTTGATGCGCATAGACAGCTCAGCAGAGTGAGTGACAGGAGATGACATTTGTGGGTGGTAATAGGGGCTGGAGGTGCGAACGCAGGCATTAACGCCATTTTAGAGTCGTGCATAATTAGCAGGCAGTGTCATAGTACACATCAAATGGTTGTTTTTCACACTGAAGTGATTGCAGTGCTTGCTTCACTTCCGATGGTACCCTATGTACCGATGGTTGCATACACTTCCTGGAGATGACGTGCGCAAATGGGCATCTTAAGAGAGGCTGGTGAGCATCTGCATACACAAAGAGATCACACGCCAAGACAAATCACCTGCCTTGCTGGGTGTGTGTTGGATTTGCATACGCTAGGCAGCTGATTCAGAGATGCTCGCTAGCTGTGCGCTCGCAAGCGGCATGATGTTTCTACACTGCGCATGCGCATGTCTGGCATGCACATGCGTGAGCCCCACTGAGCGACTGAATTCAGTCGCTACAGGGTTTGCAACAAGACAGGGCGGCTGTCGATGGTGAGTGACAGCTCATCCTGTTTTATGGGCAGATAGGGGGGTGTGGCTGGACAAACACAGGTGTTCCCTTAGGAACGCCTGGCATTTGTAGGGAGGTCTTACTGACCACTACTGATGTCAGTAGTGGACTACCGTCGGGTCTCGTCGCAAGGCCGATGGTCGCGTTTATCGCGATGGTCTCCTGCCCGCTTGCACCAGCTGTGGGTGGTCTCCCACAGCTTTGCCGGGCAGCAGCAGCAACCGGGTCAGAATCAGGCCCTAGGTGAGAGCGTACGCATCTAGTGAGTGGGTCTGAATGAGTTCCTATGTTTGCTGCCACATGCTCACACACATACACACTAGGGTTAATTTTTGCTGGGAGCCAATTAACCTAACAGTATATTTTTAGAGTGTGGTAGGAAACTGGAGCACCTGGAGGAAACCCACGCAAGCACAGGGAGAATATAAAACTCCACACAGTTAGGGTAATGGTGGGAATTGAACCCATGACCTCATTGCTGTGAGGCAGTAACACTCACCATTACAACATCTGTGCTGCCCCAATATTACTTGCATTATCAGTAATGATAACTCCTGAGGAGAATCCTAGTGGGGTAAGACATTTTGCTATCACGTCCCTTAATTTGACAACCAGTATGCCTGTTAATGAAGCCGGTGATACAGAAAGTAGCCTGCCTGGGAATAATCTGGCTTTGTGTATTAGATTCTTCTGCTGTTCCTGCGGCTGAAGGTGATACACCCACCCAGTGGGATTTCAAAGTCATATAGTCTTTCATTTGATCAGTATCACTTGTCCACATATATGTGGTTAAGTGGACAGTGCGTATAATGCATTCTGTAGGCCAAACATTATTTTCTTTAACCTCCCGTTACAGGCAAGGAATTTCTATTCTGCTAAAATAGAATAGAGATGGAATTTGGTAGCGGGGGAACATGAAATCAATTATACTGTAGTAACTGTCTAAAACTAGAGGCATTAACGGCAAATTTTGGATGCATATCTAATAATATCATAGCCATCATGTCTTCAGCGATCCGCTGTACAAATGGATGGCAGCTTTCATACTTCCTTCCTCTTGCAAATGATTGTTTCACAGTCAATTCTACACATAAGAGGTGGATTTTTTGGTCTTATGCCCAGGCATGACAATTGCCTTCTTCTTAGCAAGGGCAAGAACTGCTGCCAGATCTTCATCATCAATATCCACATTAATGGCATCAGATAAATCCAGTTCCACTTACAGAGAAGCATCCTCATTTTCAATGTTACCATCTTTATTTGTGCTGCTTATCCTTACAATTACAGAGGGTGCAGAAATGGTGGAAGGTGGCTTCCCTCAGTATAGTACCATAAATGTCTCTGAACACATAGGTTGTTCTTCAGCTGAAGTGATTTTATTCTGCACTGATTTGCCTTTTTTACATTTGACACCTCTTCGTGGGGTATATTTACTAAAGTGAGAGTTTTTAGAAGTCAAGCTGTTGCCCTGTTACAAGTCGAGGTCACAACTTGTTTCCTTCAAGCAGTTTACCCAGTCAGGACGGGGTTACTCCAGTTTCTCTTGTCACTAGGCGATCGGCACGCCTCAGGAAGTGATGTGTCATCCACAGTGCAGCATGATTGGTGCTTCCCTCTATTTGTACACACTGGACTTTTGCCACCTTGCCAACTATAGTGTATCTGTGAGTCCCATCGGCTTGGCTGCATGGTCAGCGTTCTGCTCATCCTCGTGGTGCAGATTTTGGCCTTCCCAAAGTGGCTTCCATGATACCTCCTGCTCTCCAGCTTCCCTACACCACCATGCTGCCATTGGCTCCCCAAACCGTAGCACCAACTACTTACTTCTCTACCGTCAGCTCTTGCCTCACCTTCGTCACATTTGCTGCACCAACAGCTTCCATGCTGTTTGCGGCTCTCCAGCTTCTTCTATGGCTTCTAAGTCACATCTACACCTCCGTGCTGCAATCGGCTCTCCAAGCCACAGCATTTACTTTTAATTATCTACCACCACCTATTGCTGCACCACCGGCACACAAGCAGCAGATCATCGGCACATTTGCTGCACCTTCGAATCTCAAAGCCACAGCATAACCATTAACTGTCTACCAATTGCTATTGCCACACCATCAACACACAAGCCGCATCATTGGCACATTTGCAGCACCATCGGCACATTTCCTGCACCATCGGCTCTCAAAGCCACAGCATTTCTGTTTGACTGTCTACCAATGGTTATTGCCACACCATTGGCACACAAGCCGCACCATCAGCACATTTGCTGCATCATCAGCATATTTGCCACACCATCATTACAGTAGCCACACCATTGGCATACTTCACACCATCAGTTACCAAGCTGCATCTCTCCAACTATATAATTTGCTCATCCTGTACAAGACTCCTTCTCATCTCAGTATTCCAGTTGAAACATCTGTAAGCTGCTACTACTCCGAGCAGTAAGTCCAGGTGGCCGCCTAAGTACCGATGAGCGATTTATGTCTAAGGGAACAATGGGAGGTTGTTATTGGTGGAAGACCTCATAGCCTGGGTTCTAGATGGCTCGCCAGGAGTTATCAAAGAAGGTAACTCCACGCTCTGGTATGTGCAGCAGCTCACTGAGTTAAATAGAACTATACAATGAAATAATGAGTTCTAAATATGGTCAATGATGGGAATATAAAGCTATATGTTTGTGGCACCTGTAAAAGAAATGGGTTAAAATTGTGTTTATAGCTCCTTTGTGGAGATGTAATATTGGTGGGTTCCATTCCAAAATCACTGTGCCTTGTGGTGGAAATGAAACTAACTTTCCCTACCTTACCTTGTCTGGCAGCCCCGGTTCATCCGTCTTCTCTCCAGAGAGACAGTCTGGGCTATGGTTTGGGAGCTGTATGGCCAGCAGTTGCAGAGATATATAGCCTTGTACACTGGAGTAACTACAGGTGTGGCGACTTACAGACCATGTGATCTCCTGCATGAAAAGTAAATACCGACTCAAGACACTGCCTGTCCAGGGAGGATCAACTTCTTCAGAGGTTTTCTCATTGCAGAGAAATCATATAGAATTAATTCTTCCATGTCTCTTTGCTGACGTCATCACCACCACCATTGGCTGTTCACAGCCAGATGCCAGCGACCCATGTGGAGCAGACAGCAAGGGCCCTGCTAAAGCAAACAGCTCTCCAACCATAGCCCGGACTGACTCTCTGGAGAGAAGATGGATGAACCAGAGCTGCCAGACAGGTTAAGGTAGTGAAAGATAGTTTAATTTCCACTGCAAGGCATTCTGATTTTGGAATGGAACCCACCAATATTGCATCTCCACAACGGAGCTATAAACACAATTTTAACCCATTTCCATTACAGGTGCCACAAGCATATAGCTTTATATTCCCCTCACTTACCAGGAGTGGTCACTGGTAATCATAACATGCCCATAGCAACTAATCACATTGTAGCTATTATCTTCTAGATGGTGCCAGTTAAGTGTAAGGAAGAATCTGATTTGTTGCTATGGGCAACACCTATACTTCTAAACCCTCTCAGTTTATTAAATATACCCCCTAGACTCTGAGTGAGAAGGTGTTGCATCATCATGTGAGGTTACAGAAGATGATACCTGACTGTGTTTGGCCCTTCCTCTGCATTAGGCATTCTATTGCATAAAACAGCAGTTGCATGACCACCACTCACAAATAAAGGCCAAGGCATAAGCCTTTCCTTGTCACTGTGTGGAGTGTATGGCATGTTGACAAATTTATATTTTTCAGCAGGAATCTTTCCCTATTTTAAGGAAAAGTTTTTTTCTTCAACATTGTGAAATATATATTTTTTATGTCTTAAACACTCTATGCCCTTGAGCACTGGCTTTAGTAGTTGTTGAAGTACAAGTATCATCATGACTGGCAGAATCCACAGCACTAGTACTTGGTTTCTGCTCTTGTTTTTCTATCGACTGATCGTGATCCATATCGACTCACAGCACTTTCATTAATGGAAGGTGGCACGGCACCTACTGAACATTATTTTTTAACACAGTGCCAGTGCTTGAACACACAAAAGTTTTATTAATTTTCTTTTTTTTTTTACAACACACTCAGATTTACAGCGCTACTAGTAATGGTGGCATAGCCCCTACTAATGTTATTGTTTAACACAGTAACACTGCATGAACACATACAGGTTTTAACTATTTTTGAAAACACACTGCAATTCATAGCACTTCTACTAATGGTGGCACGGCACTTATTAAATATTATGTTTTCAATACAGTGCCACTGCCTGAACATTCACAAGTATTACTAACTTTTTTTGACAACACACTGTGACTAACAATGCTCCTATTAAATGGTCGCACACTGGCACCTAATAAATGTAATAATTTTACAAAAGAATGCTAAACCTGAACAACACACACCTTTTATGTTTTTACTTTCACTGTGAAGCACATCACTTCTATTAATAGTGGCACACTGGCAACTAATAAATGTTATTATCTACAACACAATTCCTGAACCACACTGCTGCAACTCAGTTTTTCTTAAATAATTTAACTAAGTACTTGAACTGAATAAAGCAGCATATCGCAGTGCTGCACTCCATCCACAGCCCTTCACAATCACTGTGCACAAAAGTAGTGCCAAAGTACTGCTGCAGCCCACAGGCGTTCACTGACACCGTCTTACTGCCGCAGGCCGCAGCCCTTCACTGACAGTCTGATTGCTGCAGCCAACAGCCCTTCACTGACACAGTCTTACTGCTGCAGCCCACAGCCCTTCACTGACAGTCTTACTGCTGCAGCCCACAGCCCTTCACTGACAGTCTTACTGCTGCAGCCCACAGCCATTTACTATCACAGTCTTACTGCTGCAGCCCAAAGCCCTTCACTGACAGTCTGACTGCTGCAGCCCACAGCCCTTCACTGACAGTCTAACTGCCGCAGCCCACAGCCCATCACTGACACAGTCTTACTGCCGCAGCCCACAGCCCTTCACTATCACAGTCTTACTGCTGTAGCCCACAGCCCTTCACTGACACAGTCTTACTGCCACAGCCCTTCATGTACACAGTCTTACTGCCGCAGCCCGAAGCCTTTCACAGACACCGTCTTACTGCCGCAGCCCACAGCCCTTCATTGATACCATCTTACAGCCGCAGCCCACAGCCCTTCACTATCACAGTCTTACTGCTGCAGCCCACAGCCCTTCACTATCACAGTCTTACTGCTGCAGCCCACAGCCCTTCACTGATACAGTCTTACTGCCACAGCCCACAGCCCTTAACGGACACAGTCTTACTGCCGCAGCCCGTAGCCTTTCACTTACACTGTCTTACTGCCGCAGACCACAGCCCTTCATTGACACCGTCTTACTGCTGCAGCCCACAGCCCTTCACTGACACCGTCTTACTGCTGCAGCCCACAGCCCTTCACTGACAGTCTTACTGCCGTAGCCCACAGCCGTTCACTGAAAGTCTTACTGCCGCAGCCCACAGCCCTTCACTGACACCGTCTTACTGCCGCAGCCCACAGCCCTTCACTGACACAGTCTTACTGCCACAGCCCACAGCCGTTCACTGACACAGTCTTACTGTCGCTGCCCACAGCCCTTCACTATCACAGTCTTATTGCTGCTGCCCACAGCCCTTCACTGACAGTCTTACTGCTGCAGTCCACAGCCCTTCACTGACAGTCTTACTGCTGCAGCCCACAGCCCTTCACTGACACAGTCTTACTGCTGCAGCCCACAGCCCTTCACTATCACAGTCTTTCTGCCACAGACCACAGCCCTTCACTGACACAGTCTTACTGCTGCAGCCCACAGCCCTTCACTGACAGTCTTACTGCTGCAGCCCACAGCCCTTCACTGACAGTCTTACTGCTGCAGCCCACAGACATTTACTATCACAGTCTTACTGCCGCAGCCCACAGCGCTTCACTGACAGTCTGACTGCCGCAGCCCACAGCCCTTCACTGACAAAGTCTTACTGCCGCAGCCCACAGCCCTTCACTATCACAGTCTTACTGCTGCAGCCCACAGCCCTTCACTATCACAGTCTTACTGCCGCAGCCCGGAGCCTTTCACAGACACCGTCTTACTGCCGCAGCCCACAGCCCTTCATTGATACCGTCTTACAGCCGCAGCCCACAGCCCTTCACTATCACAGTCTTACTGCTGCAGCCCACAGCCCTTCACTATCACAGTCTTACTGCTGCAGCCCACAGCCCTTCACTGATACAGTCTTACTGCCACAGCCCACAGCCCTTAACGGACACAGTCTTACTGCCGCAGCCCGTAGCCTTTCACTTACACTGTCTTACTGCCTCAGACCACAGCCCTTCATTGACACCGTCTTACTGCTGCAGCCCACAGCCCTTCACTGACACCGTCTTACTGCTGCAGCCCACAGCCCTTCACTAACACAGTCTTAATTCTGCAGGCTAGAGACTTTCACTGACACTTTATTACTGCTGCAGCCCACAGCCCTTCACTGACACAGTCTTACTGCTGCAGCCCACAGCCTTTCACTGACACAGTCTTACTGCCGCAGCCCACAGCCCTTAACTGACAGTCTTAGTGCTGCAGCCCACAGCCCTTCACTGACACTGTCTTACTGCTGCAGCCCACAGCCCTTCACTGACACAGTCTTGCTGCCGCAGCCCCGAGCCTTTCCGTGACACCGTGTTACTGCCGCAGCACTTCACTGACACAGTCTTACTTTTGCAGCCCAAAGCCCTTCACTGACACAGTCTTACTGCTGCATGCTGGAGCCGTTCACTGACAGTGTATTACTGCTGCTGCCATCAACCCTTCACTGACACAGTCTTACTGCTGCAGCCCATAGCCCTTCACTGACAGTCTTACTGCCACAGCCCACAGCCCTTCACTGACACAGTCTTACTGCTGCAGCCCACAGCCCTTCACTGACAGTCTAACTGCCGCTGCCCACAGCCATTCAATGACAGACTTACTGCCACGGCCCTCAGCCCTTCACTGAAACAATCTTAATGCCGCAGCCCACAACCCTTCACTGACAGTCTTACTGCCACACCCCACAGCCCTTCACTGACAGTCTTACTGCTGCAGCCCACAGTCCTTCACTGACACTGTCTTACAGGTGCAACCCACAGCCCTTCACTGAAATAGTCTTACTGCCGCAGCCCACAGCCCTTCACTGAAATAGTCTTACTGCTGCAGCGAACAGCCCTTCACTGACACAATCTTACTGCTGCAAACAACAGCCATTCAATGACAGACTTACTGCTGCAGCCCTCAGCCATTCACTGAAACAATCTTAATGCCGCAGCCCACAACCCTTCACTGACAGTCTTACTGCCACACCCCACAGCCCTTCACTGACAGTCTTACTGCTGCAGCCCACTGTCCTTCACTGACACTGTCTTACAGGCGCAACCCACAGCCCTTCACTGAAATAGTCTTACTGCCGCAGCCCACAGCCCTTCACTGAAATAGTCTTACTGCTGCAGCGAACAGCCCTTCACTGACACAATCTTACTGCTGCAGACAACAGCCATTCAATGACAGACTTACTGCCGCAGCCCTCAGCCCTTCACTGAAACAATCTTAATGCCGCAGCCCACAACCCTTCACTGACAGTCTTACTGCCGCACCCCACAGCCCTTCACTGAAATAGTCTTACTGCCGCAGCCCACAGCCCTTCACTGAGACAGTATTACTACTGCAGCCCACAGCCCTTCACTGACACTAACTTACTGCTGCATCCCACAGCCCTTTACTGACACAGTCATACTGCTGCAGCCCACATGCCTTCACTGACACTGTTTTACTGCTGCATCCCACAGCCCTTCACTGACAGTCTTACTTCTGCAGCCCTCAGCCCTTCACTGACACAGTCTTACTGCTTCAAACCACAGCCCTTCACTGACACAGTCTTACTGCTGCAGCCCACAGCTCTTCACTGACACAGTCTTACTGCTGCAGCCCTCAGCCCTTCACTATCTCAGTCTTACTGCTGCAGCGAATAGCACTACACTGACACAATCTTACTGCTGCAGACAACAGCCATTCAATGACAGACTTACTGCCGCAGCACTCAGCCCTTCACTGAAACAATCTTAATGCCGCAGCCCACAACCCTTCACTGACAGTCTTACTGCCACACCCCACAGCCCTTCACTGACAGTCTTACTGCTGCAGCCCACAGTCCTTCACTGACACTGTCTTACAGGCTCAACCAACAGCCCTTCACTGAAATAGTCTTACTGCTGCAGACAACAGCCATTCAATGACAGACTTACTGCCGCAGCCCTCAGCCCTTCACTGAAACAATCTTAATGCCGCAGCCCACAACCCTTCACTGACAGTCTTACTGCCGCACCCCACAGCCCTTCACTGAAACAGTCTTACTGGTGCAGCCCAGAGCTTTTCACTGACACTGTTTTACTGCTGCAGCCCACAGCTCTCCACTGACACAGTCTTTCTGCTGCAGCCCGGAGCCTTTCAGTGATACTGTCTTACTGCCGCAGCCCACAGCCCTTCACTGAGACAGTATTACTACTGCAGCCCACAGCCCGTCACTGACACTAACTTACTGCTGCATCCCACAGCCCTTTACTGACACAGTCATACTGCTGCAGCCCACATGCCTTCACTGACACTGTTTTACTGCTGCATCCCACAGCCCTTCACTGACAGTCTTACTGCTGTAGCCCACAGCCATTCACTGAAAGTCTTACTGCCGCAGCCCACAGCCCTTCACTGACACCGTCTTACTGCCGCAGCCCACAGCCCTTCACTGACACAGTCTTACTGCCACAGCCCACAGCCGTTCACTGACACAGTCTTACTGTCGCTGCCCACAGCCCTTCACTATCACAGTCTTATTGCTGCTGCCCACAGCCCTTCACTGACAGTCTTACTGCTGCAGTCCACAGCCCTTCACTGACAGTCTTACTGCTGCAGCCCACAGCCCTTCACTGACACAGTCTTACTGCTGCAGCCCACAGCCCTTCACTATCACAGTCTTTCTGCCACAGACCACAGCCCTTCACTGACACTGTCTTACTGCTGCAGCCCACAGCCCTTCACTGACAGTCTTACTGCTGCAGCCCACAGCCCTTCACTGACAGTCTTACTGCTGCAGCCCACAGACATTTACTATCACAGTCTTACTGCCGCAGCCCACAGCCCTTCACTGACAGTCTGACTGCCGCAGCCCACAGCCCTTCACTGACAAAGTCTTACTGCCGCAGCCCACAGCCCTTCACTATCACAGTCTTACTGCTGCAGCCCACAGCCCTTCACTATCACAGTCTTACTGCTGCAGCCCACAGCCCTTCACTGATACAGTCTTACTGCCACAGCCCACAGCCCTTAACGGACACAGTCTTACTGCCGCAGCCCGTAGCCTTTCACTGACACCGTCTTACTGCCTCAGACCACAGCCCTTCATTGACACCGTCTTACTGCTGCAGCCCACAGCCCTTCACTGACACCGTCTTACTGCTGCAGCCCACAGCCCTTCACTGACAGTCTTACTGCTGTAGCCCACAGCCGTTCACTGACAGTCTTACTGCCGCAGCCCACAGCCCTTCACTGACACCGTCTTACTGCCGCAGCCTACAGCCCTTCACTGACACAGTCTTACTGCCACAGCCCACAGCCGTTCACTGACACAGTCTTACTGTCGCTGCCCACAGCCCTTCACTATCACAGTCTTATTGCTGCTGCCCACAGCCCTTCACTGACAGTCTTACTACTGCAGCCCACAGCCCTTCACTGACAGTCTTACTGCTGCAGCCCACAGCCCTTCACTGACACAGTCTTACTGCCGCAGCCCAAAGCCCTTCACTATCACAGTCTTTCTGCCACAGACCACAGCCCTTCACTGACACAGTCTTACTCCTGCAGCCCACAGCCCTTCACTGACACAGTCTTACTACCGCTGCCCACAGCCCTTCACTGACACAATCTTACTGCCGCAGCCCACAGCCCTTCACTGACACAGTTTTACTGCCGCAGCTCACAGCCCTTCACTGACAGTCTTACAGCCGCAGCCCACAAACCTTCACTGACAAAGTCTTACTCCTGCAGACCACAGCCCTTCACTGACACTGTCTTACTGATGCAGCCTGCAGCCCTTCACTGACACTGTCTTACTGCTGCAGTCCACAGCCCTTCACTGACACAGTCTTACTGCTGAATCCCGGAGCCTTTCACTGACACTGTCCTACTGCCGCAGCCTGCAGCCCTTCACTGACACAGTCTTACTGCTGCAGCCTACATCCCTTCCCTGACACAGTCTTACTGCTGCAGCCCGAAGCCTATCAAGGACACTGTCTTACTGCTGCAGCCTGCAGCCCTTCACTGACACAGTCTTACTGCTGCAGACTACTGCCCTTCACTGAGCCTGTCTTTCTGCTGCAGCCTGCAGCCCTTCACTGACACAGTCTTACTGCCGCAGCCTACAGCCCTTCACTGACACAGTCTTACTGCTGCAGCCCAGAGCCTTTCAATGACACTGTCTTATTGCAGCTGCCTGCAGCCCTTCACTGACACAGTCTTACTGCTGCAGCCTACAGCCCTTCACTGACACAGTCTTACTGCTGCTGCCCAGAGCCTTTCAATGACACTGTTTTACTGCTGCAGCCAACAGACTTACTGCCGCTGCCTGGAACCTTTCACTGACACTGTCTTACTGCCGCAGCCCACAGCCCTTCACTGACATAGTCTTACTGCTGCAGCCCACAGCCCTACACTCACACCGTCTTACTGCCGCAGCCCACAGCCCTTCACTGACAACATCTTACTAATGCAGCCTGCAGCCCTTCACTGACACTGTCTTACTGCTGCAACCCACAGCCCTTCACTGACACTGTCTTAGAGCAGCAGCCCACAGACCTTCACTGACACAGTCTTACTGCTGCAGCCCACAGCCCTTCACTTACACAGTCTTACTGCCGCAGCCCGGAGCCTTTAACTGACACCGTGTTACTGCCGCAGCCCACAGCCCTTCACTGACACCGTCTTACTGCCACAGCCCACAGCCCTTCACTGACAGTCTTACTGCTTCAGCCAACAGTCCTTCACAGACAGTCTTACTGCTGCAACCCACAGCCCTTCACTGACAGTCTTACTGCTGCAGGCCACAGCGCTTCACTGACACAGTGTTACTGCGGCAGCCCACAGCCCTTCACTGACAGTCTTACTGCCGCAGCCCACAGCCCTTCACTGACACCGTCTTACTGCCGCAGCCATTAGCCCTTCACTGATACAGTCTTACTTCTACAACCCACAGCCGTTCACTGACACAGACTTACTCCAGCAGCCCACAGCCCTTCACTGACAGCGTCTTACTACTGCAGCCCGGAGCCCTTCACTGAAACAGTCTTACTGCTGCAGCCTACAGCCCTTCAATGACACAGTCTTACTGCCGCAGCCTGCAGTCCTTCACTGACACAGTCTTACTACTGCAGCCCACAGCCCTTCACTGACACAGTCTTACTGGGGCAGCCAGGAGCTTTTCACTGACACTGTCTTACTGCCGCAGCCCACAGCCCTTCACTGACACAGTCTTACTGCTGCAGCCCGGAGCCTTTCACTGACACTGTCTTACTGCTGCAGCCCACAGCCCTTCACTGACACAGTCTTACTGCCGCAGCCCACAGCCCTTCACTGACACAGTCTTACTGCCGCAGCCCACAGCCCTTCACCGACACAGTCTTTCAGCTGCAGAACGCATCCCATCACTGACACCGTCTTCTGCTGCAGCCCGCAGCCCTTCACTGACACCGTCTTACTGCCGCAGCCCGAAGCCCTTCACTGACACAGTCTTACTTCCGCAGCCCGCAGCCCTTCACTGACACAGTCTTACTGCCGCAGCCTGAAGGCTTTCACTGACACTGTCTTAGTGCCGCAGCCTACAGCACTTCACTGACACAGTCTTACTGCTACAGCCCACAGCCCTTCACTAACACAGTCTTAATTCTGCAGGCTAGAGACTTTCACTGACACTTTATTACTGCTGCAGCCCACAGCCCTTCACTGACACAGTCTTACTGCTGCAGCCCACAGCCTTTCACTGACACAGTCTTACTGCTGCAGCCCGAAGCATTTCACTGACAGCCTAACTGCTGCAGCCCACAGCACTTCACTGACAGTCTTACTGCCGCAGCCCACAGCCCTTCACTGACAGTCTTACTGCCGCAGCCCACGGCCCTTCACTGACTCAATCTTACTGCCACAGCTCACAGCACTTCACTGACAGTCGTACTGCTGCAGCCCACAGCCCTTCACTAACACAGTCTTACTGCCGCAGACCAAAGCCCTTCACTGACAGTCTTACTGCCGCAGCCCACAGCCCTTAACTGACAGTCTTAGTGCTGCAGCCCACAGCCCTTCACTGACACTGTCTTACTGCTGCAGCCCACAGCCCTTCACTGACACAGTCTTGCTGCCGCAGCCCCGAGCCTTTCCATGACACCGTGTTACTGCCGCAGCACTTCACTGACACAGTCTTACTTTTGCAGCCCAAAGCCCTTCACTGACACAGTCTTACTGCTGCATGCTGGAGCCTTTCACTGACAGTGTATTACTGCTGCTGCCATCAACCCTTCACTGACACAGTCTTACTGCTGCAGCCCATAGCCCTTCACTGACAGTCTTACTGCCACAGCCCACAGCCCTTCACTGACACAGTCTTACTGCTGCAGCCCACAGCCCTTCACTGACAGTCTAACTGCCGCTGCCCACAGCCATTCAATGACAGACTTACTGCCACGGCCCTCAGCCCTTCACTGAAACAATCTTAATGCCGCAGCCCACAACCCTTCACTGACAGTCTTACTGCCACACCCCACAGCCCTTCACTGACAGTCTTACTGCTGCAGCCCACAGTCCTTCACTGACACTGTCTTACAGGTGCAACCCACAGCCCTTCACTGAAATAGTCTTACTGCCGCAGCCCACAGCCCTTCACTGAAATAGTCTTACTGCTGCAGCGAACAGCCCTTCACTGACACAATCTTACTGCTGCAAACAACAGCCATTCAATGACAGACTTACTGCTGCAGCCCTCAGCCCTTCACTGAAACAATCTTAATGCCGCAGCCCACAACCCTTCACTGACAGTCTTACTGCCACACCCCACAGCCCTTCACTGACAGTCTTACTGCTGCAGCCCACTGTCCTTCACTGACACTGTCTTACAGGCGCAACCCACAGCCCTTCACTGAAATAGTCTTACTGCCGCAGCCCACAGCCCTTCACTGAAATAGTCTTACTGCTGCAGCGAACAGCCCTTCACTGACACAATCTTACTGCTGCAGACAACAGCCATTCAATGACAGACTTACTGCCGCAGCCCTCAGCCCTTCACTGAAACAATCTTAATGCCGCAGCCCACAACCCTTCACTGACAGTCTTACTGCCGCACCCCACAGCCCTTCACTGAAATAGTCTTACTGCCGCAGCCCACAGCCCTTCACTGAGACAGTATTACTACTGCAGCCCACAGCCCTTCACTGACACTAACTTACTGCTGCATCCCACAGCCCTTTACTGACACAGTCATACTGCTGCAGCCCACATGCCTTCACTGACACTGTTTTACTGCTGCATCCCACAGCCCTTCACTGACAGTCTTACTTCTGCAGCCCTCAGCCCTTCACTGACACAGTCTTACTGCTTCAAACCACAGCCCTTCACTGACACAGTCTTACTGCTGCAGCCCACAGCTCTTCACTGACACAGTCTTACTGCTGCAGCCCTCAGCCCTTCACTATCTCAGTCTTACTGCTGCAGCGAATAGCCCTACACTGACACAATCTTACTGCTGCAGACAACAGCCATTCAATGACAGACTTACTGCCGCAGCACTCAGCCCTTCACTGAAACAATCTTAATGCCGCAGCCCACAACCCTTCACTGACAGTCTTACTGCCACACCCCACAGCCCTTCACTGACAGTCTTACTGCTGCAGCCCACAGTCCTTCACTGACACTGTCTTACAGGCTCAACCAACAGCCCTTCACTGAAATAGTCTTACTGCTGCAGACAACAGCCATTCAATGACAGACTTACTGCCGCAGCCCTCAGCCCTTCACTGAAACAATCTTAATGCCGCAGCCCACAACCCTTCACTGACAGTCTTACTGCCGCACCCCACAGCCCTTCACTGAAACAGTCTTACTGGTGCAGCCCAGAGCTTTTCACTGACACTGTCTTACTGCTGCAGCCCACAGCTCTTCACTGACACAGTCTTACTGCTGCATCCCACAGCCCTTCACTGACAGTCTTACTTCTGCAGCCCTCAGCCCTTCACTGAAACAATCTTAATGCCGCAGCCCACAACCCTTCACTGACAGTCTTACTGCCGCACCCCACAGCCCTTCACTGAAACAGTCTTTCTGCTGCAGCCCGGAGCCTTTCAGTGATACTGTCTTACTGCCGCAGCCCACAGCCCTTCACTGAGACAGTATTACTACTGCAGCCCACAGCCCTTCACTGACACTAACTTACTGCTGCATCCCACAGCCCTTTACTGACACAGTCATACTGCTGCAGCCCACATGCCTTCACTGACACTGTTTTACTGCTGCATCCCACAGCCCTTCACTGACAGTCTTACTTCTGCAGCCCTCAGCCCTTCACTGACACAGTCTTACTGCTTCAAACCACAGCCCTTCACTGACCCAGTCTTACTGCTGCAGCCCACAGCTCTTCACTGACACAGTCTTACTGCTGCAGCCCTCAGCCCTTCACTATCTCAGTCTTACTGCTGCAGCGAATAGCCCTACACTGACACAATCTTACTGCTGCAGACAACAGCCATTCAATGACAGACTTACTGCCGCAGCCCTCAGCCCTTCACTGAAACAATCTTAATGCCGCAGCCCACAACCCTTCACTGACAGTCTTACTGCCACACCCCACAGCCCTTCACTGACAGTCTTACTGCTGCAGCCCACAGTCCTTCACTGACACTGTCTTACAGGCTCAACCCACAGCCCTTCACTGAAATAGTCTTACTGCCGCACACCACAGCCCTTCACTGAAATAGTCTTACTGCTGCAGCGAACAGCCCTTCACTGACACAATCTTACTGCTGCAGACAACAGCCATTCAATGACAGACTTACTGCCGCAGCCCTCAGCCCTTCACTGAAACAATCTTAATGCCGAATCCCACAACCCTTCACTGACAGTCTTACTGCCGCACCCCACAGCCCTTCACTGACAGTCTTACTGCTGCAGCCCACAGTCCTTCACTGACACTCTTACAGGCGCAGCCCACAGCCCTTCACTGAAATAGTCTTACTGCCGCAGCCCACAGCCCTTCACTGAAACAGTCTTACTGGTGCAGCCCACAGCTTTTCACTGACACTGTCTTACTGCCGCAGCCCACGGCCCTTCACTGACACAGTCTTACTGCCGCAGCCTACAGCCCTTCACTGACACAGTCTTACTGCTGCAGCCCACATCCCTTCACTGACACCGTCTTACTGCCGCAGATTACAGCCCTTAACTGACACAGTCTTTCTGCTGCAGCCCACAGCCCTTCACTGAAATCGTCTTACTGCTGCAGACCGCAGCCATTCACCTAGACAGTCTGACTGCTGCAGCCCGCAGCCCTTCACTGACACCGTCTTACTGCCGCAGATTACAGCCCTTAACTGACACAGTCTTTCTGCTGCAGCCCACAGCCCTTCACTGAAATCGTCTTACTGCTGCAGACCGCAGCCATTCACCTAGACAGTCTGACTGCTGCAGCCCGCAGCCCTTCACTGACACAGTCTTACTGCCGCAGCCCGGAGCCTTTCACTGACACTGTCTTACTGCGTCAGCCAGCAGCACTTCACTGACGCGGTCTTACTGCTGCAGCCCACAGCCCTTCACTAACATAGTCTTACTGCTGCAGTCCGGAGCCTTTCACTGAAACTGTATTACTGCTGCAGCCCACAGCCCTTCAGTGACACAGTCTTACTGCTGCAGCCCACAGCCCTTCACTGACACAGTCGTACTGCTGCAGCCTGGAGCCTTTCACTGATACCGTCTTACTGCTGCAGCCCAGAGCCCTTCACTGACACATTCATACTTCCGCAACCCACAACTCTTCACTGACACCGTCTTACTGCTGCATCCCACAGACCTTCACTGACACAGTCTTACTGCTGCAGCCCACAGACCTTCACTGACACTGTCTTACTGCTGCATCCCACAGCCCTTCACTGACAGTCTTACTTCTGCAGCCCACAGCCTTTCACTGACAGTCTTGCTGCCGCAGCCAACAGCCCATCAAAAATACAGTCTTATTGCCGCAGCCCACAGCCCTTCACTGACACAGTCTTACTGCCACAGTCCACAGCCCTTCACTGACACAGTATTACTGCCGCAGCCCACAGCTCTTCACTGACAGTCTTCCTGCCACAGCCCACAACCCTTCACTGACACAATCTTACTGCAATAGCCCACAGCCCTTCACTGACAGTCTTACTGCCACAGCCCACAGCCCTTCACTGACACAGTTTTACTGCTGCAGCCCACAGCCCTTCACTGACAGTCTTACTGCCGCTGCCCACAGCCCTTCACTGACAGTCTTACTGCTGCAGCCCACAGCCCTTCACTGACACTCTCTTACAGCCGCAGCCCACAGCCCTTCACTGACAGATTCTTACTGCTGCAGCCCACAGCCCTTCACTGACACAGTCTTACTGCTGCAGACCGGAGCCTTTCACTGACACTGTGTTACTGCAGCAGCCCACAGTCCTTCACTAACACAATCTTACTGCCACAGCCCACAGCCCTTCAATGACAGTCTTACTGCTGCAGCCTGCAACACTTCACTGACACAGTCTTACTTTTGCAGCCCACAGCCCTTCACTGACACAGTCTTACTGCTGCAGCCAGGAGCCTTTCACTGAAACTGTATTACTGCTGCAGCCCACAGCCGTTCACTGACACCGTCTTACTGCCGCAGCCCGCAGCCCTTCACTGACAGTCTGATTGCTGCAGCCAACAGCCCTTCACTGAAACAGTCTTACTGCTGCAGCCGACAGCCCTTCACTGACAGTCTTACTGCTGCAGCCCACAGCCCTTCACTGACAGTCTTACTGCTGCAGCCCACAGCCATTTACTATCACAGTCTTACTGCTGCAGCCCAAAGCCCTTCACTGACAGTCTGACTGCTGCAGCCCACAGCCCTTCACTGACAGTCTTACTGCCGCAGCCCACAGCCCTTCACTGACACAGTCTTACTGCCGCAGCCCACAGCCCTTCACTATCACAGTCTTACTGCTGCAGCCCACAGCCCTTCACTTTCACAGTCTTACTGCTGTAGCCCACAGCCCTTCATTGACACAGTCTTACTGCCGCAGCCCACAGCCCTTCATGTACACAGTCTTACTGCCGCAGCCCGGAGCCTTTCACGGACACCGTCTTACTGCTGCAGCCCACAGCCCTTCATTGATACCGTCTTACTGCTGCAGCCAACAGCCCTTCACTGACACAGTCTTACTGCTGCAGCCCACAGCCCTTCACTGACAGTCTTAGTGAACGGCTGTGGGCTATGGCAGTAAGACGGTGTCAGTGAAGGGCTGTGGGCAGCGGCAGTAAGACTGTCAGTGAACGGCTGTGGGCTATGGCAGTGACAATCTTACTGCCGCTGCCCACAGCCCTTCACTGAAATAGTCTTACTGCCGCAGCCCACAGCCCTTCACTGACACAGTCTTACTGCCGCAGCCCATAGCCCTTCACTGACACAGTCTTACTGCTGCAGCCCACAGCCCTTCACTGACAGTCTTACTGCTGCAGCCCACAGCCATTTACTATCACAGTCTTACTGCTGCAGCCCACAGCCCTTCACTGACAGTCTGACTGCCGCAGCCCACAGCCCTTCACTGACACAGTCTTACTGCTGCAGCCCACAGCCCTTCACTATCACAGTCTTACTGCTGCAGCCCACAGCCGTTCACTGATACAGTCTTACTGCTGCATGCTGGAGCCTTTCACTGAAAGTGTATTACTGCTGCAGCCATCAGCCCTTCACTGACACAGTCTTACTGCTGCAGCCCATAGCCCTTCACTGACAGTCTTACTGCCACAGCCCACAGCCCTTCACTGACACAGTCTTACTGCTGCAGCCCACAGCCCTTCACTGACAGTCTTAGTGCTGCTGCCCACAGCCATTCAATGACAGACTTACTGCCACAGCCCTCAGCCCTTCACTGAAACAATCTTAATGCCGCAGCCCACAACCCTTCACTGACAGTCTTACTGCCACACCCCACAGCCCTTCACTGACAGTCTTACTGCTGCAGCCCACAGTCCTTCACTGACACTGTCTTACAGGCGCAACCCACAGCCCTTCACTGAAATAGTCTTACTGCCGCAGCCCACAGCCCTTCACTGAAATAGTCTTACTGCTGCAGCGAACAGCCCTTCACTGACACAATTACTGCTGCAAATAACAGCCATTCAATGACAGACTTACTGCCGCAGCCCTCAGCCCTTCACTGAAACAATCTTAATGCCGCAGCCCACAACCCTTCACTGACAGTCTTACTGCCACACCCCACAGCCCTTCACTGACAGTCTTACTGCTGCAGCCCACAGTCCTTCACTGACACTGTCTTACTGCCGCAGCCCACAGCCCTTCACTGAAATAGTCTTACTGCTGCAGCGAACAGCCCTTCACTGACACAATCTTACTGCTGCAGACAACAGCCATTCAATGACAGACTTACTGCCGCAGCCCTCAGCCCTTCACTGAAACAATCTTAATGCCGCAGCCCACAACCCTTCACTGACAGTCTTACTGCCGCACCCCACAGCCCTTCACTGAAATAGTCTTACTGCTGCAGCCCACAGCCGTTCACTGACACAGTCTTACTGGTGCAGCCCAGAGCTTTTCACTGACACTGTCTTACTGCTGCAGCCCACAGCTCTTCACTGACACAGTCTTTCTGCTGCAGCCCGGAGCCTTTCAGTGACACTGTCTTACTGCCGCAGCCCACAGCCCTTCACTGAGACAGTATTACTGCTGCATCCCACAGCCCTTTATTGACACAGTCATACTGCTGCAGCCCACATGCCTTCACTGACACTGTTTTACTGCTGCATCCCACAGCCCTTCACTGACAGTCTTACTTCTGCAGCCCTCAGCCCTTCACTGACACAGTCTTACTGCTTCAAACCACAGCCCTTCACTGACACAGTCTTACTTCTGCAGCCCACAGCTCTTCACTGACACAGTCTTACTGCTGCAGCCCTCAGCCCTTCACTGACACAGTCTTACTGCTGCAGCCCTCAGCCCTTCACTATCTCTGTCTTACTGCTGCAGCGAATAGCCCTACACTGACACAATCTTACTGCTGCAGACAACAGCCATTCAATGACAGACTTACTGCCGCAGCCCTCAGCCCTTCACTGAAACAATCTTAATGCCGCAGCCCACAACCCTTCACTGACAGTCTTACTGCCACACCCCACAGCCCTTCACTGACAGTCTTACTGCTGCAGCCCACAGTCCTTCACTGACACTCTTACAGGCGCAACCCACAGCCCTTCACTGAAATAGTCTTACTGCCGCAGCCCACAGCCCTTCACTGAAATAGTCTTACTGCTGCAACCCACAGCCCTTCACTGACACAGTCTTACTGGTGCAGCCCAGAGCTTTTCACTGACACTGTCTTACTGCCGCAGCCCACAGCCCTTCACTGACACAGTCTTACTGCTGCAGCCCTCAGCCCTTCACTGACACAGTCTTACTGCTGCCGCCCACAGCCCTTCACTGACACCGTCTTACTGCCGCAGATTACAGCCCTTCACTGACACAGTCTTTCTGCTGCAGCCCACAGCCCTTCACTGAAATCATCTTACTGCTGCAGACCGCAGCCATTCACCTAGACAGTCTGACTGCTGCAGCCCGCAGCCCTTCACTGACACAGTCTTACTGCCGCAGCCCGGAGCCTTTCACTGACACTGTCTTACTGCGTCAGCCAGCAGCACTTCACTGACGCGTTCTTACTGCTGCAGCCCACAGCCCTTCACTAACATAGTCTTACTGCTGCAGTCCGGAGCCTTTCACTGAAACTGTATTACTGCTGCAGCCCACAGCCCTTCAGTGACACAGTCTTACTGCTGCAGCCCACAGCCCTTCACTGACACAGTCGTACTGCTGCAGCCTGGAGCCTTTCACTGATACCGTCTTACTGCTGCAGCCCGGAGCCCTTCACTGACACATTCTTACTTCCGCAACCCACAACTCTTCACTGACACCGTCTTACTGCTGCATCCCACAGACCTTCACTGACACAGTCTTACTGCTGCAGCCCACAGCCCTTCACTGACACTGTCATACTGCTGCATCCCACAGCCCTTCACTGACAGTCTTACTTCTGCAGCCCACAGCCTTTCACTGACAGTCTTGCTGCCGCAGCCAACAGCCCATCAAAAATACAGTCTTATTGCCGCAGCCCACAGCCCTTCACTGACACAGTCTTACTGCCACAGTCCACAGCCCTTCACTGACACAGTATTACTGCCGCAGCCCACAGCTCTTCACTGACAGTCTTCCTGCCACAGCCCACAACCCTTCACTGACACAATCTTACTGCAATAGCCCACAGCCCTTCACTGACAGTCTTACTGCCACAGCCCACAGCCCTTCACTGACACAGTCTTACTGCTGCAGCCCACAGCCCTTCACTGACAGTCTTACTGCCGCAGCCCACAACCCTTCACTGACAGTCTTACTGCCACACCCCACAGCCCTTCACTGACAGTCTTACTGCTGCAGCCCACAGTCCTTCACTGACACTGTCTTACTGCCGCAGCCCACAGCCCTTCACTGAAATAGTCTTACTGCTGCAGCGAACAGCCCTTCACTGACACAATCTTACTGCTGCAGACAACAGCCATTCAATGACAGACTTACTGCCGCAGCCCTCAGCCCTTCACTGAAACAATCTTAATGCCGCAGCCCACAACCCTTCACTGACAGTCTTACTGCCGCACCCCACAGCCCTTCACTGAAATAGTCTTACTGCTGCAGCCCACAGCCGTTCACTGACACAGTCTTACTGGTGCAGCCCAGAGCTTTTCACTGACACTGTCTTACTGCTGCAGCCCACAGCTCTTCACTGACACAGTCTTTCTGCTGCAGCCCGGAGCCTTTCAGTGACACTGTCTTACTGCCGCAGCCCACAGCCCTTCACTGAGACAGTATTACTGCTGCATCCCACAGCCCTTTATTGACACAGTCATACTGCTGCAGCCCACATGCCTTCACTGACACTGTTTTACTGCTGCATCCCACAGCCCTTCACTGACAGTCTTACTTCTGCAGCCCTCAGCCCTTCACTGACACAGTCTTACTGCTTCAAACCACAGCCCTTCACTGACACAGTCTTACTTCTGCAGCCCACAGCTCTTCACTGACACAGTCTTACTGCTGCAGCCCTCAGCCCTTCACTGACACAGTCTTACTGCTGCAGCCCTCAGCCCTTCACTATCTCTGTCTTACTGCTGCAGCGAATAGCCCTACACTGACACAATCTTACTGCTGCAGACAACAGCCATTCAATGACAGACTTACTGCCGCAGCCCTCAGCCCTTCACTGAAACAATCTTAATGCCGCAGCCCACAACCCTTCACTGACAGTCTTACTGCCACACCCCACAGCCCTTCACTGACAGTCTTACTGCTGCAGCCCACAGTCCTTCACTGACACTCTTACAGGCGCAACCCACAGCCCTTCACTGAAATAGTCTTACTGCCGCAGCCCACAGCCCTTCACTGAAATAGTCTTACTGCTGCAACCCACAGCCCTTCACTGACACAGTCTTACTGGTGCAGCCCAGAGCTTTTCACTGACACTGTCTTACTGCCGCAGCCCACAGCCCTTCACTGACACAGTCTTACTGCTGCAGCCCTCAGCCCTTCACTGACACAGTCTTACTGCTGCCGCCCACAGCCCTTCACTGACACCGTCTTACTGCCGCAGATTACAGCCCTTCACTGACACAGTCTTTCTGCTGCAGCCCACAGCCCTTCACTGAAATCATCTTACTGCTGCAGACCGCAGCCATTCACCTAGACAGTCTGACTGCTGCAGCCCGCAGCCCTTCACTGACACAGTCTTACTGCCGCAGCCCGGAGCCTTTCACTGACACTGTCTTACTGCGTCAGCCAGCAGCACTTCACTGACGCGTTCTTACTGCTGCAGCCCACAGCCCTTCACTAACATAGTCTTACTGCTGCAGTCCGGAGCCTTTCACTGAAACTGTATTACTGCTGCAGCCCACAGCCCTTCAGTGACACAGTCTTACTGCTGCAGCCCACAGCCCTTCACTGACACAGTCGTACTGCTGCAGCCTGGAGCCTTTCACTGATACCGTCTTACTGCTGCAGCCCGGAGCCCTTCACTGACACATTCTTACTTCCGCAACCCACAACTCTTCACTGACACCGTCTTACTGCTGCATCCCACAGACCTTCACTGACACAGTCTTACTGCTGCAGCCCACAGCCCTTCACTGACACTGTCATACTGCTGCATCCCACAGCCCTTCACTGACAGTCTTACTTCTGCAGCCCACAGCCTTTCACTGACAGTCTTGCTGCCGCAGCCAACAGCCCATCAAAAATACAGTCTTATTGCCGCAGCCCACAGCCCTTCACTGACACAGTCTTACTGCCACAGTCCACAGCCCTTCACTGACACAGTATTACTGCCGCAGCCCACAGCTCTTCACTGACAGTCTTCCTGCCACAGCCCACAACCCTTCACTGACACAATCTTACTGCAATAGCCCACAGCCCTTCACTGACAGTCTTACTGCCACAGCCCACAGCCCTTCACTGACACAGTCTTACTGCTGCAGCCCACAGCCCTTCACTGACAGTCTTACTGCCGCTGCCCACAGCCCTTCACTGACAGTCTTACTGCTGCAGCCCACAGCCCTTCACTGACACTCTCTTACAGCCGCAGCCCACAGCCCTTCACTGACAGATTCTTACTGCTGCAGCCCACAGCCCTTCACTGACACAGTCTTACTGCTGCAGACCGGAGCCCTTCACTGACACTGTGTTACTGCCGCAGCCCACAGTCCTTCACTAACACAATCTTACTGCCACAGCCCACAGCCCTTCAATGACAGTCTTACTGCTGCAGCCTGCAACACTTCACTGACACAGTCTTACTTTTGCAGCCCACAGCCCTTCACTGACACAGTCTTACTGCTGCAGCCAGGAGCCTTTCACTGAAACTGTATTACTGCTGCAGCCCACAGCCGTTCACTGACACCGTCTTACTGCCGCAGCCCGCAGCCCTTCACTGACAGTCTGATTGCTGCAGCCAACAGCCCTTCACTGACACAGTCTTACTGCTGCAGCCGACAGCCCTTCACTGACAGTCTTACTGCTGCAGCCCACAGCCCTTCACTGACAGTCTTACTGCTGCAGCCCACAGCCATTTACTATCACAGTCTTACTGCTGCAGCCCAAAGCCCTTCACTGACAGTCTGACTGCAGCAGCCCACAGCCCTTCACTGACAGTCTTACTGCCGCAGCCCACAGCCCTTCACTGACACAGTCTTACTGCCGCAGCCCACAGCCCTTCACTATCACAGTCTTACTGCTGCAGCCCACAGCCCTTCACTATCACAGTCTTACTGCTGTAGCCCACAGCCCTTCACTGACACAGTCTTACTGCCGCAGCCCACAGCCCTTCACTGATACAATATTACTGCCGCAGCCCACAGACCTTCACTGACACAATCTTAATGCCGCAGCCCACAGCCCTTCACTGACAGTCTTACTGCCACAGCCCACAGCCCTTCACTGACAGTCTTACTGCTGAAGCCCACAGCCCTTCACTGATAAAGTCTTACTGCCACAGCCCGGAGCCTATGACTGACACCGTGATACTGCCGCAGCCCACAGCCCTTCACTGACACTGTCTTACTGCCGCAGCCCATAGCCCTTCACTGACATAGTCTTACTGCCGCAGCCCACAGCCCTTCACTGACACAGTCTTACTGCTGAAGCCCACAGCACTTCACTGATAAAGTCTTACTGCCACAGCCCGGTGCCTTTCACTGACACCGTGTTACTGCCACAGCCCATAGCCCTTCACTGACATAGTCTTACTGCCACAGCCCACAGCCCTTCACTGACAGTCTTACTGCCGCACCCCACAGCCCTTCACTGACAGTCTTACTGCTGCAGCCCACAGTCCTTCACTGACACTGTCTTACAGGCGCAGCCCACAGCACTTCACTGAAATAGTCTTACAGCGCAGCCCACAGCCCTTCACTGAAATAGTCTTACTGCTGCAGCCCACAGCCCTTCACTGACACAGTCTTACTGGTGCAGCCCAGAGATTTCACTGACACTGTCTTACTGCTGCAGCCCACAGCTCTTCACTGACACAGTCTTTCTGCTGCAGCCCGGAGCCTTTCAGTGACACTGTCTTACTGCCGCAGCACACAGCCCTTCACTGAGACAGTATTACTACTGCAGCCCACAGCCCTTCACTGACACTAACTTACTGCTGCATCCCACAGCCCTTTACTGACACAGTCATACTGCTGCAGCCCACATGCCTTCACTGACACTGTTTTACTGCTGCATCCCACAGCCCTTCACTGACAGTCTTACTTCTGCAGCCCTCAGCCCTTCACTGACACAGTCTTACTGCTTCAAACCACAGCCCTTCACTGACACAGTCTTACTGCTGCAGCCCACAGCTCTTCACTGACACAGTCTTACTGCTGCAGCCCTCAGCCCTTCACTATCTCAGTCTTACTGCTGCAGCGAATAGCCCTACACTGACACAATCTTACTGCTGCAGACAACAGCCATTCAATGACAGACTTACTGCCGCAGCCCTCAGCCCTTCACTGAAACAATCTTAATGCCGCAGCCCACAACCCTTCACTGACAGTCTTACTGCCACACCCCACAGCCCTTCACTGACAGTCTTACTGCTGCAGCCCACAGTCCTTCACTGACACTGTCTTACAGGCTCAATCCACAGCCCTTCACTGAAATAGTCTTACTGCCGCACACCACAGCCCTTCACTGAAATAGTCTTACTGCTGCAGCGAACAGCCCTTCACTGACACAATCTTACTGCTGCAGACAACAGCCATTCAATGACAGACTTACTGCCGCAGCCCTCAGCCCTTCACTGAAACAATCTTAATGCCGCATCCCACAACCCTTCACTGACAGTCTTACTGCCGCACCCCACAGCCCTTCACTGACAGTCTTACTGCTGCAGCCCACAGTCCTTCACTGACACTCTTACAGGCGCAGCCCACAGCCCTTCACTGAAATAGTCTTACTGCCGCAGCCCACAGCCCTTCACTGAAATAGTCTTACTGCTGCAGCCCACAGCCCTTCACTGACACAGTCTTACTGGTGCAGCCCAGAGCTTTTCACTGACACAGTCTTACTGCCGCAGCCTACAGCCCTTCACTGACACAGTCTTACTGCTGCAGCCCACATCCCTTCACTGACACAGTCTTACTGCTGCAGCCCACAGCCCTTCACTGACACCGTCTTACTGCCGCAGATTACAGCCCTTCACTGACACAGTCTTTCTGCTGCAGCCCACAGCCCTTCACTGAAATCGTCTTACTGCTGCAGACCGCAGCCATTCACCTAGACAGTCTGACTGCTGCAGCCTGCAGCCCTTCACTGACACAGTCTTACTGCCACAGCCCAGAGCCTTTCACTGACACTGTCTTACTGCGTCAGCCAGCAGCACTTCACTGACGCGTTCTTACTGCTGCAGCCCACAGCCCTTCACTAACATAGTCTTACTGCTGCAGTCCGGAGCCTTTCACTGAAACTGTATTACTGCTGCAGCCCACAGCCCTTCAGTGACACAGTCTTACTGCTGCAGCCCACAGCCCTTCACTGACACAGTCGTACTGCTGAAGCCTGGAGCCTTTCACTGATACCGTCTTACTGCTGCAGCCCGGAGCCCTTCACTGACACATTCTTACTTCCGCAACCCACAACACTTCACTGACACCGTCTTACTGCTGCATCCCACAGACCTTCACTGACACAGTCTTACTGCTGCAGCCCACAGCCCTTCACTGACACTGTCTTACTGCTGCATCCCACAGCCCTTCACTGACAGTCTTACTTCTGCAGCCCACAGCCTTTCACTGACAGTCTTGCTGCCGCAGCCAACAGCCCATCAAAAATAGTCTTATTGCCGCAGCCCACAGCCCTTCACTGACACAGTCTTACTGCCACAGTCCACAGCCCTTCACTGACACAGTATTACTGCCGCAGCCCACAGCTCTTCACTGACAGTCTTCCTGCCACAGCCCACAACCCTTCACTGACACAATCTTACTGCAATAGCCCACAGCCCTTCACTGACAGTCTTACTGCCACAGCCCACAACCCTTCACTGACACAGTCTTACTGCTGCAGCCCACAGCCCTTCACTGACAGTCTTACTGCCGCTGCCCACAGCCCTTCACTGACAGTCTTACTGCTGCAGCCCACAGCCCTTCACTGACACTCTCTTACAGCCGCAGCCACCACAGCCCTTCACTGACAGATTCTTACTGCTGCAGCCCACAGCCCTTCACTGAAACAGTCTTACTGCTGCAGACCGGAGCCTTTCACTGACACTGTGTTACTGCCGCAGCCCACAGTCCTTCACTAACACAATCTTACTGCCACAGCCCACAGCCCTTCAATGACAGTCTTACTGCTGCAGCCTGCAACACTTCACTGACACAGTCTTACTTTTGCAGCCCACAGCCCTTCACTGACACAGTCTTACTGCTGCAGCCAGGAGCCTTTCACTGAAACTGTATTACTGCTGCAGCCCACAGCCGTTCACTGACACCGTCTTACTGCCGCAGCCCGCAGCCCTTCACTGACAGTGTGATTGCTGCAGCCAACAGCCCTTCACTGACACAGTCTTACTGCTGCAGCCGACAGCCCATCACTGACAGTCTTACTGCTGCAGCCCACAGCCCTTCACTGACAGTCTTACTGCTGCAGCCCACAGCCATTTACTATCACAGTCTTACTGCTGCAGCCCAAAGCCCTTCACTGACAGTCTGACTGCTGCAGCCCACAGCCCTTCACTGACAGTCTTACTGCCGCAGCCCACAGCCCTTCACTGACACAGTCTTACTGCCGCAGCCCACAGCCCTTCACTATCACAGTCTTACTGCTGCAGCCCACAGCCCTTCACTATCACAGTCTTACTGCTGTAGCCCACAGCCCTTCACTGACACAGTCTTACTGCCGCAGCCCACAGCCCTTCACTGATACAATATTACTGCCGCAGCCCACAGACCTTCACTGACACAATCTTAATGCCGCAGCCCACAGCCCTTCACTGACAGTCTTACCGCCACAGCCCACAGCCCTTCACTGACAGTCTTACTGCTGAAGCCCACAGCCCTTCACTGATAAAGTCTTACTGCCACAGCCCGGAGCCTTTCACTGACACAGTGATACTGCCGCAGCCCACAGCCCTTCACTGACATAGTCTTACTGCCACAGCCCTTCACTGACAGTCTTACTGCCGCACCCCACAGCCCTTCACTGACAGTCTTACTGCTGCAGCCTACAGTCCTTCACTGACACTGTCTTACAGGCGCAGCCCACAGCACTTCACTGAAATAGTCTTACAGCGCAGCCCACAGCCCTTCACTGAAATAGTCTTACTGCTGCAGCCCACAGCCCTTCACTGACACAGTCTTACTGGTGCAGCCCGGAGCTTTTCACTGAAACTGTCTTACTGCTGCAGCCCACAGCCCTTCACTGACACAGTCTTACTGCTGCAGCCCGGAGCCTTTCAGTGACACTGTCTTTCTGCCGCAGCCGACAGCCCTTCACTGACACAGTCTTACTGCTGCAGCCCACAGCCCTTCACTGACACCGTCTTACTGCCGCAGCCTACAGCCCTTCACTGACACAGTCTTACAGCAGCAGGCCACATCCCTTCACTGACACCATGTTCTGCTGCAGCCCACAGCCCTTCACTGACACAGTCTTACTGCCGCAGCCCACAGCCCTTTACTGACACAGTCTTTCAGCTGCAGAACGCATCCCTTCACTGAAACCGTCTTCTGCTGCAGCCTGCAGCCCTTCACTGACACCATCTTACTGCCGCAGCCCGCAGCCCTTCACTGACACAGTCTTACTTCCGCAGCCCGCAGCCCTTCACTGACACAGTCTTACTGCCGCAGCCCGAAGGCTTTCACTGACACTGTCTTAGTGCCGCAGCCTACAGCACTTCACTGACACAGTCTTACTGCTACAGCCCACAGCCCTTCACTAACACAGTCTTAATTCTGCAGGCTAGAGACTTTCACTGACACTTTATTACTGATGCAGCCCACAGCCCTTCACTGACACAGTTTTACTGCTGCAGCCCACAGCCCTTCACTGACACAGTCTTACTGCTGCAGCCCACAGCCCTTCACTGACACAGTCTTACTGCTGCAGCCCGGAGCCTTTCACTGACACTGTCTTACTGCTGCAGCCCGGAGCCCTTCACTGACACATTCTTACTGCCGCAACCCACAGCCCTTCACTGACATCGTCTTACTACTGCATCCCACAGCCCTTGACTGACACAGTCTTACTGCTGCAGCCCACAGCCCTTCACTGACACTGTCTTACTGCTGCATCCCACAGCCATGCACTGACAGTCTTACTTCTGCAGCCCATAGCCCTTCACTGACAGTCTTACTGCCGCAGCCCACAGCCCTTCACTAACACAGTCTTACTGCCGCAGCCCACAACCCTTCACTGACACAGTATTACTGCTGTAGCCCACAGCTCTTCACTGACACAGTCTTACTGCTGCAGCCCACAGCCTTTCACTGACACAGTCTTACTGCCGCAGCCTGAAGCCTTTCACTGACAGCCTAACTGCTGCAGCCCACAGCGCTTCACTGACAGTATTACTGCCGCAGCCCACAGCCCTTCTCTGACAGTCTTACTGCCGCAGCCCACAGCCCTTCACTGACTCAATCTTACTGCCACAGCCCACAGCCCTTCACTGACAGTCGTACTGCCGCAGCCCACAGCCCTTCACTGACACAGTCTTACTGCCGCAGACCAAAGCCCTTCACTGACAGTCTTACTGCCGCAACCCACAGCCCTTAACTGACAGTCTTAGTGCTGCAGCCCACAGCCATTCTCTGACACTGTCTTACTGCTGCAGCCCACAGCCCTTCACTGACACAGTCTTGCTGCCGCAGCCCAGAGCCTTTCCAGGACACTGTGTTACTGCCGCAGCACACAGCCCTTCACTGACACAATCTTACTGTCACAGCCCTTCACTGACAGTCTTATTGCCGCAGCACGCAGCACTTCACTGACACAGTCTTACTTTTGCAGCCCAAAGCCCTTCACTGACACAGTCTTACTGCTGCATGCTGGAGCCTTTCACTGACAGTGTATTACTGCTGCAGCCAACAGCCCTTCACTGACACAGTCTTACTGCTGCAGCCCACAGCCATTCACTGACGCAGTCTTACTGCTGCAGCCCAGAGCCTTTCACTGACACCGTCTTACTGCTGCAGCCAACAGCCCTTCACTGACACAGTCTTACTGCTGCAGCCTGGAGCCTTTCACTGACACCATCTTACTGCTGCTGCCCGGAGCCCTTCACTGACACAGTCTTACTACTGCAGCCCACAGCCCTTCACTTACAATGTCTTACTGCTGCATCCCACTGCCCTTCACTGACAGTCTTACTTCTGCAGCCCACAGCCTTTCACTGACACAGTCTTACTGCCACAGCCCACAGCCGTTCACTGACAGTCTTACTGCCGCACCCCACAGCCCTTCACTGACAGTCTTACTGCTGCAGCCCACAGTCCTTCACTGACACTGTCTTACAGGCGCAGCCCACAGGCCTTCACTGAAATAGTCTTACTGCGCAGCCCACAGCCCTTCACTTAAATAGTCTTACTGCTGCATCCCACAGCCCTTCACTGACACAGTCTTACTGGTGCAGCCCGGAGCTTTTCACTGACACTGTCTTACTGCTGCAGCCCACAGCCCTTCACTGACACAGTCTTACTGCTGCAGCCCGGAGCCTTTCAGTGACACTGTCTTTCTGCAGCAGCCCACAGCCCTTCACCGATACAGTCTTACTGCTGCAGCCAACAGCCCTTCACTGATACAGTCTTACTGCTGCAGCCCACAGCTCTTCACTGAGAGTCTTACTGCCATAGCCCACAGCCGTTCACTGACAGGCTTACTGCCGCTGCCCACAGCCCTTCACTGACACCGTCTTACTGCCCAGCCCACAGCCCTTCACTGACACAGTCTTACTTTCGCAGCCCATAGCCCTTCACTGACACAGTCTTACTGCTGCAGCCCACAGCCCTTCACTGACAGTCTTACTGCTGCAGCCCACAGCCCTTCACTGACAGTCTTACTGCTGCAGCCCACAGCCACTTACTATCACAGTCTTACTGCTGCAGCCCACAGCCCTTCACTGACAGTCTGACTGCCGCAGCCCACAGCCCTTCACTGACACAGTCTTACTGCCGCAGCCCACAGCCCTTCACTGACACTGTCTTACTGCTGCAGCCCACAGCCCTTCACTGACACAGTCTTACTGCCACAGCCCACAGCCGTTCACTGACACAGTCATACTGTCGCAGCCCACAGCCCTTCACTATCACAGTCTTATTGCTGCTGCCCACAGCCCTTCACTGACAGTCTTTCTGCAGCAGCCCACAGCCCTTCACTGACAGTCTTACTGCTGCAGCCCACAGCCCTTCACTGACACAGTCTTACTGCTGCAGCCCAAAGCCCTTCACTATCACAGTCCTTCTGCCGCAGACCACAGCCCTTCACTGACACAGTCTTACTCACGCAGCCCACAGCCCTTCACTGACACAGTCTTACTACCGCTGCCCACAGCCCTTCACTGACACAATCTTACTGCCGCAGCCCACAGCCCTTCACTGACAATCTTACTGCTGCAGCGAACAGCCCTTCACTGACACAGTCTTACTGCCGCAGCTCACAGCCCTTCACTGACAGTCTTACAGCCGCAGCCCACAGCCCTTCACTGACACAGTCTTTTTGCTGCTGCCCACAGCCCTTCACTGACACAGTCTTACTCCTGCAGACCACAGCCCTTCACTGACACAGTCTTACTGCTGCAGCCTACATCCCTTCCCTGACACAGTCTTACTGCTGCAGCCCGAAGCCTATCAAGGACACTGTCTTACTGCAGCAGCCTGCAGCCCTTCACTGACACAGTCTTACTGCTTCAGACTACTGCCCTTCACTGAGCCTGTCTTACTGCTGCAGCCTGCAGCCCTTCACTGACACATTCTTACTGCCGCAACCCACATCCCTTAACTATCACAGTCTTACTGCTGCATCCCACAGCCCTTCACTGACACTATCTTACTGCTGCAGACCACAGCCATTAACCGACAGTCTTACTGCCACAGCCCGCAGGCCTTCACTGACACTGTCTAACTGCTGCATCCCACAGCCCTTCACTGACACTGTCTTACTGCCGCAGCCCACAGCCCTTTACTGACACCGTCTGATAGCCGCAACCCACAGCCCTTCACTGACACAGTGTTACTGCCACAGCAAACAGCCATTCACTGACACAATCTTACTGCTGTATCCCACAGCCCCACACTGACACAGTCTTACTGCGACTGCCCACAGCGCTTCATTGACACAGTCTTACTGCCACAGCCCACAGCCCTTCACTGACACAGTCTTACTGCCACAGCCCACGGCTCTTCACTGACACAGTCTTACTGCTGCAGCCCACAGCCCTTCACTAACACAGTCTTTCTGCCGCAGCCTGGAGCCTTTCACTGACAGTCTTACTGCTGCAGCCCACAGCCCTTCACTGACACTGTCTTACAGCTGCATCCCACAGTCCTTCACTGACATTGTCTTACTGCTGCAGCCCATAGCCCTTCACTGACACAGTCTTACTGCTGCAGAAAACAGCCCTTCACTGACACAATCTTACTGCCGCAGCCCACAGCGCTTCACTGACACAGTCTTACTGCCACAGGCCACAGCCCTTCACTGACACAGTCTTACTGCCACAGCTCACGGCTCTTCACTGACACAGTCTTACTGCTGCATCCCACAGCCCTTCACTGACACAGTCTTACTGCCACAGCCTGGAGCCTTTCACTGACAGTCTTACTTCTGCAGCCCACAGCCCTTCACTGACACTGTCTTACAGCTGCATCCCACAGTCCTTCACTGACATTGTCTTACTGCTGCAGCCCATAGCCCTTCACTGACACAGTCTTACTGCCATAGACCACAGCCCTTCACTATCACTGTCTTACTGCTGCAGCCCATAGCCCTTCACAGACACAGTCTCACTGCTGCAGCCCACAGCCCTTCACTGACACAGTCTTACTGCCGCAGCCCACAGCCCTTCACTGACACCGTCTTTCTGCCCCAGCCCACAGCCCTTCACTGACACAGTCTTACTGCCACAGCCCACAGCCCTTTCCTGACACTGTCTTACTGCTGCAGCCAGGTGCCTTTCACTTTCACAGTCTTACTGCTGCAGCCCACAGCCCTTCACTGACACAGTCTTACTGCTGCAGCCCACAGCCCTTCACTGACACAGTCTTACTGCCCCAGCCCACAGCTCTTCACTATCTCAGTCTTACTGCTGCAGCCCACAGCCCTTCACCTACACATTCTTACTGCTGCAGCCCAGAGCCTTTCACTGACACTGTCTTACTACTGCTGCCCACAGCCCTTCACTGACAGTCTTACTGCTGCAGACCACAGCCCTTCACTGACAGTCTTACTGCCGTAGCCCAGAGCACTTCACTGACACAGTCTTACTGCTGCAGCCCACAGCCCTTAACTATCACAGTCTTACTGCTGCAGCCCACAGCCCTTCACTGACACTATCTTACTGCTGCAGACCACAGCCATTGACCGTCAGTCTTACTGCCGCAGCCCACAGCCCTTCACTGACACTGTCTTACTGCTGCATCCCACAGCCCTTCACTGACACTGTCTTACTGCCATAGCCCACAGCCCTTTACTGACACCGTCTGATAGCCGCAGCCCACAGCCCTTCACTGACACAGTCTTACTGCCACAGCAAACAGCCCTTCACTGACACAATCTTACTGCTGTATCCCACAGCCCTTCACTGACACAGTCTTACTGCGACTGCCCACAGCACTTCACTGACACAGTCTTACTGCCACAGCCCACAGCCCTTCACTGACACAGTCTTACTGCTGCAGCCCACAGCCATTCACTTACAGTCTTACTGCTGCAGCCCACAGCCCTTCGCTGACAGAGTCTCACTGCTGCAACCCTCAGCCCTTCACTATCACAGCCTCACTGCTGCAGCCCACAGCCCTTCACTGACACCGTCTTACTGCCGCAACCCACAGCACTTCACTGACACAGTCTTACTGCCGCAGCCCACAGCCCTTCCCTGACACAGTCTTACTGCTGCAGCAAACAAACCCATCACTGACACAGTCTTCCTGCCGCAGCCCACAGCCCTTCCCTGACATAGTCTTACTGCTGCAGCCCACAGCCCTTCACTGACAGTCTTACTGCTGCAGCCCACAGCCCTTAACTATCACAGTCTTACTGCTGCAGCCCACAGCCCTTCACTGACACTATCTTACTGCTGCAGCCCACAGCCCTTTACTGACACCGTCTGATAGCCGCAACCCACAGCCCTTCACTGACACAGTCTTACTGCCACAGCAAACAGCCATTCACTGACACAATCTTACTGCTGTATCCCACAGCCCCACACTGACACAGTCTTACTGCGACTGCCCACAGCGCTTCATTGACACAGTCTTACTGCCACAGCCCACAGCCCTTCACTGACACAGTCTTTCTGCCACAGCCCACGGCTCTTCACTGACACAGTCTTACTGCTGCAGCCCACAGCCCTTCACTAACACAGTCTTTCTGCCGCAGCCTGGAGCCTTTCACTGACAGTCTTACTGCTGCAGCCCACAGCCCTTCACTGACACTGTCTTACAGCTGCATCCCACAGTCCTTCACTGACATTGTCTTACTGCTGCAGCCCATAGCCCTTCACTGACACAGTCTTACTGCTGCAGAAAACAGCCCTTCACTGACACAATCTTACTGCCGCAGCCCACAGCGCTTCACTGACACAGTCTTACTGCCACAGCCTGGAGCCTTTCACTGACAGTCTTACTTCTGCAGCCCACAGCCCTTCACTTACAGTCAAACTGCTGCAGCCCACAGCCCTTCACTGACAGTCTTACTGACGCAGCCCACAGCCCTTCACTATTACAGTCTTACTGCTGCAGCCCACAGCCCTTCACTGACACAATCTTACTGCCGCAGCTCACAGCCCTTCACTGACAGTTTTACTGCCGCAGCCCACAGCCCTTCACCGGCACAATCTTACTGCCGCAGCCCACAGCCCTTCACTGACAGTCTTACTGCCGCAGCCCACAGCCCTTCACTGACAGTTTTACTGCTGCAGCCCACAGCCCTACACTGACACAGTCTTTCTGCCGCAGCCCACAGCCATTCACTATCACTGTTTTACTGCTGCAGCCCACAGCCCTTCATTGACACAGAATAACTGCTGCAGCTCAAAGCCCCACACTATCACAGTCTTACTGCTGCAGCCCACAGCCCTTCACTGACACCGTCTTACTGCCGCAGCCCACAGCACTTCACTATTACATTTTTACTGCTGCAGCCCACAACCCTTCACTGGCACAGTCTTACTGCTGCAGCCCACAGCCCTTAACTGACACAATCTTTCTGCCGCAGCTCACAGCATTCACTGACACTGTCTTACTGCCGCAGCCCACAGCCCTTCACCGGCACAATCTTACTGCCGCAGCCCACAGCCCTTCACTGACAGTCTTACTGCCACAGCCCACAGCCCTTCACTGACAGTTTTACTGCTGCAGCCCACAGCCCTACACTGACACAGTCTTTCTGCCGCAGCCCACAGCCCTTCACTATCACTGTTTTACTGCTGCAGCCCACAGCCCTTCATTGACACAGACTCACTGCTGCAGCTCAAAGCCACTCACTATCACAGTCTTACTGCTGCAGCCCACAGCCCTTCACTGACACCGTTTTACTGCCGCAGCCCACAGCCCTTCACTATTACATTCTTACTGCTGCAGCCCAAAACCCTTCACTGGCACAGTCTTACTGCCACAGCCCACAGCCCTTCACTGACACAGTCTTACTGCCACAGCCACAGCCCTTCACTGACAGTCTTACTGCCGCAGCCCACAGCCATTCACTATTACAGTCTTACTGCTGCAGCCCACAGTCCTTAACTGACACAATCTTTCTGCCGCAGCTCACAGCCTTCACTGACACTGTTTTACTGCCGCAGTGCATAGCCCTTCACTGACACTGTCTTACTGCCGCAGCCCACAGCCCTTCACTGACAGTCTTACTGCCGCAGCCCACAGCCCTTCACTGACAGTTTTACTGCTGCAGCCCACAGCTCTTCAGTGACACAGTCTTACTGCCATAGACCACAGCCCTTCACTATCACTGTCTTACTGCTGCAGCCCATAGCCCTTCACAGACACAGTCTCACTGCTGCAGCCCACAGCCCTTCACTGACACAGTCTCACTGCCGCAGCCCACAGCCCTTCACTGACACAGTCTTTCTGCCGCAGCCCACAGCCCTTCACTGACACAGTCTTACTGCCGCAGCCCACAGCCCTTCCCTGACACTGTCTTACTGCTGCAGCCAGGTGCCTTTCACTTTCACAGTCTTACTGCTGCAGCCCACAGCCCTTCACTGACACAGTCTTACTGCTGCAGCCCTCAGCCCTTCACTGACACAGTCTTACTGCCCCAGCCCACAGCTCTTCACTATCTCAGTCTTACTGCTGCAGCCCACAGCCCTTCACTGACACATTCTTACTGCTGCAGCCCAGAGCCTTTCACTGACACTGTCTTACTACTGCTGCCCACAGCCCTTCACTGACAGTCTTACTGCTGCAGACCACAGCCCTTCACTGACAGTCTTACTGCCGTAGCCCAGAGCACTTCACTGACACAGTCTTACTGCTGCAGCCCACAGCCCTTAACTATCACAGTCTTACTGCTGCAGCCCACAGCCCTTCACTGACACTAGCTTACTGCTGCAGACCACAGCCATTAACCGTCAGTCTTACTGCCGCAGCCCACAGCCCTTCACTGACACTGTCTTACTGCTGCAGCCCACAGCCCTTCACTGACACAATCTCACTGCTGCAGCCCACAGCCCTTCACTGACACAGTCTTACTGCTGCAGCCCACAGCCCTTCACTATCACAGTCTTACTGCCGCAGCCCACAGCCCTTCACTGACACTGTCTAACTGCCGCAGCCCACAGCCCTTCACTGACACAGTCTTACTGCCACAGCCCACAGCCCTTCCCTGACACTGTCTTACTGCTGCAGTCAGGAGCCTTTCACTGTCACAGTCTTACTGCTGCAGCCCACAGCCCTTCACTGACACAGTCTTACTGCCGCAGCCCACAGCCCTTAACTATCACAGTCTTACTGCTGCAGCCAACAGCCCTTCACTGACACTATCTTTCTGCTGCAGACCACAGCCATTAACCGACAGTCTTACTGTCGCAGCCCACAGCCCTTCACTGACACTGTATTACTGCTGCATCCCACAGCCCTTCACTGACACTGTCTTACTGCCGCAGCCCACAGCCATTTACTGACACCGTCTTACTGCCACAGCAAACAGCCCTTCACTGACACAATCTTACTGCTGTATCCCACAGCCCTTCACTGACACAGTCTTACTGTGACTGCCCACAGCGCTTCATTGACACAGTCTTACTGCCACAGCCCACGGCTCTTCACTGACACAGTCTTACTGCTCCAGCCCACAGCCGTTCACTGACACAGTCTTTCTGCCGCAGCCTGGAGCCTTTCACTGACAGTCTTACTGCTGCAGCCCACAGCCATTCACTTACAGTCTTACTGCTGCAGCCCACAGCCCTTCACTGACAGTCTTACTGCTGCAGCCCACAGCCTTCACTATTACAGTCTTACTGCCACAGCCCACAGCCCTTCACTGACACAATCTTACTGCCGCAGCTCACAGCCCTTCACTAACAGTCTTACTGCTGCAGCCCAAAGCCCTTCACTGACACAGTCTTACAGACACAACCCACAGACCTTAACTGACAGTCTTACTGCCGCTGCCCACAGCCCTTCACTGACAGTTTTACTGCTGCAGCAAACAGCCTTACACTGACACAGTCTTACTGCGCAGCCAACAGCCCTTCACTATCACTGTCTTACTGCTGCAGCCCAAACCCTTCACTGACACAGTCTCACTGCTGCAGCCCAAAGCCCTTCACTATCACAGTCTTACTGCTGCAGCCCACAGCCCTTCACTGACATCATCTTTCGGCTGCAGCCCACAGCCCTTCACAGACACAGACTTACTGCCGCAGCCCACAGCCCGTCACTGACACAGTCATACTGCCGCAGCCCACAGCCATTCACTGACAGTCTTACTGCCGCAGCTCACAGCCCTTCACTATTACAGTCTTACTGCTACAGCCCACAGCCCTTCACTGACACATTCTTTCTGCCGCAGCTCACAGCCTTCACTGACAGTCTTACTGCCGCAGCCCACAGCCCTTCACTGACAGTTTTACTGCTGCAGCCCACAGCCCTTCAATGACACAGTCTTACTGCTGCAGACCACAGCCCTTCACTATCACTGTCTTACTGCTGCAGCCCACAGCCCTTCCCTGACACAGTCTTACTGCCACAGCCCGGAGCCTTTCACTGTCACAGTCTTACTGCTGCAGCCCACAGGCCTTCACTGACACAGTCTTACTGCTGCAGCCCACAACCCATCACTGACACAGTCTTCCTGCAGCAGCCCACAGTGCTTCCCTGACACAGTCTTACTGCTGCAGCCCACAGCCCTTCACTGACAGTACTACTGCTGCAGCCCACAGCCCTTAACTATCACAGTCTTACTGCTGCAGCCCACAGCCCTTCACTGACACCGTCTTACTGCCGCAGCCCACAGCCCTTCACTGACACCGTCTTACTGCCGCAGCCCACAGCCCTTCCCTGACACAGTCTTACTGCCACAGCACGGAGCCTTTCACTGTCACAGTCTTACTGCTGCAGCCCACAGGCCTTCACTGACACAGTCTTACTGCTGCAGCCCACAACCCATCACTGACACAGTCTTCCTGCCGCAGCCCACAGTGCTTCTCTGACACAATCTTACTGCTGCGGCCCACAGCCCTTCACTGACAGTCCTACTGCTGCAGCCCACAGCCCTTAACTATCACAGTCTTACTGCTGCAGCCCATAGCCCTTCACTGACACTATCTTACTGCTGCAGACCACAGCCATTCACTGACAGTCTTACTGCTGCAGCCCACAGCCCTTCACTGACACTGTCTTACAGCTGCATCCCACAGTCCTTCACTGACACTGTCTTACTGCTGCAGCCCACAGCTCTTCACTGACACAGTCTTACTGCTGCAGAAAACAGCCCTTCACTGACTCAATCTTACTGCCGCAGCCCACAGCGCTTCACAGACACAGTCTTACTGCCACTGCCCACAGCGCTTCACTGACACAGTCTTACTGCCACAGCCCACAGCCCTTCACTGACACAGTCTTACTGCCACAGCCTACGGCTCTTCACAGACACAGTCTTACTGCTGCATCCCACAGCCCTTCACTGACACAGTCTTACTGCCGCAGCCCGGAGCCATTCACTGACAGTCTTACTGCTGCAGCCCACAGCCCTTCACTTACAGTCTTACTGCTGCAGCCCACAGCCCTTCACTGACAGTCTTACTGACGCTGCCCTCAGCCCTTCACTATTACAGTCTTACTGCTATAGCCCACAGCCCTTCACTGACACAATCTTACTGCCGCAGCTCACAGCCCTTCACTGACAGTCTTACTGCCGCAGCCCACAGCCCTTCACCGGCACAGTCTTACTGCCGCAGCCCACAGCCCTTCACTGACAGTCTTACTGCTGCAGCCCACAGCCCTTCACTGACAGTTTTACTGCTGCAGCCCACAGCCCTACACTGACACAGTCTTTCTGCCACAGCCCACAGCCCCTCACTATCACAGTCTTACTGCTGCAGCCCACAGCCCTTCACTGACACCGTCTTACTGCCGCAGCCCACAGCCCTTCACTATTACAGTCTTACTGCTGCAGCCCACAGCGCTTCACTGGCACAAACTTACTGCCGCAGCCCACAGCCCTTCACTGACACAGTCTTACTGCCACAGCCCTTCATTGACTGTCTTACTGCCGCAACCCACAGCCCTTCACTATTACAGTCTTACTACTACAGCCCACAGCCCTTAACTGACACAATCTTTCTGCCGCAGCTCACAGCCTTCACTGACAGTCTTACTGCCGCAGCCCACAGTCCTTCACTGACACAGTCTTACTGCCACAGCCCACAGCCCTTCACTGACAGTCTTGCTGCTGCAGCCCACAGCCCTTCACTGACACAGTCTTACTGCCGCAGCCCACAGCCCTACACTGACACAGTCTTTCTGCCACAGCCAAAAGCCCTTCACTATCACTGTATTACTGCTGCAGCCCACAGCCCTTCACTGACACAGTCTCACTGCTGGAGCTCACAGCCCCTCACTATCACAGTCTTACTGCTGCAGCCCACAGCACTTCACTGACACCGTCTTACTGCCGCAGCCCACAGCCCTTCACTATTACAGTCTTACTGCTGCAGCCCACAGCCCTTCACTGGCTTAGTCTTACTGCCGCAGCCCACAGCCCTTCACTGACACAGTCTTACTGCCACAGCCACAGCCCTTCATTGACTGTCTTACTGACGCAACCCACAGCCCTTCACTATTACAGTCTTACTGCTGCAGCCCACAGCCATTAACTGACACAATCTTTCTGCCGCAGCTCAAAGCCTTCACTGACAGTCTTACTGCCGCAGCCAAAAGCCCTTCACTGACACAGTCTTACTGCCTCAGCCCACAGCCCTTCACTGACACAGTCCTACTTCCGCAGCCCACAACCCATCACTGACACAGTCTTCCTGCCGCAGCCCACAGCCCTTCCCTGACACAGTCTTACTGCTGCCGCCCACAGCCCTTCACTGACAGTCTTACTGCTACAGCCCACAGCCCTTAACTATCACAGTCTTACTGCTGCAGCCGACTGCCCTTCACTGACACTATCTTACTGCTGCAGAGCACAGCCATTCACTGACAGTCTTACTGCTGCAGCCCACAGCCCTTCACTGACACTGTCTTACAGCTGCATCCCACAGCCCTTCACTGACATTGTCTTACTGCTGCAGCCCACAGCCCTTCACTGACACAGTCTCACTGCTGCAGAAAACAGCCCTTCACTGACACAGTCTCACTGCTGCAGAAAACAGCCCTTCACTGACACAATCTTACTTCCGCAGCCCACAGCGCTTCACTGACACAGTCTTACTGCCACTGCCCACAGCGCTTCACTGACACAGTCTTACTGCCACAGCCCACAGCCCTTCACTGACACAGTCTAACTGCCGCAGCCCATAGCCCTTCACTATCACTGTCTTACTGCTTCAGCCGACAGCCTTTCACTGATACAGTCTCACTGCTGCATCCCACAGCCCTTCACTGACACAGTTTTACTGCCGCAGCCCGGAGCCTTTCACTGACAGTCTTACTGCTGCAGCCCACATCCCTTCACGTACAGTCTTACTGCTGCAGCCCACAGCCCTTCACTGACAGTCTTACTGACGCAGCCCACAGCCCTCCACTATTACAGTCTTACTGCTGCAGCCCACAGCCCTTCACTGACACAATCTTACTGCCGCAGCTCACAGCCCTTCACTGACAGTCTTACAGCCGCAGCCCACAGCCCTTCACTGACACAGTCTTGCTGCCACAGCCCTTCACTGACAGTCTTACTGCCGCAGCCCACAGCCCTTCACTACTACAGTCTTACTGCTGCAGCCCACAGCCCTTAACTGACACTATCTTTCTGCTGCAGCTCACAACCTTCACTGACAGTCTTACTGCCGCAGCCCACAAGCCCTTCACTGACACAGTCTTACTGCCACAGCCCACAGCCCTTCACTGACAGTCTTACTGCTGCAGCCCACAGCCCTTCACTGACAGTTTTACTGCTGCAGCCCACAGCCCTACACTGACACAGTCTTACTGCCGCAGCCCATAGCCCTTCACTATCACTGTCTTACTGCTTCAGCCGACAGCCTTTCACTGATACAGTCTCACTGCTGCAGCCCATAGCCCTTAACTATCACAGTCTTACTGCTGCAGCCCACAGCCCTTCACTGACACCGTCTTCCTGCCGCAGCCCACAGGCCTTCACTGACACAGTCTTACTGCCGCAGCCCACAGCTCTTCACTGACACAGTCTTACTGCCACAGCCCAGAGCCTTTTACTGTCACAGTGTTACTGCTGCAGCCCACAGCCCTTCACTGACACAGTCTAACTGCTGCAGCCCACAGCCCTTCACTGACACAGTCTTTCTGCCGCAGCCCACAGCCCTCCACTATCTCAGTCTTACTGCTGCAGCCCTCAGCCCTTCCCTGACACAGTCTTACTGCCAAAGCCACAGCCCTTCACTGACACTATCTTACTGCCAAAGCCCACAGCCCTTCACTGACACAGTCTTACTGCCACAGCCCACGGCACATCACTGACACAGTCTTACTGCTGCAGTCCACAGCCCTTCACTGACACAGTCTTTCTGCCGCAGCCTGCAGCCTTTCACTGGCAGTCTTACTGCTGCAGCCCACAGCCATTCACTTACAGTCTTACTGCCACAGCCCAAAGCCCTTCACTGACAGTCTTACTGCTGCAGCCCACAGCCTTCACTATTACAGTCTTACTGCCACAGCCCACAGAACTTCACTGACACAATCTTACTGCCGCAGCTCACAGCCCTTCACTGACAGTCTTACTGCCGCAGCCCAAAGCCCTTCACTGACACAGTCTTACTGACACAACCCACAGCCCTTCACTGACAGTCTTACTGCCGCAGCCCACAGCCCTTCACTGACAGTTTTACTGCTGCAGCCCTCAGCCCTACACTGACACAGTCTTACTGCGCAGCCCACAGCCCTTCACTATCACTGTCTTTCTGCTGCAGCCCAAAGCCCTTCACTCACACAGTCTCACTGCTGCAGCTCACAGCCCTTCACTATCACTGTCTTACTGCTGCAGCCCACAGCCCTTCACTGACATCATCTTACTGCCGCAGACCACAGCCCTTCACTGACACAGTCTTACTGCAGCAGCCCACACCCCTTCACTGACAGTCTTACTGCCGCAGCCCACAGCCCTTCACTATTACAGTCTTACTGCTGCAGCCCACAGCCCTTCACTGACACAATCTTACTGCCACAGCTCACAGCCTTCACTGACAGTCTTACTGCCGCAGCCCCACTGACAGTTTTACTGCTGAAGCCCACAGTCCTTCAATGACACAGTCTTACTGCTGCAGACCACAGCCCTTCGCTCTCACTGTCTTACTTCTGCAGCCCACAGCCCTTCACTGACACAGTCTCACTGCTGCAGCCCTCAGCCATTCACTATCACAGTCTCACTGCTGCAGCCCACAGCCCTTCCTTGACACAGTCTTACTGCCACAGCCCTGAGCCTTTCACTGTCACAGTCTTACTGCTGCAGCCCACAGCCCTTCACTGACACAGTCTTACTGCTGCAGCCCACAACCCTTCACTGACACAGTCTTACTGCCGCAGCCCACAGCCCTTCACTGACACAGTCTTACTGCTGCAGCCCACAGCCCTTCACTGACACAGCCTTACTGCTGCAGTCCACAGCCCTTCACTGACACTGTCTTACTGCTGCATCCCACAGCCCTTCACTGACACTGTCTTACTGCTGCTGCCCACAGCCCTTCACTGACACAGTCTTACTGCTGCGGCAAACAGCCTTCACTGACACAATCTTACTGCCGCAGCCCACAGCCCTTCACTGACACAGTCTTACTGCCACTGCCCACAGCGCTTCACTGACACAGTCTTACTGCCACAGCCCACAGCCCATCACTGACACAGTCTCACTGCCACAGCCCACGGCTCTTCTCTGACACAGTCTTACTGCTGCATCCCACAGCCCTTCACTGACACAGTCTTACTGCTGCAGCCCGGAGCCTTTCACTGACAGTCTTACTGCTGCAGCCCACAGCCCTTCACTGACAGTCTTGCTGCTGCAGCCCACAGCCCTTCACTGACAGTTTTACTGCTGCAGCCCACAGCCCTACACTGACAGTTTTACTGCCGCAGCCCACAGCCCTTCACTATCACAATCTTACTGCTGCAGCCCACAGCCCTTCACTGACACAGTCTCACTGCTGCAGCTCACAGCCCCTCACTATCACAGTTTTACTGCTGCAGCCCACAGCCCTTCACTGACACCGTCTTACTGCCGCAGCCCACAGCCCTTCACTATTACAGTCCTACTGCTGCAGCCCACAGCCCTTCACTGGCACAGTCTTACTGCCGCAGCCCACAGCCCTTCGCTGACACAGTCTTACTGCCACAGCCCTTCACTGACAGTCTTACTGCTGCAGCCCACAGCCCTTCACTATCACAGTCAAACTGCTGCAGCCCACAGCCCTTCACTGACACAATCTTTCTGCCGCAGCTCACAACCTTCACTGAGTCTTACTGCCGCAGCCCACAGCCCTTCACTAACACTGTCTTACTGCCGCAGCCCACAGCCCTTCACTGACAGTCTTACTGCCGTTGCCCACAGCCCTTCACTGACAGTTTTACTGCTGCAGCCCACAGCCCTTCACTGACACAGTCTCACTGCTGCAGCCCATAGCCCTTCACTATCACAGTCTTACTGCTGCAGCCCACAGACCTTCACTGACACAGTCTTACTGCCACAGCCCGGAGCCTTTCACTGTCACAGTGTTACTGCTGCAGCCCACAGCCCTTCACTTACACAGTCTTACTGCTGCAGCCCACAGCCCTTCACTGACACAGTCTTACTGCCGCAGCCCACAGCCCTTCACTATCTCAGTCTTACTGCTGCAGCCCACAGCCCTTCCTTGACACAGTCTTACTGCCGAAGCCACAGCCCTTCACAAACACCATCTTACTGCCACAGCCCACAGCCCTTCTCTGACACAGTATTACTGCCGCAGCCCACAGCCCTTCACTGACACAGTCTTACTGCCGCAGCCCACAGCCCTTCACTGGCACAGTCTTACTGCCACTGCCCGGAGCCTTTCACTGTCACAGTCTTACTACTGCAGCCCTCAACCCTTCACTGACACAGTCTTACTGCTGCAGCCCACAGCCCTTCACTGACACAGTCTTACTGCCACAGCCAAAAGCCCTTCACTATCTCAGTCTTACTGCCACAGCCCACAGCCCTTCACTGACATAGACTTACTGCCACAGCCCACAACCCTTCACTGACACAGTCTTACTGCCGTAGCCCACAACCCTTCACTGGCACAGTCTTACTGCTGCAGCCCACAGCCCTTCACTGACACAGTCTTACTGCCGCAGCCCACAGCCCTTCACTATCTCAGTCTTACTGCTGCAGCCCACAGCCCTTCCCTGACACAGTCTTACTGCCGAAGCCACAGCCCTTCACAAACACCATCTTACTGCCACAGCCCACAGCCCTTCACTGACACAGTCTTACTGCCACAGCCCACGGCACATCACTGACACAGTCTTACTGCTGCAGTCCACAGCCCTTCACTGACACAGTCTTTCTGCCACAGCCTGCAGCCTTTCACTGGCAGTCTTACTGCTGCAGCCCACAGCCATTCACTTACAGTCTTACTGCTGCAGCCCACTGCCCTTCAATGACACAGTCTTACTTCTGCAACCCACAGCCCTTCACTGACACCATCTTACTGCCGCAGCCCACAGCCCTTCACTGACACGGTCTTACTGCCGTAGCCCACAACCCTTCACTGGCACAGTCATAGCAGAGGTGCGATAGTAGTCAGGGCTGATGCTACCATTAGTCAGCTTTAGTTGGCTGCTTTGGGACACCGGCCACTGGAGGGCGCTGCTGAGTCCACAAAAAAGCAAAGATGTCTCTTTCAGTCCCGACTGGGTCTACCAATGAACAAGGCTGATGCATGTGTGTGTGCTAGAATTTGGGGCACATGTGAAGCATAAGTATTAAGGGCATTGTATAAAATAATTGATGGCTATGTGGCATACAATACATTTTGTACACAGCTGTGTGGCATATTATGTATTTGGGGCACAAATATGTGGTGTATTATGTATTGGAGGCACAAATGTGTGACAGGTTATGCAGTGGGGGCACAAATGTTTGGCATATTATGTATTAAAGGCACAAATGTGTGGCATATTATGTATTGGAGGAATTGTTGTGTAGCATAATTATGAATTTGGGATACAGATGTATATCATATTATGAATTTCGGGCAATGTTATGAAGTACATTATGATTTTGTGGCTCTGTTGTGTGGCATATTAGTTGGTGCATTTCTATATAGTATATTATGAATTTGGACACTGCTGTGTGGCATATTATAAATTGGTGTCACTAATGTGTGGCATAGTATGACATAGTATTGAAGGGAGCAGGGGCATGATAGTAGTGCTTTCACCCCACAGCCATAGTTGCCTACCCTCAAAGATCCTACTGGGATAATCCAATTTGAAGCTGGGGCATACAATGTGGGGGCTAATGAGTTATATATTTTTCCTGTGGGGGCCAATATGTTCTGTTTTTTGCTTTTGGAACCAATGTGTTTTATAATTTTCCAGTGAGGGCCATTGTGATATGTGTTTTCTCCTTTGGGACCAATGTGTTTTATCTATTCCTGTCGGGAGTGTGAAAGCTTAGTTCATAGGGAATATTATATTTTCAGGATGAGTTGGGCATTTCTTTGGAGAAAAAGGCTTATTAGATCATAGAACAGCTTATCCTGATTATGTGCAGTTCTTTGAAAAGTGGTGTAAAATGACAAGAGGTCATAAAATGTGTTTTCCAGTGTATGTAACATTTAATATAGATAGTTTAACTTTGGTGAGGAAAAAAACAGATACACCTACCTACAGAGAGACACATGTACATTGACATTATACAGATACACCTTCCTACAGAGAGACACATGTACAATGATATTATACAGATACACCTTCCTACAGAGAGACACATGTACAATGACATTATACAGATACACCTTCCTACAGAGAGACACATGTACATTGACATTATACAGATACACCATCCCACAGAGAGACACATGTACATGACATTATACAGATACACCTTCCTATAGAGAGACACATGTACATGACATTATACAGATACACCTTCCTACAGAGAGACACATGTACAATGACACTATACAGATACACCTTCCTACAGAGAGACCCATGTACAATGACACTATACAGATACACCTTCCTACAGAGAGACACATGTACATGACATTAGACAGATATACCTTCCTACAGAGAGACACATGTACAATGACATTATACAGATACACCTTCCTACAGACACATCTACATGATATTATACAGATACACCTTCCTACAGAGAGACACATGTACATGACATTATACAGATACACCTTCCCACAGAGAGACACATGTACAATGACACTATACAGATACACCTTCCTACAGAGAGAGACATGTACATGACATTATACAGATACACCTTCTTACAGAGAGACACATGTACATGACATTATACAGATACACCTTCCTACAGAGAGACACATGTACAATGACACTATATAGATACACCTTCCTACAGAGAGACACTGTCAGGGTTCAGCCTAGGATTGGCTATCTCTTACCTCTGTGCCGGCTTCCCCTTACTTCCTTGTGGTCAGACGCCTGGTGCAATGAGGGGTGTGATGCTGAGTATTCTACCTTAGGCGCTTTTGCAGACTTCCATGGTTGGCTGTGTGTTTTGGGGATCGGAGTTCCCATCATGACTTCCTGATGACCAACCTTTCTATGACTAGTTGACCATTTTTTCCAATTATTTAGCCCAATTGAAGCTTGAGAGACCATTTGGTAGTTGTGTTTCTTGTTCTTCTAATCTTCAAAATCATCTTATGACTTCAAGCAAAGATTTTTTGATGTTTGGATTATCGACTTTCCTGTGTTTTCAAGTATTTTTTGTGTCTTTCTGAGGAGTTCCAGCTGAGCTTTTATGGGTGTTCGGTGCCCACCCTAAAAGGAGGGGGTACTGTCAGGGTTCAGTTAGGATTGGCTATCTCTTACCTCCGTGCCAGCTTCCCCTGACTTCCTTGTGGTCAGACGCCTGGTGCAATGAGGGGTGTGATGCTGAGTATTCTACCTTAGGCGCTTTTGCGGACATCCATGGTTGGCTGTGTGTTTTGGGTATTGGAGTTCCCATCATGGGTGCTGCCATGACAGTTCCTCTCATGTGACAGCCCTCCTATCCAATGGTAGCATGATCTCAGTCAGCTGACGCTGTGCTCCAGTAATCTGCTACCCCTGGGTATAAATCCGCCTCCAGAACTCCAGGAAGTGTTGAAGTGTGGAAAATGTAAAAATAAGGTAAACAGGAAGAACGAAATCATGATGGTGGACAGTAGTGACAATATGAATACTGATGTAAATGTAGAACTGCATTACAACCCTGAACTAGGAAATACCATCATATAATGTATTATAATTAGACATGCGCAAAATGTATTATTAAAATTTCATTTTAAAACAACTCAAATAATGTATGTCCCTATTCCCCGTCAAGACTTCTTTATAGGATAGGTACATCCCCACATCTTTCCCATGATCTCCCAAGATCTGCGGTGTGCATATAATGGTAGTTTATGTCCCCTCCTAGAGACCCAATATTGATGGATTAAGAACCACCTTGTGCCATCCCATGATAACATTAAATAATATGTCATAATGTAAGCCTAAAAAAATTAAATGTAAGATCAGTGTATGATAACATGTTGGTTGCTATCAAAAGGTGGACTGTCGAAGCCGGATAATTGGCTGAGACAAGACCAGTTTAAAATTAGATTGGAACGATGCCATCTTGCGAATGGCAACAAGACACCATCTTAAAAAAAATGAGATCTGCACGACGCCATTTTGTGAATGGCCGCCCAATGCCATTTTAGCTAAACTCACACTTAAGTACATACGGCGATGCTATTATTAGCATCATGCGATCACATATATCATCATACCCCATATACACAATAAATACGCACAGTTGCTCTGCTAACACAATACACATTAGCGAATGCCTAATATCCCGCGTGCAAACACTGTTTATTATCTATATGCGTACGCATCTGCCCCAAGTTAAAAGTCCTCACTACATAAATACAGACAGTCACTAATACATACAAAGGGATCAACCCTGCAAACACGTACCATGGTGAACTTTAACTAGCATCCTTTCCCAAAACCCTCATTCTTACACACTGCACACTTACATAAAAGGTTGCATAGTTTCAAAGTGTAATATTCAAGGTTTATTCATTTATTACTAATGTTGTGAAATAAAGACTATTTGGTATCTAAGGTTTAGTACATGATAAGCGGACCATGTTTGGTGTTGTACTGATCTACTCTGTCTCAACAGCTTTCCCGTGTCATCAATGAGAAGATCGCAACATGCGTCCGCAACTTATGGACTGTAGAGAGCTAAAACACTAAAATGTACTATGTAATGTTAGCAGCTTAGATTTGCTTGCAGCGGGAAAAAGGAGACAAAAGGCTGTTGGAGGCTGACCTGTGTCCATTTGAAGTGACCTGTTAAATGTCCTGTAAAAGAAGCACCGTGACAGAGAACCAATGGAATCATGCCAAACTTGCCTATTGTATTGCTTATTTCTGTAAGGGTATATATGTGCATTCTGACCCCAATTTGGAGTCTTCTTGCTGATGCTGTTGACGGAGGTTTCTTGCTGATGCCGGTATCTGCTCCCAGAGCGTGTGCGTATGTAATAACTGTACTTTGGGTCTGTATGATTTATTTGCACTAAATTGTCTTTAGATCACAGCATGTAACCTACTGTTTTTATGTTGAATAATAACCTTTTGTGCTTTGGAAACACATTTCAAAGTCTGAAGGCATTTATTTACTCTATGACTGCGTACACAAATAGCGACAATTCTAGAAGGAATAGGAAGGATTTAGAAGGTATAGGCAGGATCGTATAAAGGTTTAAATCCAGTATCGTTAATGCTTTCATGTGGATCTCGGCATTAATGTCAGCCTGTCATCAGGGTATCACCCGCAATCCAATGGACAGACGGAGCGGGCCAATCAGACTCTGGAGCAGCACCTCCATTGCATAATATCCAAGTATCAAAACAACTGGGTATCTCTATTGCCATTTGCTGAGTTTGCCTACAACAACTTCTGTCATTCCACCTCCTCAGTGTCTCCGTTCTTTTGCAACCTCGGAATTCATCCCATCAGTAATTCCTTTGAGACTTCGGCTTTCATCACTCCTTCTCCTTCGTCTGTCTCCAGGTTATGCTTACTCTGGAATAAAGTGCATAAGTCCCTTCTGCAAGTGTCTGGTTGTTCAAAGATCTGGGCAGACAGACATCGTAGGCCCTGTGGTCTCAAAGTGGGGGATTTGGTCTGGCTGTCCACCAGAAATTAAAACCTACATCAGAGGTCACAAATGTTGGGACATAAGGTTATCAGTCCATTCAGAATTATTTCTCAAGTGAATCCTGTGGCTTTCCATTTGAAGTTACCCTGGACTCTCAAAATCAATAATACTTTTAATTGTTCTCTTCTGAACCGATTTTCCTCTCCACCATATTTTTTTCTAAGCATTCAGTTAGACCCCCACCAGTGCTTGCCCAGGGGTGCCAGGTATTTATCCTTGAAAAGATCTTGGACACAAGAATTTCTAGAAGTGGTCTTCAGTTTCTTGTACATTGGAAGGGGTATGGACCAGAGGAGCACTCTTAGATTCCTCAAATATCATGACATGCTCCTAACCTTAAGAAAATATATATGAAGACTTTCCTGACAAGCCAGGGTCTAGGGGTTCCTTAACCCCTCATCAAGGGGGGGTACTGCTAGGATCTGCGGTTAGCAGATCATATTTGCAGTTCCCAGTCTTAGTTGCTACTGAGACACTGCACTTATTACTGCCTGTCTGTTTGCAGTATCAGCTGCACACTAATTGATTGTCCTGCCTGTGCACAGCCCAGGTGCACACTAGTCTATCATGAGGGAGGCTTGCCAAGCTTGCTCTGATTGGGGCCTGTATCTGTAGAATTTCAGACAGCCCTTCACTCCATGCCGGTGATAGCATTCACGTGTTCCCGGTTGTGGTAAGTCTCCTGAGTATTCCAGTCAAGCTCCAGCAATCCCGTTTGCCTTAGCTTCAAGCAGTCTGTGTCTTCTAAGTGGCACAATCCACATACCAGCTACCAGCCGTTTGTGTCACCCAGGTTGCGCATGTCAAAACCGGATGATTGGCTGAGACCAGATCTTAAAATTAATATTGAGCGACGCCATTTTAGGTTGCCTCTGACACAGCCATCTTGATCTTGCATTGTCAGCATGAAACCATCGTGTATGATGCTAATATACTATTATTAGCATCATGCGATCGCATTACCACTTCATACTGTTTAAAACCCTATCATACCCCATAAGTACAGATACACATATAAATATATATATTTAAAGACTTCATATATTCAGTGATGACAGACTTGTCTTGTAGACATGTCTGTGACAAATAATCAAGAATACACAAAGATACTGTGAGTGTTTACTTCAAATATATACAAAGTATGTCAGTGACAATTGAAACATAACCCAGACACTGATATGCACAACTGAAGTGTTCTAAATTTAGATTAATAAACAATTGCCAGACATGTAGCTATTGTTAACAAATATCCAATGCTGATGTGTTTAAGTTGTATTAGGGGACCCTTTTGATAAAATTATGAGATTGTTTTCCAAGGCTTGCTCCATCCATGAACAGGACAAAACCCCATTGTCTGTCATTCTTTTAGTCCAGACAGAAGTAAAATAAATAATGACCAGTTTGAGGATATATATATATATATATATATGTGTGTGAATGTATGTATATATATATATGTATGTGTGTATGTATATATATTTGTGTGTATGTGTATATGTACATAGATATACACTTAAATGATCACATGGGTATCCACAATGCGTGCACACATAGATATACAGTTGCAATTATAAATAGAAACACACTGCGCACCTTTTTCCGCTGCATGAAGACACATAACGCATACTTACATATAACCATAAATACACACGCACTCATAAAAAGGTTCCTGGACATTACGGTTTATATTAAAGTTATAAATTATGATGTAAAATGCATGTATTTGATATTAATGGTATACAACATGATAGACATGGCATGTTTGGTACTAAACTGACACACTGTTTATTTCCAGATATCTGAACCTATCAACGAGGGAGTCGCATCTTGCGTTCGATGGTTATGAAATATAGGAAATTATTGGTTAGAATGTATACACTGTAATGTAGTGTCTCTATCTAATTTAAATCAATTAAAGAATGACAATGTAATCTGGAGAATTGGGACATACCCCTAGTGAACTGCCCTATGAACTACAGTGTACTACAAAGACCAAGAGCAAGAACCAATGGAATTATGTTTGTCTGTCTACATTGTTGTTATCATGATCTGTTAGGGTATATAGTCTGTGTCCCGGTCCCAGTTAGTAGCCATTCTCTGGGATGACCACAGACCTCTGGATTGGTGACTGTAACTGGGACCGGTGCGCTTGCGTATGTATCGACTATACCTTGTGATTGTATCATTTGTTTGCGCTAATTGTATTTAGATCACAGCCTGTAACTATCTGCTTTTTGGTGAGTAATATCTTTTTGTGCTTTGGAAACACAATTAAAGTCTGAAGAGCAATTATTTCTGGTGAGACTTATTACGCTAAATAGCAACATTTGGGGTATATAGACAGGTAGGAATCAATACACGGTCCACATACCAGCTTCTTGCCATTTGTGTCATCTAGGCAGCATGGATCGCACTCCTGGGTCCAGAGTCCATCATCTCAAGTGCTGCTGCTTGTGTCAACCCGGTGACACAGGCTGCACTCCTGCATCCTGAGTATGCAATCTTGCATACTGCCACCAGTGTCATCCCAGCGGCACTCGGCGCACCTCAGAGTACAGTATACGCAATCTTGAGTACCACCGCTAGTGTCATCCCGGCAGCATTTAGGGCATGCCAGCATCAACTTGCCAAACATAACAGCCCTCAAGGCTGCTACACAGTGCACAGGCTACAACTCAGCTCAAAGGCTGCTACTCAGCTAAAAAGCCACCTCTCACCAAGCATACCAACCCTCAAGGCTGCTACACAGTACAACGGCTGCTATTCAGCTCAAAAGCCACCTCTCACCAAGCATACCAGCCCTCACAGCTGCTACACAGCCCAAAGGCTGCTACTCAGCTCAAATGCCACATCTTGCCAAGCATACCAGCCCTAAAGGCTGCTACACAGCTCTGAAGCTGCTACTTGGCTCAAACACTGCATCTCACCGAGCATATCAGCCCTCAAGGCTGCTACAAAGCCCAAAGGCTGCTATTCAGCTCAAAAGCTGCATACCACCTAGCATACCAGCTCTCAAGGCTGCTAAATGGCCCAAAGGCTGCTACTTGGTCCATAGACCACAACTCACCAAGTATTCCAGTCCTCTAGACCAGGCATTCCCAACCACGGTCCTCAAGGCACACTAACAGTCCTGGTTTTAAGGATAGCCATACTTTAGCTCAGGTGATTTAATCAGTACCTCAGTTATTTTGATTGAACCATCTGTGCTTAAGCATGGATATCACTAAAACCAGGACTGTTAGTGTGAATTGAGGACCGAGGTTGGGAATCACTGCTCTAGACTATTCTGGGACTTTCTGCTTCGACATTATTGGTAGTTCTTCATAATTATCTACCTCATTACCCTCTGGGTCACAACAGTTACATGGCCGCATCTAGCCAAGGTGATACCAGCCCTCAAGGTGATTGCAGGACAATATCCTACAAGTCACTCCCCAGGCTTAACAATAGGGAACATTTTTTAACCAAAGAGGGAAATGGCAGCTGGATGAGGGGATGAAAGCATTTGCATCTACCTCCTTAAAATGTGTCTTGGTTTTGATTATCTGTTCCGGTTCACCCTCAAGTACTACATCCAAATAATCAATAAGATTTGAATGATGTTTATATATAAATCTCAGATTATATTCATTATCAAAGAATAGAAAGTGCACTAAAAAAACAAAAAATACAATGCTAATCCAAACTGGCAGCTCCTAGCAAGCAGGATCTGCTACCTGCTGAAAATAGAATACAAAGAAGGTGTGTAGAAGTGCTGGTTTATAGAGAAAAGAATTCAATATAAAAATATAACAAAAGATTTAATAGCAGTAAGTAAAAATCAGATGATAAAAGATAACAATACCAAATCAGATGATAAAAGATAACAATTCACATAAGCAGTATTCTGTGTTATACTCAGACCATCCTATATGGACACAATATGACCAAGCTGTGAATATAATAATGAGTCTATTCCAGATGGAAACAAAGTTTAAAACTGATCCTGAATTAAACAGTGATAGTCAATATGTAATAGATGAACTGGTTGTCATGATAAAATTGAGCAAGCAATATTAAGGTGGCTGTTGCCAGGAGCCACTGATTGGACATGGACAAGAAATCACCATGTAAATAGCAATGTATAGATGAAATGGGGAAATAGTAGCTCCACCGCTAATAGTGGGAGTATAGCTTGCGTGTATGCAAGATAGTTACCAGTGTGTCTCTCCAATGTCCAAATGTCCCAAAAGAGAAGCTGCAGGTGCGGTATCCTGGAGGAGGTAACGCTCTGACCGCTCGTCAGCGGGAGCGTGGAGCTGGCGGTGCTGGCAGGCTGGGAGCCGATGACTGAGCACTCCGTAGTGACACGTGCTTTACCAGTGTGGATGCGATCAGCCTCCAAGAGCTCACAATAAACTCCTCATGCAGGGACAGGACTCAGACAACCGGATCAATAATGGTCAGACAGGAGCAAGCGGAATTCCTTGACGCATTTCTCCGGGTAGTCATTGATGTATAACATGAATTATTCAATACTGCCTATGTCACCCGACCAAATAAAAATCAAATTTTTGATATACAGACAAAATAAATTATATTTTCACTTTCATAGACTGAATCATAAATATACTGCTGTTTCCATTGTCCCATTAGGATATTGGCAAAAAATGGGGCAAATATTGTACCCATTGCCGTCTCCTGTTTTTATACAAAAAACAATTTTAAAACTCAAAAAAATTGTGTTCCAAAATAAATCTAATACTGTTTAAAATAAAGTCCCTTTCGTTGTATCTAAAGAATTTGAAAGTGTTCTCTTAACTGCCTCTAGTCCTTTCCCATGAAGTATTGAAGAATACAGTGCCTGCACACCTACATTAGCCACATATAGGAAGATGACCATTAAACATTTTTTATATGTTTCAATAAGATAGTAACATCTTTTAAATATGACTTTAAATTCTTTATATAAGGTTGTAGTTTTAAATCCAAATAGTGGGAAAGATTAGAGGTGATGGACTCCACCCATGATATTATCAGGCACTCTGGGGGAGTTTCCTTGTTCTTTTGAACCTTAGGGATATGGTAAAATAATGGGGTTTGGGAATGTTTAATGAGAATGAAGTCATATTCTTCCTTACAAATAAGTCCTCCCTTAAGGGCTTCAGTGAGTAGTTGTAATAATTAATCCTGATATTTTTTCATAGATTTACTTGGTAGTCTTTCATAAGTAGAGATGTCATTTAAGATAGTATAAGCTTCTTTTAAATAAGGATGACTGCCCCACCCTTATCAGATATTTGTATAAATACATCTCCATTTGTTTTTAATTGTTTTATTGCCTGTTTCTCCCTAGAGTTTAGATTACTCTTATATTTATTATCCTGTATTTTGTTTTTTCTAAAATCTTCCCTCACATTTTCATAGAAAATATCCAAGTGACTTCTCCAGGATTCAACAGGATAAAAATTTGATGGTAGAGACACTGATGGTTTAGGTTTTAATTTATATTCCAATTTGGGGATAGGAATTTTAAGAAAATGTCTCTCTATCATTAAACTGCATATAAATTTATTTAGATAGATGAACAATTGAATTTGTCAACATGTGAGTCCGGAGCAAATTTTAGCCCTTTCACCAATTCCGCAGTCTATGGGGAGGAAAGTTCCTTTTGGGATACATTGATAACCCCTGTTCCATGATTTCTTGTGGATTTAAGTTTGCTTGCCTTTTTGGGAGAGTTTCCCCCTTCCCCTCTTACCTCTCCTCCTATTCTTAACCCTCTCGTGATGCCTTGTGGGGAATCCAATCATCTGAATAATTCAGCTTTCCTTTTAGAACAGGCAAATCTGTTCTCTCTCTTCCCCTTTAAAAAATGTGAGTGATGTTCATTTGAGGATGGTGACCTCAATACTTCAAATCTATTCTTATAATTGGGATATTTATCCCTTCCAATCCTAAAACATGGTGATTGGTTCGACGAATCTGTTCTTGACCTCACTTTGATCTGTTGCCAATCTGATCTATGTCTATAATGAGACTGTCATTGGGGACACTGTTCCCAATTACTTTCTGTATTTTTAAATCTACCAAATGTGACAGAGTGATTACCATTGTCCCATCCCAGGACTTGGATATTATCCACATAATTTTTTAAATCTTCACTCTGTTCAAATCTAGTAACTATTTTCTCCAATTTTTCATGTCACTTCAATTCTTATTAATTCTTTCTTTCTTTCAGAGATAATTAGCCATAGTAACTTAGCTGAACATTCATCAAGGATGTGGTACCAACTAGCTAAGAAAGTTTAGTCTTGGGACCCAAAGTTTTGGGCCTTTGACAGCCATAATCCCCTCAGTATGCAACCCACCTCAAGATATTTTTCTAGGGTTAGGATATCATACCACCCCTTCAGTTCTCAGATTTCAAATTTCTCCATGCTAGAAAGGTAACTTGGATAATCCTCATCATTACCATCTAACTCCAAAATCTGATCATCTAGAAATATAGAACAACATTTTTGGGACCTTTTAGAATGGTCCCTAAATACCGGCATTTTGACCAGTGGCAGTAAGGGCTACTAACAGAATACAGATTTTACACTAAAAATGCCCCTAACTTGCACTAATAAATATAAAAACAACCAATTTGTGAACCAATTGCAGTAAAGATCAAGAGGAAGACTTTAATACTTGATGGAGCACTCTGCTGCTATCCTACTTCCTACAGAAAACTTTGGAATTACCAGGTCTACCTGCAGAAAGGAATCCCATTGATTTTGTCATTGATCCAGGACTGATCGTTTTTGGGACATCCATGCATAAATGAACTATTAATTGTTTGTTTTTAAGTGGTACAGTATATAAAAACAGGATGACCTGTAATAAGATAAACAATATATTGTAAATTTCCGGCGCCCTTTTTTCTCTCTTTTTTAATGTTATTCTAAAGACCCATCTAACAGGGGGTTAACGGAGAGGTGCAGTTATTATTATACACTTTGGTTCACAAATTGGTTGTATTTATAATTATTAGCGCAAGTTAGGGGCATTTCTGGTGTAATATATATATTAGGGATGTGCACCGACCCTCGTGTTTTGGTTTTGGTATCTCCTTCATGTTTTGGATCTGGATTATGTTTTGGTGAAACAGCCATGCATGTTTTGGTTTTGAATCTATATTTTTTCTAAAAAATCATTAAAACAGCTAAAATCACATAATTTGGGCCTATTTTTGCTCTTACAATATTATTAACCACAATAACATTAATTTCCACTTGTTTCCATTCAATTTTGACCACTTCACAGCTCACAATATTGTTCTCATCCAGTTTAGGCCCATAATTTGCACCAAGTTAGTTGGGCGACTAAGGTAAGTGGCAGCAGTCGGTGGCACAAACACGTGACAGTTCAAATTCCAACATGGCACATAAGGAAGCATATGTTTTCATTAATCAAGAGGCCTGAGGGAGATGGAGTATGTATGTAGTTGAAGGCAAGGACAGGAAGGGTTGATTCATAGTAAATTCAAGCAAATTCATGAGGGAGGGGGTGGGAAGTCATTCTTCACTCATTCACATCAGTCCTTGCCCCAGTTGAGCTCTTGTGGTGGTCCAGCATTTTTTTTTTAATGAAAGGGGCATGCAGGAGATGCTGTCTGTGGCAGCACACAATATGGAAGCTCTGAACAGGACAGGGGCAGAGGGATTTTTAAAGTCTGGTACTAAACATCTGCTATCATTGTGCTTCTGGGATTATAGATGGGAAGGCTGGGAGGGGAGGAGAGAGACCATCTCCTGATACCATCACAAAATAGCCTCTCCATTTGGTTTTGAGATGCATCTGACCAAATTTGGCTGTTATGATCACGGAAAACCAAGCCCTCCAGGTTGGTATCTACAAATCATAGTTGAAAAATAGCATGAGTATTTTGCAAGTATACCTATTTGTGATTTTAATTTAAATAAATACAGTATGAAACTATAAAAAAGTAAGCATCAGAGCAGCTGCACAAATGCACACCAGTTTAAAAAAAATATAGGACATCAATTAAACTTTTGCAACACAGCAGTGGCAGATAGGATGGCAGTTTCAAAAAATATAAAATTAAAAATGTCAGGCAGCAATGCCCCAAACAGCACATAATGCAAAGAAAAGAGGTGCAAGATGGAATTGTCCTTGGGCCTTTCCACCCACTCTTATGTTGTATATAGGACATGCACAGTTTAACAAACCAATCAATTCAGCGATAAGGATTTACAATGATCTCTCCGTGCACAAACTGGCTTTACAGAGGCAAGATGTTGTCGCTATCATCATCCAATTCCTTACCCTCAGCAGTGTGGACATCATCTTCGTACAATATTAATTTGTCCCCTCTGGAATCCACCATTACAACCTTAAGTGCTTCTGTCATTTTTGGATGTAATTGGTGGTAAAGGTCTTCCTCGTGGAATTTGTAGTTCATTTTGATGAACATCATATTTTACACATTTTGAGGAAGTAGCCCTCTACACTGATCGCTGAAAAGGTTCCTGGCTTTGCTGAAAACTCTTTCTGAGTACACACTGGAGGGTGGACAGCTCAAGTAAAGTAAAGCCAGTTTGTGCAAGGGCCTCCAAATTGCCTTTTTTCCTGCCAGTAGTGAAATGGACTGCCCGACATGCCTATTTGGACACTATCATTAAAATAGTCCTTTACCATTCTTTGAATAGTGACAATATCAGATGGAGTCATGGTAGAGGTCTCATTGATGGTAGGCAATACTTTTAGACTCGAGCAGATGTGAAAACGTGACTCATTACCAGTGGGTCTTTTGGGAAAATTTTGTATATTTCTGGCAGCGGCCATTGCTAGAGAAACTGAAGGAGGAGCCTTTGCTGCATCACGTGTGCTTGTGATGAAAATTGCTTACCAACAGCTTTTTGCATCTCTTCAGATATGTGTCCATCGGGAAGAAAGACACGACGTATGACTTAAACCTAGGATCAAGCACGGTCACCAAAATGAATTGCTCTGATTGGAAGATCCTGACAACCCTTGGATCCTGGCAAAGTAAATAAAAGACTTAAGGTGGCCATACATGGGACAATTTTTAACATGATTTTGGCAGTTTATACAGGTTGGCCAGACCAATTGTTTGCAAGTAGTTGTATTTAGAGTTTTCTGCAACCCCGATGCGCATCCCCGCCCTTGTCTAGTTGTATCGCAGATCAGATGGTTTTGCAGAGAGATCTCAACTGATCGTGTATGATGTGATACACTTCTATGCATCTTATCCTATGATCTTAATGATCAATCGTACACCATATGACCACATCTTATGAAGAAGCTCAAGGAAGAATTTCAAGGGAAATCATACAACTGATCTGACCAACTTTGAATCTCACTGTGTATGGGAGCCTTTAATCTACAAGTCTGACATGCTTAGCAGAATTGCTTATTTTCAGCTCCTCCTTCAGTTTCTCAAGCTGCTTTTCCAACAGTCTAATCAAGGGAATTACCTGACTCAAGCAGGCAGTGTCTGAACTCACTTCACAGGTGGCTAATTTGAAGGGCAGATATTGGATGCGCATCTAATACCAGCATAGATGTTATGGCAAGGGTGATCTGCTGTGCAACTGGATGACTGCTGTCATACTTGCTCCCTTTTGCAAAGGATTGTTTAACAGTCAATAGTTTTTTTTAATTACTACTAGCAGTTTTCCTGGTCCCCTTCTGTGATGAATATCCACTCCCAGCAGCAGCAGGCATAGTGCTCAAGGATTCTTCTGAGGAATCCAGGATAGGGGAGGACTGAGTCAGCCTTATCAAATTGGATGCAGGACTACTTCCGATCATGATTGACAAAATTGTTGATGATGGTGTTGGTGGTGAAGATGGCAGGTGCTTGGATCTGGCAGAGAAGAGAGCTAGCTGATGCTGGACTTCTTGTTGTTACCTTTTTAGCCAAAGTTTCTGAATTTTATAAACACTTTTGATGGATGCACTGTAGATGACATAACAGGGAGAAGGTTCCTCGATGGTTAAGGTCCCTACCTCTACTTACTCTGGCTTTACAATTGGTACAGATGGCTTGATATTTGTTGTCTGGATTTGTGTAGAAATGATTCCACACATAAGAAGTGGATTTTTGTCTTAATCCTAAGCATGATAATGGGCTTTACCTTATCATGGGCAACAATTTTTTCCACTGGTGCCTGATTTACACAAACAACATCCTCATCAACAACATCCTCATCATCAACATCCTTATCAGTGTCACAAATATCCTTTCCATCCTGGTGCACTTCCACAGAAGCATCCTCAATTTCTGTACCAGCATGTTGACTTGGGCTACTCATCCATTTTTGCAGAGGACGCATAAATTGTGGATGGAGGCTCCTCTTCGAGTACAGTTTTGTAAAGGCCAGGCTCACAAATGGCACCCGCCTATTGTCACAACCAGGGTTTCTCGGCATGGCGGTCGGTGGGTGATACCTGTGAGGATGCTATGGTGAGGGGCGGCTGGTGGTGGTGCTGGTGCCTGGCAGGAAGCATTGGCTGTGCGTGGTCCTATGTGGGCATGTTGTCATTCTAGGCTGGTTGGGCCTGGCGGTGCTTCCATTCCGCTTTGGCATGGACGCTGCCATCTTGCCTCTGGCCATGTGACCTAATCACCCTATCCTGGTGTGTCACATGCTCTCTCTCTGACCTGTCATGGCAGAGCACTCAGTATTTAAGGGAGTTCAGAGCTTCCCTTCATTGCCAATGCAACGTGTGCTCGTACACCTGTTGTTGGAATCCCTGCCTAAGCCTGCTTCACCTTCCCTGCTCCAATCCCACTGGATTCCCCTTCCTCCTCCATTTACCTCTCCCTTGCCTGTGTACCTGAGTCTCCTGTACCCTTCACCTTGTGTCCACTTGTTTCTCCATGGGATATTATTTCTTCAGCCTGCACTTCACTTTAGCCTCACAAAACCTAGAATACTGGACTGTCTCCTGTCTGTCACTACCTGGACTTTCTCCTATTGCCTCTCTACAGTTCCAAGAGCACCTTAGTACTATCTATACTTTTGTATTGCCATATTCATGTCTACTAAACCACTCATTTAAAGTTCCACATTTTCCTTTAAGTCTGCTTCAGGGTCTGCTCCTAATAGCACCCTGGGTCCACAAAAAAACCAGAACCTCACACCGATACACTTCGACTCTCCTCAGGGGTTTGTGACATTTCTGAGTGCACAGTTAGTTCCTGTGCCCTAAAAAAAAGATTCCCTCCAGCTCTTTGATTATTTCTCATTTCATTAATACTTATTGATTTATCCTTACACACAGGGCCGGACTGGCCATCGGGCACTTCTGGCAAATGCCAGAAGGGCCGATGGCCAAATGGGCCGCTTTGGCTGAGAACAGGCTCACCCGGCAGTACAACCTCCCGGGCGGCACCTTGCTCAGTAAACAGATTGCACAAATGCGCGGCCGCGTCATGATGCAGTGACATCATCATGCTTCATCATTACGTGGCCGCGCATCCCTGAAATCTTCTTACTGAGCAAGGCGAGTACCTTGCCTTGCCGCGACCAGTGCAGCCGCACTGAAGAGTTCGGATGCCGGCTGAGACTGGCCTCCGCGTCCTGCTGCTGGCTGCACTTGTCAGTCTGTCCTCTCTCTGGACGGTGGTTGGGGCCAGGCTGTCCACACCCATCTGCCGTACCCGCCCTCCGAACTGGCCACTAACTGGGCAGGATCATGAGGCAAGTGCACAGCAGGGAGATGCACTGCGCTGCACTGCAGCTTCATCAGGTAACTACACCTCCATGGGGGGAAGCAGGGGGAAGGGGGGGTGCGAGCAGCATGTGTAAATAATGTCAGTTGTGCAGGGTGCAGTGCAGCCTTCAGCAGGATGTTGGGGCTGGGGGTTGCATGCGCAGCATGTGCTATGCCATTTGGGGAGGTGTGCAGCATGTGCTATGTCATTTAGGAGGTGTGCAGCATGTGCTATGTCATTTGGGGGGTGTGCAGCGTGTGCTATGTCAGTTGGGGGGTGTGCAGCATGTTCTATGTCAGTTGGGGGGTGTGCAGCATGTGCTATGATCAGTTGGGGAGTGTGAAACGTGTGCTATGTCAGTTGGGGGGTGTCCAGCATATGCTTTGTCCGTTGGGGGGTGTGCAGCATGTGCTATGTCAGTCGGGGGGTGTGCAGCATGTGCTATGTCAGTCGGGGGGTGTGCAGCATGTGCTATGTCAGTTGGGGGATGTGCAGCATGTACTATGTCAGTTGGGGGGTGTACAGCAGCTGACATTCTGTCTTCTTTCGAGACCATGCTCCCTTACTGTGATACCACACTCCCTCACGATGAGGCAATATTACCGCTTCTTGGGAGGGGGGGCATATTTTGACTGCTCGCACTGGGAGCTTCAGACCCTAGAAACTGCCCTGGCCGTGACCAAGCACCATGGGATTGGGATCAGTGGGAAGGAATCTGGGGCAGCGCTATGCAGACAGTCTGCTGCCCAGGAAGCGGAGCCGCACGAGGAGTACATGCCATTCAGAGGAGCTGCACTTCCGGGTTTCCGGGCATCAGCTACAGTACAGCAGGACGCTGCTTCACGGGGGACTGCATATGGTGAGTAGGTAAAACCTCTGCACACCAAAACTACATCAGGTATCTCTGCCATCTCCGCCATTAATTTCCTTCTGTCTCTCTCTCATCTCACCTTATTCCTCCTCCTCTTATTCTCTCTTCTATCTCCCCTGATTTCTTCTCTCTCCTGTTTCTGTTTCCCCCTATTCCCTTCTCATCTCCCCCTATTCCTAAACTCAGCTGCCTGCCCTTATTCCTCCTGTCTCCATTCTCCCCCTATTCCTACCCTCTATCTCCAATCTCCCCCTATTCCTCCTCTCTCGCCCAGCTCCCCTTCTTTCTCCTATGGGCTCAATTCAATTCTGCGTGTTGTTAGGTTGGAGAATGCCCTTCTCCTGTGCCTCGCGCCTTAAACAAGGTATTTAGTCATGAGAACGGGCATTCTCTGACTAAACTTCCCGGCACGATGCTGTTTCTGCCGCGCTAAGGGCAGAAAACAGCATTGCGCCTGGACTTTTATTGGATTTTTGCTTGCATCCCAGGAGGGATGCGATAAGAAATCCTTAGTCGGGCTTAGTAGCGCAATGGATTAAATAGTTCCGGGAACTCATTTCCAGTGCTATTGAATTTGCATTGAATTTAATAGAGCCCAATGTCTCTCCTGTCTCCCCTTATTCCTTCTCTCCCTTTCCCAGGTTCCCCTCTTTCTCCTATGTATGCCCCTCCTGTCTCCCTCTCCCCCTCCCTCTCCCCCTCTCCTATCTCTGACTCCCTCTCCCCCTCCCCCTCTCCTATCTCTATACCCCTCTCCTATCTGTCTCCCTCTCCCCCTCCCCCTCACTCTCCCCCTCCAGTATCTCTGTCTCCCTCTCCCCCTTCCATCTCTCCGTTCTCTGTCTCCCTCTCCCGTTTCCCTCTCTGCCTCTCCCCCCTTCAGTCTCTGTCTCCCCCTCTCCCATCTCCCCTGTCTCCCCCTTCCTCTCCCCCCTTCCTCTCCCCCCCTTCCTCCCCCCCATCCTCTCCCCCCCTTCCTCTCCCCCCCTTCCTCTCCCCCCCTTCCTCTCCCCCCCTTCCTCTCCTCCCCTCTCCCATCTCTCTCCCCCTTTCCCTCTCTCCCTCTTCCCCTCTCCCTTCTGTCTCCCTCTCCATCTCTCCCATCCCCCTCTCCCCCTCCATCTCTCCTGTCTCCCCCTCTCCTATGTCTCCCCCTATTCCTCTTCTCTCTCCCAGCTTCCCCTTTCTTCTATTTCTCTCTCATCTCCCCCTATTCTTCTTCTCTCTCCAAGCTTCCCCTTTCTTCTATGTCTCTCTCATCTCCCCCTATTCCTCTTCTCTCTCCCAGCTTCCCCTTTCTTCTATGTCTCTCTCATCTCCCCTATTCGTCTTCTCTCTCCCAGCTTCCCCTTTCTTCTATGTCTCTCTCGTCTCCCCCTATTCCTCTTCTCTCTCCCAGCTTCCCCTTTCTTCTATGTCTCTCTCATCTCCCCCTATTCCTCTTCTCTCTCCCAGCTTCCCCTTTCTTCTATGTCTCTCTCGTCTCCCCCTATTCCTCTTCTCTCTCCCAGCTTCCCCTTTCTTCTATGTCTCTCTCATCTCCCCCTATTCCTCTTCTCTCTCCCAGCTTCCCCTTTCTTCTATGTCTCTCTCGTCTCCCCCTATTCCTCTTCTCTCTCCCAGCTTCCCCTTTCTTCTATGTCTCTTTCATCTCCCCCTATTCCTCTTCTCTCTCCCAGCTTCCCCTTTCTTCTATTTCTCTCTCATCTCCCCCTATTCTTCTTCTCTCTCCAAGCTTCCCCTTTCTTCTATGTCTCTCTCATCTCCCCCTATTCCTCTTCTCTCTCCCAGCTTCCCCTTTCTTCTATGTCTCTCTCATCTCCCCCTATTCGTCTTCTCTCTCCCAGCTTCCCCTTTCTTCTATGTCTCTCTCGTCTCCCCCTATTCCTCTTCTCTCTCCCAGCTTCCCCTTTCTTCTATGTCTCTCTCGTCTCCCCCTATTCCTCTTCTCTCTCCCAGCTTCCCCTTTCTTCTATGTCTCTCTCGTCTCCCCCTATTCCTCTTCTCTCTCCCAGCTTCCCCTTTCTTCTATGTCTCTTTCATCTCCCCCTATTCCTCTTCTCTCTCGTCTTTCCCTATTCCTTCCTACTCTCACCCAGCTCCCTTCTCCTATGTCTTTCCCGGCCTCACAAATTCCTTCTCTCTCTCTCCCAGCTTCCCCTATTCCTTCTCTCTCCCAGCTCACCCTATTTCTCCTATGTCTCTTTAGTTTCCCCAGTTCCTCCTCCCTTTCTCTCGACTCAGCCTGTTCCTTCACTCTCTCACGGCTCACCCTATTTCTTCTCTCTCTTCCTACTCCCCATATTTCTCCTATGTCTCTCCTGGCTCCCCATATTCTCTCTCTCTCTACCCCAGTTCCTCCTATTCCTCCTCTCTCTCTCCTGGCTTTCCCCTATTTCTCCTATGTTGGGTCCCCTCTTTCCTTCTCTCTCCCCAGCTGCCCAAATTCCTCCTCTCTTTTTCTCTTGGCTCCCCCCTTTCCTCTTCTCCTTTTCTCCTGGCTCCCCCCTTTCCTCCTCTCTTTTTCCTGTCTCTCTATTCCTTTTAGTATGTTGCTATTTCAAACCTGCAGATCCATGTAGTATTAATATTGTATACAATATATTGTTTATTATATTTCTATTTTATAATATGTGCAAATATTCATATATGTGTATGTGAATAAGGGACACTATTGTGTGACATAACGTGAAAAAGGGACACTACTGTGTGATGTAACATGACTATGGGGCACTACCATGTGGCGTAATGTGGAAAAGGGACACTACTGTGTGACTTAACGTGAAATATTAGGTGGCTACGCCCCTTCCCAGCAAAACTACGCTTGACATTTTTTTGCACGTGCCTTCGGCACGCGCTCTCCCTGCTTCCCTTATAGTTGGCAGCACAAATGCTCTTTTGTTAAAATGTGTAGTTGTGACTCTGCTTTGGTGTGCTCAGAGGTGTACTCTGCATTCAGCACCCCTGCCCTAAAAATGTCCTATAGTGAACACTATCTAATCTTCTACAACTGCTAAACTATCGCTTGGGAAAATGCCTTCCCCTTTCTTGTGTATGACCTACACCAGTGAAGTGCCTGATTTACCTATAGATATCTGTCCAATCTGTCTGGTGGGAAAGAAAATCTGGTCCATTTTCCAGCATCTGGGAGCAAATTTCTATTGTTATTTGCTCCCACACATTCCCAGATTTTCTGTCCCACCACACGAATTGGACAGATATATCTATAGGTGTCTGCACAACTTAACAGAACCAACACAATACCAAATGTTTGACTCCCATGCAGGATGTGCTCTGTTGTATGTATTTTAATAGATAATGATGTGTACTTGTCTGTTGTTCTAATATTAATTACATTTGTAAGAGCATAGACTAAAGTGGGAGGGGTCAGGAATAGTTAGGGGAGGAGTCTATGCTGACGCGAGGTGGGCCTGTGTGCTCTTTAAATGCCAGGTCCTATTTTTAGCCCCAGTCCGGCCCTGCTTACACATCTATTCTATTACACTTCACTATCACCTATTTTCCCCTTTTCGTGTGATGCCCTGGGGATACCCCTTGGCTGGAATTTTTTGGGGTGCCTTGCTTCTTGGTCGTGAACCCCTAAATGTAAGGGACGCTGGTATAGAGGAGCCTTGACGTCGGCCCAGCACTTATTCATATATTTGCAAATGTATGTAACTAATACCTCTGAATCTCTATTATCAAATAGGATTTAAGTATTTTTGTTGATATTGCTGCAGTGAGCTGGAGGGAATCTTTTTTTCTCTGTGGTTCAGTGTAAACCTCGCCCTTTACAAGCACCTGTGCAAAATCATTAAGCTGATATGAGCGACCACCATACTTTTTGTTTGCAGTCTTGAGAGGCATGAAGGGAGCCAGCATTGGGAGGATGTGCTGGTCCTTATAGGGCCATGTGGAGGTTTCTGGGGAACCTCCAAGGTGAGTCAGCTCTTAGCTTATACATGTGCTGTTATTATGCAGTACACTAATTTGTAATTATATGACCCAGAGTGGGTGTTACTATTATGTAGCAATAATTATTTTGAGGTGAGCGTTTGGGAGTGGGGCCCCCAGAGCTGTTCTGGCTGGACCTTTTCAGGGCATCATCACTTAATTCACAGATATTTTTTATCACTTTTCTAAGTATTTGTTTATTATTTATGTAATTTTAATTCTTTCTCATTTCATTAACACTTATTGATTTATCTATTCACATCTATTCTATTACACTTCACTATCACCTTTTTTCCCCTTTTCGTGTGATGCCCTGGGGATGGTCCTTGGCTGGAATTTTTTGGGGAACCTTGCTTCTCGGACATGAACCCCTTAAAGTTAGGGATGCCAGTATAGAGGAGCCTGGCTTCAGCTGCCGCTGAGGGGGAGGGAGCTGGGCACCCGCTGGTTACAATCTCAGCTGGCGCCTGGCAAATGGTGTCTCCGTGTGGCTGGGGTTAGGTTGGCCGGAGGTGGTACTGGTTCCGTCTCCTCCAGTTCACATTAACCCCATTGGCTGGGTGTGGGGGCCTTTCAAGTTAGGGGTCCCAGGGATGATCGCCCCTGTTGCCCCCCCATAATCCGGCTCTGCTAGTTCTTATCACTGGGGGGTGGTGATGGTGGGGTGCCAGAGGTGCGGACTACCCTGTGTGCAGAGCCAGATCCCTCACTGTGTGAGGAGCTGAGTGCTGCACTTAATGCTACAGTGCAGCACCTCAGCGGGTGACACCCGGGGCGGACCACATCCCCCTTGTGATGCCACTGCCTAATGGTTATTAAGTATTAGACTTTGAATCAAATTATCAATATAGTAATCACTATGGTTATAACTGATCTTATTGGACCACACTCGCACATTCATATTAACCATGTATTGATTGGTCTGTGGTAACTGTTAAAAGGCACCAGCCCAGAATAATTGGTCTTATCCTTATCTCTGTACAGTTTCAAAAGATTAATATATTACAACTACTGTGTGTTTAAATAGTACCTAGATTAGCTAGGAAGGGGGTTCCCTGTGAGTCTTAAGGTGGGTACACACCTAGCAGATATATCTGCAGATCGAGTGAGCAGCAGATGTATCTGTAGATGATGGTCATTCATATATGCTGAATGACCATCATCTTCCAAGCAGCTGCGGGTCCTGCTGGCAGGGGGGGCGGGTTGGGGGTGGGTCCTCCTCCCCCCTCCCCACATCCGCTGTACACACTTGCCAATGGACAGATATATCTATCCATCCGCTGTGCAGCATAGCCGACATGATATGTCTGTGAATGATATGTACAGTATGTGTCACTGATACACATTGGCCAATGGGCATCAGATATATTGGTCAATCAATTGATGTCAGTGTGTATCCAGCTTTAGAGTTGTCTGTGTATATATGCATTTGTGTTGTAGCAATTTAGCAATTATAAACTCTTTGTAGATGTTTATAGAGCTTCATCAGATGTTACTACGTGGATGATATAGAATCATATCTCGGTCATTCACATACTATATCATCATTATTAACATCTACTAGGATCAAATGTACTAAACCCATTAATTACAATGCTTTTCATATAACTGTATTCACACAAATTAAGCAATATATTTCTTTATGGTTCTATCTACGAACCAAAGGGTTGTACTTTTATAAAGTGGAAATTCTGCTATAACATGCCAGAGTACCCTTATCACAGTGAATATTTTTTTTTTAATTAGTAGCAAAACTCTGATTACCTTACTGAATCATTCACCATATGTTCAACATATGAGCTACATATACAGTATCATCAGAGTTACAATGTGTGATACTATATCTATTAGCTATCTGTGATTGACAAGTCACATATTGACACTACTTATTTGGTACAATATTAAATTATTCTATTGTATTACAGTAATCATCTGCTATATATGTACTTATTAAATAATATTTTATGGGGTATATGTAATAATAATAGTGGCACTGCCGCAATTATTAAGGATCTTTGTCAGAGCAAATAATTACATTTTTACTGAAAATATTCCTGCTATGTACAATGGGGAACTTTCAGGGATAGCACGTTATATCCCTTGCCATTTTGTGGAAGTTTGTGAAAGGCTTTTCTGGGGGAAGCTGACAGTGCACTCTTACAGTGCTAGCTTCCACAGCCGGCCGAGAGCTGCAAAAGAGAGACCAACAGATATCTCTACTGCTCCTAAACCACCATACGCTTAAAACAGATTACACCATCTGATGATGGCGTAAACTCCTGGGGCCAATAAAATAAATGAGAGTGCTATAAACTCAAAAATTATGTGAATATAAAATGTATTATTATTATCCTTTATTTATATGGCACCACAAGTGTTCTGCAGCACCTTAAAGAGTATAAAAACTAGAAATGAGTAACTTACAGTACATTACAGTGCAGGAAAAGGACATGATTGATACACATTGCTGCAATAGCAATTAAAACACTCACAATAAGCAGCAGGGAGATAGCAGTCAAGTGTTAGGTGCCCTTGTGGGGATTACGGAGTAGGAGAAAGTGTAAGGAGAAGCACATGAGGGAAGAGGTCCCTGCTCATGAGAGCTTACATTCTAAAGGGGAGGGGCAGACAGACAGGCATGACACAGAAGGGGAAGATAGGGAGGAAAGAGCATGAAGTTGGTTAGCATGAGAGCTGGAAGGCCTTGATGAAGTAGTGGGTCTTGAGAGCCCGTTTGAAGATTTGTAGAGAGGTGGAGAGTCTGATAGGGAGAGGGATCCAAAGGTAGGGAGCAGCACAGGCAAAATCCTGGAGGTGGGAGTGGGAGGAAGTAATAAGATGGTAGGAGAGACGGCGTGCATTTGTTGAGTGAAGTGGAAGGGCGAGAGTGTGAAGGGAGATGAGAATAGAGATGTAAGTGGGAGAGGATTGGGTGAGAGCTTTGGCATCTGAAAGGGAAGGGGAGTCAGTGTAGGGCTTGAAGGCGGGGGTAGGCAGATGTAGAACATTTGGAGAGGAAGATGAGCCGAGCAAAAGCATTGAGGACCGATTATAGTGGAGAGAGGTGGGAGACTGGGAGGCCAGCTAGGAGAAGGTTACAGTGGTCCAATCTGGAGATAACCAGAGAGTGGATGAGGGTTTTAGTAGCATCCAGGTTGAGGACGGGTCTAATCCTGGAAATATTTTTGAGATGGAAATGGCAGGACTGCGAGAGGTGCTGAATTTGTGGTTTGAAGGAAAGGGAGGAGTCTAGGATAACTCCAAGACAGCGCACTTTGGGGCTAGAGAAAATAGTTGTGCTATCAATAGATAATTAAATTGTGGGAAGTGAGGTAATGGAAAAGGGTGGAAAGATGATCAACTCAGTCTTAAACATGTTAAGTTAAAGAAAGCACTGGGACATCCAGGAAGAGATAGCAGAGAGACACTTGGAGATACGGGTGATGAGAGAAGGGGAGAGGTCAGGGGTGGAAAGGTAGATTTGAGTATCATCAGCATAGAGATGATATTGGAGGTCAAAAGAGAAGATGAGTTCACCTAAAGAGGATGTATGTAGGGAGAATAGGAGAGGTCCAAGTACAGAACCTTGGGGAACACCTACTGTTAGTGGAAGTTGAGGGGAAGAGGCCATAAGATGAGACAGAGAAGGAAAGATCAGAGAGGTAAGAGGACAGCCAGGAGAGGGCAGTGCCTTGTAGACCAAGAGAGTGAAGGATTTGCAGGAGAAATTGGTGGTCTACAGTGTCAAATGTAGCAGAGAGGTCAAAGAGAATGAGCAGAGGGTAGTGGCCCTTGGATTTGGCAGCAAGGATGACATTGCATACTTTTGTGAGGACAGTTTCAGTGGAGTGGAGAGAACAAAAACCTGATTGAAGTGAGTCAAGGAGGGAGTGGGAGGAAAGAAATGTGGTAAGGCAGTTGTAAACAATATGCTGAAGGAGTTTGGAAGCAAAAGGGAGGAGAGAGATAGGTTGATAGTTGGAGAGTATGCTAGGATCAAGGGTAGGTTTTTTTAAGAATGGGGAGACAAGGGCATGTTGTAATGTAGAAGGGACAGTGCCAGATGATAGGGAGAGATTGAGGAGGTGGGCAAGATGGGAACAGGCAGAAGGAGACAGGTAACAGAGGAGACGGGAAGGGATAGGGTGAAGGGGTAGGTGAAAGGAGGGGAGGACTAAATGAAGGCCATGACTTCTTCTCCAGAAACAGGGGAGAAGGATGTCAGAGTTGGTGAGACGGATGGAGAGGGGTGGTCAGGCTGGGCTTATGATGTCCTCACATATGGAGTAAATTTTAGATGTAAAATAGGTGGCAAAGTCAAGGGCAGAGAGCGAGGAGAGGTGGCAAGGAGGGGGAGGACAGAGTAGGGAGTTGAAAGTGGCAAAGAGATGCCAGGGGTTTGAGGACTGGGAGGAGATGAGGTTCTTGAAGTGTGATTGTTTAGAGAAGGACATGTCAGCACTGTAGGATGAGAGAATAAATTTTAAATGGAAAATGTCTGCCTTATAGATTGATTTCTTTCACTGATACTCGGCAATTCATGAACACTTTTGCAGGTATCTGGTGCATTTGGAATATCAGGGTTGAGGTGTGGATCTGCAAGGGTGAGTAGTGACATGCCAGAGCAACAGAGTCCAGAGCAGAAGTAAGGGAGGCATTGTACAGGGAAGTGGCTTGTTAAGGGCAGGAGAGAGAGGGACGATAGGGGAAAGAAGGGAGTCCAGCAGGGAGGTAAAAACAACAGTGTCAATAGCCTCAATGTTACGCTTAGTAATGGTAGTCTTAGGAGTCAGAGGAGGGGAAGGAGAGAGGGATAAGTTAAAAGAGAGAAGGTGATGGTCAGAGAAGGGGAAGGTGGTTTTTGAGTAATCAGAAATATCACAACAGTGAGTAAAGACTAGATCAAGTGAGTGCCCACTCACATGTGAGGGTGAGAAGGTCCATTGGGAAAGTAAAAATGAAGAGGTGAGGGTAAGTAGACTAGAGGCAGAGGATTCTGTGGGAATGTCAATTTGAATATTAAAGTTATCTGGGAAAATGGAGACCTAGGATCTGAGGAGGGAAAGAGAGGGAGCCAGGAAGCAAAGTTGACAAAGAATTTGGACAGATACTCTGAGGTGTACTGGTTGGAAGAGACATATAGCATGAATCTCAAATGTGGGGAATGCAAGGGATGGTACAGAGGGTATTTGCAGGTAGGAATAACTGGCGGATAGAAATACCCAACACCACCACAATTGTGAACCTCAGGACGAGGGGTATAGGAGAAGATGAGGCCCACAGAGGAAAGAGCAGCAGGAGAAGTGTTGTCAGAGGGTGAAATCCAGATTTCAGCGATGGTTAGGAGATGTAGGGAGTTGGAGATGAAAAGGTCATGGGTGGGGACCAGTATGGAGTGAGACAAAAAAAAGTTTATGCATGTGGTTACAAAGAAATACAAAACACATAAAAAACATACACAACACATATATAAACTCAATGTTATAGTCCTTTTAGTGAAAACTTGACGAAGTGACAAATTGCTTAAAAAATAGGAGATGGGATACTTTCCCTAGCTTACCCAACCATACATGACATGTCTTGCCTGCTGCCCCATGAGATGTCTTGCAGACCTTCAACTGTATTCCCTGGTCCTCAGACTCCTACTAGAAACATAACACCATCTCTACATGTGACTAACCTGCGCAAACAGAGAAAAGAAGAGAGAGCTTCTTCTCTTCTTGCTTTCCTTTACTGTCTTGGCCTGCTCCATTTCTCTGCTTCCTCGGCTGTTCCCATTCCCCTGGCTAGCTCCTTTTTCTATGCTCCAGCCACTTCATCAATCAATGGAAGGCTGATGTCACCGATGCTACTCTACACACACACAGACCATGCAAAACATTTTTGCAAATGTGAAAGATGTTTGAAATCTCCTAGCTGGGACTAGCTTTATTGCAAGGGCTGTCCCGGCACTTAAAAATATGTAATACGGCGAATGTTGCAAAATGAAATGTTATTTTTTTCTGTCACTTTTCACTTTGTTTGTTAAATAGACCCCTATGTATTTTAATTTACTCTATGTTTCTCATGTAATTCAGCACCAGTAGGCTTGTTCCTTCTTAGGAAAGGTGTCCCTGCAGATGTACAGCATCAGTCTCATGCCCTGCCGCATGCTGGTGGTGCTCTGCATGGTCACGGCAGTCCTTTTGCTGATGGTGCAGCACAGCCAATCACATGCACCTGGGGCAGTGCACAGGCTGGCCTGTTATCTGATCTGCATCATGTACATATGCAGTAAGTGGGCGATTTATAGCTCTCTACAGTGCTAGAAAATACAGGTGTCTCGATGGCATGTATTAAAACTACAATGAGAATAAATGGTGGGGCAGAAGGGGGATAAGGTTTGCTTTATAGGTAGATGCACTTTATGTAAATCACACACAAACAGTAAGCTATGACATTACTAAGCATTCTCCAACTAACCCGCCAAAATCAGTTAAAATTAGAATAAATATTGCCCTAACTATCCATGTGTACGCCATCACTTTACTGGCCTCTATGCAGCCTACTAGCCATCTGCAACTTTGCCTATATTAACCCAAATGCTGAAATTGCACCTTACAATGACTAGATTTTTCCTGCCATGCCCGTTTACATGGAATACTTCGTTTTACATTTTTTTAGCCCACTGAAGAAAATGTTATAATGATTTTTTCCTGGTCAAATAGAGTTTGGTACAATAGTACAGTCATTTTAATGTATTATTTATTAATTAGTATTTATTAATAGTTTCATATATATATATATATATATATATATATATAGCGTAGCATATTACCTTGTTATTTACAACTGGAAACAACATTAATAGAACAAAACCGGGTAGTAACAGACAGACATAAAGGTAAGAGGGCCCTGCTCGCAAGTTTACAATCTATATGGAAATAGGTGTTAATACACAAAGATAGGTGCTACATATTGCATATTGATCCACCCACATTACAGAGGTTCTTTGTGGGCTGTATGACCAAGTCATACAGGAATGTTGGCCTATGGTTAGGAGGATATAACAGTGAAGAAAGAGAAAATTTGACTTTGTGTGTGGACTATAAGAGGGGGTGCAGTTAGATAGGGAAACAATGAAGATTATGTGTGGACTGTATATAGAGGAGGTAATTAGATAAGGAAGCTATGCAGATTATTTGTGGACTGTATAGAGAGGAGGTAATCAGATAAGGAAGCTTTGAAGATTATGTGTGGACTGTATAGAGAGGAGGTAATTAGATAGGGAAGCTATGAAGATAATGTGTTGGCTGTATAGAGAGGAGGTAATTAGGGAAGTTATGAAGACTATGTGTGGACTGTATAGAGAGGAGGTAATTTGACTTAGAAGCTTTGAAAATTATGTGTGTACTGTATAGAGAGGAGGAAATTAGATTGGGAAGTTATGAAGATTATGTGTGGTCTGTATAGAGGGGAGGTAATAAGATAGGGAAGCTATGAAGATTTTGTTTGGACTGTATAGAGAGGAGGTAATTAGATAAGGAAGCTATGAAGGTTATGTGTGGACTGTATAGAGAGGAGGTAATTAGATGAGGAAGTTATGAAGATTATGTGTGGGCTGTGTAGAGGGGAGGTAATTAGATAGGGAAGCTATAAATATTATGTTTGGGCTGTATATAGAGGAGGTAATTAGATAAGAAAGCTATGAAGATTATGTGTGGACTGTATAGAGAGGAGGTAATTAGATAAGGTATTTATGAAGATTATGTGTGGACTGTATAGAGAGGAGGTAATTAGATAAGGAAGCTATGAAGATTATGTGTGGACTGTAAAGAGAGCAGGTAATTAAAAAGGAAGTTATGAAGATTATGTTTGGACTGCATAGAGAGGAGGTAATTAGATAAGGAAGTTATGAAGATTATGAGTGGACTGTATAGAGAGGAGGTAATAAGATAGGGAAGTTATGAAGATTATATGTGGACTGTATAGAGAAAAGGTAATTAGATAGGGAAGTTATGAAGATTAAGTGTGGAATGTATAGAGAGGAGGTAATTAGATAAGGAATTTATGAAGATTATGTGTGGGCTGTATAGAAGGGAGGTAATTAGATAGGGAAGCAATGAAGTGTATGTTTGGGCTGTATAGAGAGGAGGTAATTAGATAAGGAAGCTCTGAAGATTATGTGTGGACTGTATAGGGAGGAGGTAATTAGATAGGGAAATTATGAAGATTATGTGCTGACTGTATAGTAGGGAGATAAATAGACAGGGAAGTTATGAAGATTATGTGAGGACTGTATAGAGGGGAGGTAATTAGATAGGGAAGCTATGAAGATTATGTGTGGACTGTATAGAAAGGAGGTATATAGATAAGGAAGTTATGAAGTTTATGTGTGGACTGTATAGAGAGGAGGTATTTATATAAATTAGCTCTGAAGATTATGTGTGGACTGTATAGAGGGAAGATAATTAGATAGGGAAGTTGTGAAGATTATGTTTGGGCTGTATAGAGAGGAGTTAATTAGATAAGGAAGCTATGAAGATTATGTTTGGGCTGTATAGAGAGGAGGTAATTAGATAAGAACGCTTTGAAGATTATATGGATTGTATAGAGAGGAGGTCATTAGATAAGGAAGCTATGAAGATTATCTGTGGACTGTATAGAGAGGAGGAAATTAGATAAGGAAGTTATGAAGATTATGTGAGGACTGTATAGAGAGGAGGTAATTAGATAAGGAAGTTATGAAGATTATGTATTGGCTGTGTAGAGGGGAGGTAATTAGATAGGGAAGCTATGCATATTATGTTTGGGCTTTATATAGAGGAGGTAATCAGATAAGAAAGCTATGAAGATGATGTGTGGACTGTATAGAGTGGAGGTAATTAGATAAGGAAGCTATGAAGATTATGTGTGGACTGTATAGAGGAAGTAATTAGATAAGGAAGCTATGAAGATTAGGTGTGGACTGTATAGAGAGGAAGTAATTAGCTAAGGAAGTTATGAAAATTATGTGTGGACTGTATAGAGAGGAGGTAATTAGATAAGGAAGTTCTGAAGATTATGTGTGGACTGTATAGAAAGGAGGAATATAGATAAGGAAGTTATGAAGATTATGTGTGGACTGTATAGAGAGGAGGTAATTATATAAATTAGCTATGAAGATTATGTGTGGTCTGTATAGGGGGAAGGTAATTAGATAGGGAAGTTATGAAGATTATGTTTGGGCTGCATAGAGAGGAGGTCATTAGATAAGGAAGCTATGAAGATTATGTTTGGGCTGTATAGAGAGGAGGTAATTAGATAAGAACTCTTTGAAGATTATATGGATTGTATAGAGGAGGTAATTAGAAAAGGAAGCTATGAAGATTATGTGTGGACTGTATAGAGAGGAGGTAATTAGATAAGGACGCTATGAAGATTATATGTGGACTGTATAGAGAATAGGTAATTAGATAAGGAAGCTATGAATATTATCTGTGGACTGTATAGAGAGGAGGTAATTAGATAAGGAAGTAATGTAGATTATGTGTGGACTGTATAGAGAGGAGGTAATTAGGGAAGTTATGAAGGTTATATATGGACTGTATAGAGAGGAGGTAATTAGATAGGGAAGTAATGAAGATTATGTTTGGGCTGTATAGAGAGGAGGTAATTAGATAAGGAAGCTATGAAGATTATGTGTGGACTGTATAGGGGGGAGGTAATTTTATAGGGAAGTTATGAAGATTATGTGTGGACTGTATAGAGGGGAGGTAGTTACATAGGGAAGGTATGAAGATTATGTGTGGACTGTATAGAAAGTAGGTATACAGATAAGGAAGTTATGAAGATTATGTGTGGACTGTATAGAGAGGAGGTAATTATATAAGTTAGCTCTGAAGATTATGTGTGGTCTGTATAGGGTGGAGTTAATTAGATAGGGCAGTTATGAAGATTATGTGTGGAATGTATAGAGGGGAGATAATTAGATAGGGAAGTTATGAAGATTATGTTTGGGCTGTATAGAGAGGAGGTAATTAGATAAGGAAGCTATGAAGATTATGTTTGGGCTGTATAGAGAGGAGGTAATTAGATAAGAACGCTTTGAAGATTATATGGATTGTATAGAGAGGAGGTAATTAATAAGGAAGCTATGAAGATTATGTGTGGACTGTATAGAGAGGAGAGGAGGTAATAAGATAAGGAAGCTATGAAGATTATAAGTGGACTGATTAGGGAGGAGGTAATTAGATAAGGAAGCTATGAAGATTATCTGTGGACTGTATAGAGAGGAGGTAATTAGATAAGGAAGTTATGAAGATTATGCGTGGACTGTATAGAGAGGAGGTAATTAGATAAGGAAGTTATGAAGATTATGTGTGGGCTGTGTAGAGGGGAGGTAATTAGATAGGGAAGCTATGAATATTATGTTTGGGCTGTATATAGAGGAGGTAATTAGATAAGGAAGCTATGAAGATTAGGTGTGGACTGTATAGAGAGGAGGTAATTAGCTAAGGATGTTAGGAAAATTATGTGTGGACTGTATAGAGAGGAGGTAATTAGATAAGTAAGTTATGAAGATTATGTGTGGACTGTATAGAATGGAGGTATAAAGATCAGGTAGTTATGAAGATTATGTGTGGACTGTATAGAGAGGAGGTAATTAGATAAGAACGATTTGAAGATTATATGGATTTTAATGAGAGGAGGTAATTAGAAAAGGAAGCTATGAAGATTATGTGTGGACTGTATAGAGAGGAGGTAATTAGATAAGGAAGCTATGAAGATTATATGTGGACTGTATAGGGAGGAGGTAATTGGATAAGGAAGCTATGAAGATTATCTGTGGACTGTATAGAGAGGAGGTAATTAGATAAGGAAGTAATGAAGATTATGTGTGGACTGTATAGAGAGGAGGTAATTAGATAGGGAAGTTATGAAGGTTATATATGGACTGTATAGAGAGGAGGTAATTAGATAGGGAAGTAATGAAGATTATGTTTGGGCTGTATAGAGAGGAGGCAATTAGATAAGGAATCTTTGAAGATTATGTTTGGGCTGTATAGAGAGGAGGTAATTAGATATGAAAGTTATGAGGATTATGTGTGGACTGTATAGAGAGGAGGTAATTAGATAGTGAATTTATGAAGATTATGTGTGGTCTGTATAGAGGGGAGGTAATTAGATGGGGAAGCTATGAAGATTATGTTTGGACTGTATAGAGAGGAGGTAATTAGATAAGGAAGCTATGAAGATTATGTTTGGACTGTATAGGGGTGAAGTAATTGTATAGGGAAGTTTTGAAGATTATGTGTGGACTGTATAGAGGGGAGGTAATTAGATAGGGAAGCTATGAAGATTATGTTTGGACTGTATAGAGAGGAGATAATTAGATAAGGAAGCTATGAAGATTATGTTTGGGCTGTATAGAGAGGGGGTAAATAGATAAGGAAGCTTTGAGGATTGTGTGTGGACTGCATAGAGGGGAGGTAATTAGATAGGTAAATTATGAAGGTAATGTGTGGACTATATAGACAGGAGTTAATTAGATAAGGAAGTTATGAAGATTATGTGTGGGCTGTGTAGAGGGGAGGTAATTAGATAAGGAAGCTATGAAGATTATGTGTGGACTGTATAGAGAGGAGGTAATTAGATAAGGAAGCTATGAAGATTATGTTTGGGCTGTATAGAGAGGAGGTAATTAGATAAGAACTTTTTGAAGATTATATGGATTGTATAGAGAGGAGGTAATTAGAAAAGGAAGCTATGAAGATTATGTGTGGACTGTATAGAAAGGAGGTAATTAGATAAGGAAGCTATGAAGATTATATGTGGACTGTATAGGGAGGAGGTAATTAGATAAGGAAGCTATGAAGATTATATGCGGACTGTATAGAGAGGAGGTAATTAGATAGGGAAGTTATGAAGGTTATATATGGACTGTATAGAGAGGAAGTAGTAAGATAGGGAAGTAATGAAGATTATGTTTGGGCTGTATAGAGAGGAGGTAATTAGATAAGGAAGCTATGAAGATTATGTGTGGACTGTATAGGGGGAAGGTAATTTTATAGGGAAGTTATGAAGATTATGTGTGGACTGTATAGAGGGGAGGTAGTTACATAGGGAAGCTATGAAGATTATGTGTGGACTGTATAGAAAGTAGGTATATAGATAAGGAAGTTATGAAGATTATCTGTGGACTGTATAGAGAGGAGGTAATTAGATAAGGAAGCTCTGAAGATTATGTGTGGACTGTATAGGGAGGAGGTAATTAGATAGGGAAATTATGAAGATTATGTGCTGACTGTATAGTAGGGAGATAAATAGACAGGGAAGTAATGAAGATTATGTGAGGACTGTATAGAGGGGAGGTAATTAGATAGGGAAGCTATGAAGATTATGTGTGGACTGTATAGAAAGGAGGTATATAGATAAGGAAGTTATGAAGATTATGTGTGGACTGTATAGAGATGAGGTAATTATATAAGTTAGCTCTGAAGATTATGTGTGGTTTGTATAGGGGGGAGGTAATTAGATAGGGAAGTTATGAAGATTATGTGTGGACTGTATAGAGGGGAGATAATTAGATAGGGAAGTTATGAAGATTATGTTTGGGCTGTATAAAGAGGAGTTAATTAGATAAGGAAGCTATGAAGATTATGTTTGGGCTGTATAGAGAGGAGGTAATTAGATAAGAATGCTTTGAAGATTATATGGATTGTATAGAGAGGAGGTAATTAGATAAGCAAGCTATGAAGATTATGTGTGGACTGTATAGAGTGAAGGTAATTAGATAAGGAAGCTATGAAGATTATGTGTGGACTGTATAGAGGAGGTAATTAGATAAGGAAACTATGAAGATTAGGTGTGGACTGTATAGAGAGGAGGTAATTAGATAAGGAAGTAATGAAGATTATGTGTGGACTGTATAGAGAGGAGGTAATTAGATAGGGAAGTTATGAAGGTTATATATGGACTGTATAGAGAGGAGGTAATTAGATAGGGAAGTAATGAAGATTATGTTTGGGCTGTATAGAGAAGAGGTAATTAGATAAGGAATCTATGAAGATTATGTTTTTGCTGTATAGAGAGGAGGTAATTAGATAAGGAATCAATGAAGATTATGTTTGGGCTGTATAGAGAGGAGGTAATTAGATAAGAAAGTTATGAGGATTATGTGTGGACTGTATAGAGAGGAGGTAATTAGATAGGGAATTTATGAATATTATCTGTGGACTGTATAGAGAGGAGGTAATCAGATAAGGAAGTTATGAAGATTATGTGTGGACTGTATAGAGAGGAGGTAATTAGATAAGGAAGTTATGAAGATTATGTGTGGGCTGTGAAGAGGGGAGGTAATTAGATAGGGAAGCTATGCATATTATGTTTGGGCTGTATATAGAGGAGGTAATCAGATAAGAAAGCTATGAAGATGATGTGTGGACTGTATAGAGTGGAGGTAATTAGATAAGGAAGCTATGAAGATTATGTGTGGACTGTATAGAGGAGGTAATTAGATAAGGAAACTATGGAGATTAGGTGTGGACTGTATAGAGAGGAGGTAATTAGCTAAGGAAGTTATTAAAATTATGTGTGGACTGTATAGAGAGGAGGTAATTAGATAAGGAAGTTATGAAGATTATGTGTGGACTGTATAGAAAGGAGGTATATAGATAAGGAAGTTATGAAGATTATGTGTGGACTGTATAGAGAGGAGGTAATTATATAAGTTAGCTATGAAGATAATGTGTGGTCTGTATAGGGGGAAGGTAATTAGATAGGGAAGTTATGAAGATTATGTGTGGTCTGTATAGGGGGAAGGTAATTAGAAAAGGAAGCTATGAAGATTATGTGTGGACTGTATAGGGTGGAGGTAATTAGATAAGGAAGCTATGAAGATTATCTGTGGACTGTATAGAGAGGAGGTAATTAGATAAGGAAGTAATGAAGATTATGTGTGGACTGTATAGAGAGGAGGTAATTAGATAGGGAAGTTATGAAGGTTATATATGGACTGTATAGAGAGGAGGTAATTAGATAGGGAAGTAATGAAGATTATGTTTGGGCTGTATAGAGAGGAGGTAATTAGATAAGAAAGTTATGAGGATTATGTGTGGACTGTATAGAGAGGAGGTAATTAGATAGGGAATTTATGAATATTATGTGTGGTCTGTATAGAGGGAAGGTAATTAGATAGGGAAGCTATGAAGATTATGTGTGGACTGTATAGAGAGGAGGTAATTAGATAAGGAAGTTATGAAGATTATGTGTGGACTGTATAGAGAGGAGATAATTAGATAAGGAAGCTATGAAGATTATGTTTGGGCTGAATAGAGAGGGGGTAAATAGATAAGGAAGCTATGAGGATTGTGTGTGGACTGCATAGGGGGGAGTTAATTAGATAGGTAAATTATGAAGATTATGTGTGGACTATATAGACAGGAGGTATTTAGATAAGGAAGTTATGAAGATTATGTGTGGGCTGTGTAGAGGGGAGGTAATAAGATAAGGAAGCTATGAAGATTATGTGTGGACAGTATAGAGAGGAGGTAATTAGATAAGGAAGCTATGAAGATTATGTGTGGACTGTATAGAGAGGAGGTAATTAGGGAAGTTATGAAGATTATGTGTGGACTGTATAGAGAGGAGGTAATTAGATAGGGAAGTTATGAGGATTATTTGTGGACTATATAGAGAGGAGGTAATTAGATAAGGAAGCTATGAAGATTATATGTGGACTGTATAGATAGGAGGTAATTAGATAAGGAAGCTATGAAGATTATGTGTGTACTGTATAGAGAGGAGGTAATTATATAAGTTAGCTCTGAAGATTATGTGTGGTCTGTATTGGGTGGAAGAAATTAGATAGGGCAGTTATGAAGATTATGTGTGGACTGTATAGAGGGGAGATAATTAGATAGGGAAGTTATGAAGATTATGTTTGGGCTGTAAAGAGAGGAGGTAATTAGATAAGGAAGCTATGAAGATAATGTATGGGCTGTATAGAGAGGAGGTAATTAGATAAGAACGCTTTGAAGATTATATTGAGTGTATAGAGAGGAGGTAATTAGATAAGGATGCTATGAAGATTATGTGTGGACTGTATAGAGAGGAGAGGAGGTAATTAGATAAGGAAGCTATGAAGATTATAAGTGGACTGAATAGGGAGGTGGTAATTAGATAAGGAAGCTATGAAGATTATCTGTGGACTGTATAGAGAGGAGGTAATTAGATAAGGAAGTTATGAAGATTATGTGTGGGCTGTATAGAGGGGAGATAATTAGATAGGGAAGCTATGAATATTATGTTTGGGCTGTATATAGAGGAGGTAATCAGATAAGAAAGCTATGAAGATGATGTGTGGACTGTATAGAGAGGAGGTAATTAGATAAGGAAGCTATGAAGATTATATGGATTGTAATGAGAGGAGGTAATTAGAAAAGGAAGCTATGAAGATTAGGTGTGGACTGTATAGAGAGGAGGTAATTAGCTAAGGAAGTTATGAAAATTATGTGTGGACTGTATAGAGAGGAGGTAATTAGATAAGTAAGTTATGAAGATTATGTGTGGACTGTATAGAGAGGAGGTAATTAGATACGGAAGTTATGAAGGTTATATATGGACTGTATAGAGAGAAGGTAATTAGATAGGGAAGTAATGAAGATTATGTTTGGGCTGTATAGAGAAGAGGTAATTAGATAAGGAATCTATGAAGATTATGTTTTTGCTGTATAGAGAGGAGGTAATTAGATAAGAAAGTTATGAGGATTATGTGTGGAGTGTATAGAGAGGAGGTAATTAGATAGGGAATTTATGAAGATTATGTGTGGTCTGTATAGAGGGGAGGTAATTAGATAGGGAAGCTATGAAGATTATGTTTGGACTGTATAGAGAGGAGGTAATTAGATAAGGAAGCTATGAAGATTATGTGTGGACTGTATAGGGCTGAGGTAATTTTATAGGGAAGTTATGAAGATTATGTGTGGACTGTATAGAGGGGAGGTAATTAGATAGGGAAGCTATGAAGATTATGTGTGGACTGTATAGAGAGGAGGTAATTAGATAAGGAAGTTATGAAGATTATGTGTGGACTGTATAGAGAGGAGATAATTAGATAAGGAAGCTATGAAGATTATGTTTGGGCTATAAAGAGAGGGGGTTAATAGATAAGGAAGCTATGAGGATAGTGTGTGGACTGCATATGGGGGAGGTAATTAGATAGGTAAATTATGAAGATTATGTGTGGACTATATAGACAGGAGGTAATTAGATAAGGAAGTTGTGAAGATTATGTGTGGGCTGTGTAGAGGGGAGGTAATTAGATAAGGAAGCTATGAAGATTATGTGTGGACTGTATAGAGAGGAGGTAATTAGATAAGGAAGCTATGAAGATTATGTGTGGACTGTATAGAGAGGAGGTAATTTGGGAAGTTATGAAGATTATGTGTGGACTGTATAGAGAGGAGGTAATTAGATAGGGAAGTTATGAGGATTATTTATTGCCCGTATAGAGAGGAGGTAATTAGATAAGGAAGCTATGAAGATTATATGTGGACTGTATAGAGAGGAGGTAATTAGATAAGGAAGTTATGAAGATTATGTGTGGGCTATATAGAGTGGAGGTAAAAAAATAGGGAAGCTATGAATATTATGATTGGGCTGTATAGAGAGGACTTAATTAGATAGGGAAGTTATGAAGATTATGTGTGGACTGTATAGAGGGGAGGTAATTAGATAGGGAAGTAAAGAAGATTATGTGTGGACTGTATAGAGAGGAGGTAATTAGATAAGGAAGCTATGAAGATTATGTGTGGAATGTATAGAGAGGAGGTAATTAGATAAGGAATTTATGAAGATTATGTGTGGGCTGTATTGAAGGGAGGTAATTAGATAATGAAGCTATGAAGATTATGTGTGGACTGTAAAGAGATCAGGTAATTAAAAAGGAAGTTATGAAGATTATGTTTGGACTGCATAGAGAGGAGGTAATTAGATAAGGAAGTTATGAAGATTATGAGTGGACTGTATAGAGAGGAGGTAATAAGTTAGGGAAGTTATGAAGATTATATGTGGACTGTATAGAGAAAAGGTAATTAGATAGGGAAGTTATGAAGATTATGTGTGGAATGTATAGAGAGGAGGTAATTAGATAAGGAATTTATGAAGATTATGTGTGGGCTGTATAGAAGGGAGGTAATTAGATAGGGAAGCTATGAAGTTTATGTTTGGGCTGTATAGAGAGGAGGTATTTAGATAAGGAAGCTCTGAAGATTATGTGTGGACTGTATAGGGAGGAGGTAATTAGATAGGGAAATTATGAAGATTATGTGCTGACTATAGTGGGGAGATAAATAGACAGGGAAGTTATGAAGATTATGTGAGGACTGTATAGAGGGGAGGTAATTAGATAGGGAAGCTATGAAGATTATGTGTGGACTGTATAGAAAGGAGGTATATAGATTAGGAAGTTATGAAGATCATGTGTGGACTGTATAGAGAGGAGGTAATTATATAAGTTAGCTCTGAAAATTATGTGTGGTCTGTATAGGGGGGAGGTAATTAGATAGGGCAGTTATGAAGATTATGTGTGGACTGTATAGAGGGGAGATAATTAGATAGGGAAGTTATGAAGATTATGTTTGGGCTGTATAGAGAGGAGTTAATTAGATAAGGAAGCTATGAAGATTATGTTTGGGCTGTATAGAGAGGAGGTAATAAGATAAGAATGCTTTGAAGATTATATGGATTGTATAGAGAGGAGGTAATTAGATAAGGAAGCTATGAAGATTATGTGTGGACTGTATAGAGAGGAGAGGAGGTAATTAGATAAGGAAGCTATGAAGATTATATGTGGACTGTACAGGGAGGAGGTAATTAGATAAGGAAGCTATGAAGATTATCTGTGGACTGTATAGAGAAGAGGTAATTAGATAAGGAAGTTATGAAGATTATGTGTGGACTGTATAGAGAGGAGGTAATTAGATAAGGAAGTTATGAAGATTATGTGTGCGCTGTGTAGAGGGGAGGTAATTAGCTAGGAAAGCTATGCATATTATTTTTGGGCTGTATATAGAGGAGGTAATCAGATAAGAAAGCTATGAAGATGATGTGTGGACTGTATAGAGTGGAGGTAATTAGATAAGGAAGCTATGAGGATTATGTGTGGACTGTATAGAGAGGAGGTAATTAGCTAAGGAAGTTATGAAAATTATGTGTGGACAGTATAGAGAGGAGGTAATTAGATAAGGAAGTTATGAAGATTATGTGTGGACTGTATAGAAAGGAGATATATAGATAAGGAAGTTATGAAGATTATGTGTGGACTGTATAGAGTGGAGGTATTTAGATAAGGAAGCTATGAAGTTGATGTGTGGACTGTATAGAGTGGAGGTATTTAGATAAGGAAGCTATGAAGATTATGTGTGGACTGTATAGAGGAGGTAATTAGATAAGGAAGCAATGAAGATTAGGTGTGGACTGTATAGAGAGGAGGTAATTAGCTAAGGAAGTTATGAAAATTATGTGTGGACTGTATAGAGAGGAGTTAATTAGATAAGGAAGTTATGAAGATTATGTGTGGACTGTATAGAAAGGAGGTATATAGATAAGGAAGTTATGAAGATTATGTGTGGACTGTATAGAGAGGAGGTAATTATATAAATTAGCTAAGAAGATTATGTGTGGTCTGTATAGGGGGAAGGTAATTAGATAGGGAAGTTATGAAGATTATGTTTGGGCTGTATAGAGAGGAGGTCTTTAGATAAGGAAGCTATGAAGATTATGTTTGGGCTGTATAGAGAGGAGGTAATTAGATAAGAACTCTTTAAAGATTATATGGATTGTATAGAGAGGAGGTAATTAGATAGGGCAGTTATGAAGATTATGTGTGGACTATATTGAGGGGAGATAATTAGATAGGGAAGTTATGAAGATTATGTTTGGGCTGTACAGAGAGGAGTTAATTAGATAAGGAAGCTATGAAGATTATGTTTGGGCTGTATAGAGAGGAGGTAATTAAATAAGAACGCTTTGAAGATTATATGGACTGTATATAGAGGAGAGGAGGTAATAAGGTAAGGAAGCTATGAAGATTATAAGTGGACTGAATAGGGAGGAGGTAATTAGATAAGGAAGCAATGAAGATTATCTGTGGACTGTATAGAAAGGAGGTAATTAGATAAGGAAGTTATGAAGATTATGCATGGACTGTATAGAGAGGAGGTAATTAGATAAGGAAGTTATGAAGATTATATGTGGGCTGTGTAGAGAGGAGGTAATTAGATAGGGAAGCTATGAATATTATGTTTGGGCTGTATATAGAGGAGGTAATTAGATAAGGAAGCTATGAAGATTAGGTGTGAACTGTATAGAGAGGAGGTAATTAGCTAAGGAAGTTATGAAAATTATGTGTGGACTGTATAGAGAGGAGGTAATTAGAAAAGGAAGCTATGAAGATTATGTGTGGACTGTATAGAGAGGAGGTAATTAGATAAGGAAGCTATGAAGATTATATGTGGACTGTATAGGGAGGAGGTAATTAGATAAGGAAGCTATGAAGATTATCTGTGGACTGTATAGAGAGGAGGTAATTAGATAGGGAAGTTATGAAGGTTATATATGGACTGTATAGAGAGGAGGTAATTAGATAGGGAAGTAATGAAGATTATGTTTGGGCTGTATAGAGAGGAGGTAATTAGATAAGGAATCTATTAAGATTATGTTTGGGCTGTATAGAGAGGAGGTAATTAGATAAGAAAGTTATGAAGATTTTGTGTGGTCTGTATAGGGTGGAGGTAATTAGATAGAGCAGTTATGAAGATTATGTGTGGACTGTATAGAGGGGAAATAATTAGATAGGGAAGTTATGAAGATTATGTTTGGGCTGTATAGAGAGGAGGTAATTAGATAAGGAAGCTATGAAGATTATGTTTGGGCTGTATAGAGAGGAGGTAATTAGATAAGAACGCTTTGAAGATTATATGGACTGTATAGAGAGGAGGTAATTAGATAAGGAAGTTATGAAGATTATGTGTCGACTGTATAGAGAGGAGATAATTAGATAAGGAAGCTATGAAGATTATGTTTGGGCTGTATAGAGAGGGGGTAAATAGATAAGGAAGCTATGAGGATTGTGTGTGGACTGCATAGGGGGGAGGTAATTAGTTAGGTAAATTATGAAGATTATGTGTGGACTATATAGACAGGAGGTAATTAGATAAGGAAGTAATGAAGATTATGTGTGGGCTGTGTAGAGGGGAGGTAATTAGATAAGGAAGCTATGAAGATTATGTGTGGACTGTATAGAGAGGAGGTAATTAGATAAGGAAGCTATGAAGATTATGTGTGGACTGTATAGAGAGGAGGTAATTAGGGAAGTTATGAAGATTATGTGTGGACTGTATAGAGAGGAGGTAATTAGATAGGGAAGTTATGAGGATTATTTGTGGACTGTATAGGGAGGAGGTAATTAGATAAGGAAGCTATGAAGATTATGTGTGTACTGTAAAATGAGGAGGTAATTATATAAGTTAGCTCTGAAGATTATGTGTGGTCTGTATAGAGTGGAGGTAATTAGATAGGGCAGTTATGAAGATTATGTGTGGGCTGTATAGAGGGGAGATAATTAGATCGTGAAGTTAAGAAGATTATGTGTGGACTGTATAGAAAGGAGGTATAAAGATCAGGTAGTTATGAAGATTATGTGTGGACTGTATAGAGAGGAGGTAATTAGATAAGAACGCTTTGAAGATTATATGGATTGTAATGAGAGGAGGTAATTAGAAAAGGAAGCTATGAAGATTATGTGTGGACTGCATAGAGAGGAGGTAATTTTATAGGGAAGTTATGAAGATTATGTGTGGACTGTATAGAGGATACGTAATTACATAGGGAAGCTATGAAGATTATGTGTGGACTGTATAGAGAGGAGGTAATTAGATAAGGAAGTTATGAAGATTATGTGTGGACTGTATAGAGAGGAGATAATTAGATAAGGAAGCAATGAAGATTATGTTTGGGCTGTATAGAGAGGGGGTAAATAGATCAGGAAGCTATGAGGATTGTGTGTGGACTGCATAGGGGGGAGGTAATTAGATAGGTAAATTATGAAGATTATGTGTTTACTATATAGGCAGGAGGTAATTAGATAAGGAAGTTATGAAGATTATGTGTGGGGTGTGTAGAGGGGAGGTAATAAGATAAGGAAGCTATGAAGATTATGTGTGGACTGTATAGAGAGGAGGTAATTAGATAAGGAAGCTTTGAAGATTATGTGTGGACTGTATAGAGAGGAGGTAATTAAGGAAGTTATGAAGATTATGTGTGGACTGTATAGAGAGGAGGTAATTAGATAGGGAAGTTATGAGGATTATTTGTGGACTGTATAGAGAGGAGGTAATTAGATAAGGAAGCTATGAAGATTATATGTGGACTGTATAGAGAGGAGGTAATTAGATAAGGAAGCTATGAAGATTATGTGTGTACAGTATAGAGAGGATGTAATTAGATAAGGAAGTTATGAAGATTATGTGTGGGCTATATAGAGGGGAGGTAATGAGATAGGAAAGCTATGAATATTATGATTGGGCTGTATAGAGAGGACTTAATTAGATAGGGAAGTTATGAAGATTATGTGTGGACTGTATAGAGAGGAGATAATTAGAAAAGGAAGCTATGAAGATTATATTTGGGCTGTATAGAGAGGGGTTAAATAGATCAGGAAGCTATGAGGATTGTGTGTGGACTGCATAGGGGGGAGGTAATTAGATAGGTAAATTATGAAGATTATGTGTGGACTATATAGACAAGAGGTAATTAGATAAGGAAGTTATGAAGATTATGTGTGGGCTGTGTAGAGGGGAGGTAATTAGATAAGGAAGCTATGAAGATTATGTGTGGACTGTATAGAGAGGAGGTAATTAGATAAGGAAGCTTTGAAGATTATGTGTGGACTGTATAGAGAGGAGGTAATTAAGGAAGTTATGAAGATTATGTGTGGACTGTATAGAGAGGAGGTAATTAGATAGGGAAGTTATGAGGATTATTTGTGGACTGTATAGAGAGGAGGTAATTAGATAAGGAAACTATGAAGATTATATGTGGACAGTATAGAGAGGAGGAAATTAGATAAGGAAGCAATGAAGATTATGTGTGTACTGTATAGAGAGGAGGTAATTAGATAAGGAAGTTATGAAGATTATGTGTGGGCTATATAGAGGGGAGGTAATGAGATAGGGAAGCTATGAATATTATGATTGGGCTGTAGAGAGAGGGCTTAATTAGATAGGGAAGTTATGAAGATTATGTGTGGGCTTTAAGGAGGGGAGGTAATTAGATATGGAAGGTATGAATATTATGATTGGGCTGTATAGAGAGGAGTTAATTATATAGGGAATTTATGAAGATTATGTGTGGGCTGTATAGAAGAGAGGTAATTAGATAATGAAGCTATGAAGATTATGTGTGGACTGTAAAGAGATCAGGTAATTAAAAACGAAGTTATGAAGATTATGTTTGGACTGCATAGAGCTGAGGTAATTAGATAAGTAAGTTATAAAGATTATGAGTGGACTGTATAGAGAGGAGGTAATAAGTTAGGGAAGTTATGAAGATTATATGTGGACTGTATAGAGAAAAGGTAATTAGATAGGGAAGTTATGAAGATTATGTGTGGAATGTATAGAGAGGAGGTAATTAGATAAGGAATTTATGAAGATTATGTGTGGGCTGTATAGAAGGGAGGTAATTAGATAGGGAAGCTATGAAGTTTATGTTTGGGCTGTATAGAGAGGAGGTATTTAGATAAGGAAGCTCTGAAGATTATGTGTGGACTGTATAGGGAGGAGGTAATTAGATAGGGAAATTATGAAGATTATGTGCTGACTATAGTGGGGAGATAAATAGACAGGGAAGTTATGAAGATTATGTGAGGACTGTATAGAGGGGAGGTAATTAGATAGGGAAGCTATGAAGATTATGTGTGGACTGTATAGAAAGGAGGTATATAGATAAGGAAGTTATGAAGATCATGTGTGGACTGTATAGAGAGGAGGTAATTATATAAGTTAGCTCTGAAGATTATGTGTGGTCTGTATAGGGGGGAGGTAATTAGATAGGGCAGTTATGAAGATTATGTGTGGACTGTATAGAGGGGAGATAATTAGATAGGGAAGTTATGAAGATTATGTTTGGGCTGTATAGAGAGGAGTTAATTAGATAAGGAAGCTATGAAGATTATGTTTGGGCTGTATAGAGAGGAGGTAATAAGATAAGAATGCTTTGAAGATTATATGGATTGTATAGAGAGGAGGTAATTAGATAAGGAAGCTATGAAGATTATGTGTGGACTGTATAGAGAGGAGAGGAGGTAATTAGATAAGGAAGCTATGAAGATTATATGTGGACTGTACAGGGAGGAGGTAATTAGATAAGGAAGCTATGAGGATTATGTGTGGACTGTATAGAGAGGAGGTAATTAGCTAAGGAAGTTATGAAAATTATGTGTGGACAGTATAGAGAGGAGGTAATTAGATAAGGAAGTTATGAAGATTATGTGTGGACTGTATAGAAAGGAGGTATATAGATAAGGAAGTTATGAAGATTATGTGTGGACTATATAGAGTGGAGGTATTTAGATAAGGAAGCTATGAAGTTGATGTGTGGACTGTATAGAGTGGAGGTATTTAGATAAGGAAGCTATGAAGATTATGTGTGGACTGTATAGAGGAGGTAATTAGATAAGGAAGCAATGAAGATTAGGTGTGGACTGTATAGAGAGGAGGTAATTAGCTAAGGAAGTTATGAAAATTATGTGTGGACTGTATAGAGAGGAGGTAATTAGATAAGGAAGTTATGAAGATTATGTGTGGACTGTATAGAAAGGAGGTATATAGATAAGGAAGTTATGAAGATTATGTGTGGACTGTATAGAGAGGAGGTAATTATATAAGTTAGCTAAGAAGATTATGTGTGGTCTGTATAGGGGGAAGGTAATTAGATAGGGAAGTTATGAAGATTATGTTTGGGCTGTATAGAGAGGAGGTCTTTAGATAAGGAAGCTATGAAGATTATGTTTGGGCTGTATAGAGAGGAGGTAATTAGATAAGAACTCTTTAAAGATTATATGGATTGTATAGAGAGGAGGTAATTAGATAGGGCAGTTATGAAGATTATGTGTGGACTATATAGAGGGGAGATAATTAGATAGTGAAGTTATGAAGATTATGTTTGGGCTGTACAGAGAGGAGGTAATTAGATAAGGAAGCTATGAAGATTATGTTTGGGCTGTATAGAGAGGAGGTAATTAAATAAGAACGCTTTGAAGATTATATGGACTGTATATAGAGGAGAGGAGGTAATAAGATAAGGAAGCTATGAAGATTATAAGTGGACTGAATAGGGAGGAGGTAATTAGATAAGGAAGCAATGAAGATTATCTGTGGACTGTATAGAAAGGAGGTAATTAGATAAGGAAGTTATGAAGATTATGCGTGGACTGTATAGAGAGGAGGTAATTAGATAAGGAAGTTATGAAGATTATGTGTGGGCTGTGTAGAGAGGAGGTAATTAGATAGGGAAGCTATGAATATTATGTTTGGGCTGTATATAGAGGAGGTAATAAGATAAGGAAGCTATGAAGATTAGGTGTGAACTGTATAGAGAGGAGGTAATTAGCTAAGGAAGTTATGAAAATTATGTGTGGACTGTATAGAGAGGAGGTAATTAGATAAGTAAGTTATGAAGATTATGTGTGGACTGTATAGAAAGGAGGTATAAAGATCAGGTAGTTATGAAGATTATGTGTGGACTGTATAGAGAGGAGGTAATTAGATAAGAACACTTTGAAGATTATATGGATTGTAATGAGAGGAGGTAATTAGAAAAGGAAGCTATGAAGATTATGTGTGGACTGTATAGAGAGGAGGTAATTAGATAAGGAAGCTATGAAGATTATATGTGGACTGTATAGGGAGGAGGTAATTAGATAAGGATGCTATGAAGATTTTCTGTGGACTGTATAGAGAGGAGGTAATTAGATAGGGAAGTTATGAAGGTTATATATGGACTGTATAGAGAGGAGGTAATTAGATAGGGAAGTAATGAAGATTATGTTTGGGCTGTATAGAGAGGAGGTAATTAGATAAGGAATCTATTAAGATTATGTTTGGGCTGTATAGAGAGGAGGTAATTAGATAAGAAAGTTATGAGGATTATGTGTGGACTGTATAGAGAGGAGGTAATTAGATAGGGAATTTATGAAGATTATGTGTGGTCTGTATAGAGGGGAGGTAATTAGATTGGGAAGCTATGAAGATTATGTGTGGACTGTATAGAGAGGAGGTAATTAGGGAAGTTATGAAGATTATGTGTGGACTGTATAGAGAGGAGGTAATTAGATAGGGAAGTTATGAGGATTATTTGTGGACTGTATAGAGAGGAGGTAATTAGAAAAGGAAGCTATGAAGATTATATGTGGACTGTATAGAGAGGAGGTAATAATATAAGTTAGCTCTGAAGATTTTGTGTGGTCTGTATAGGGTGGAGGAAATTAGATAGAGCAGTTATGAAGATTATGTGTGGACTGTATAGAGGGGAAATAATTAGATAGGGAAGTTATGAAGATTATGTTTGGGCTGTATAGAGAGGAGGTAATTAGATAAGGAAGCTATGAAGATTATGTTTGGGCTGTATAGAGAGGAGGTAATTAGATAAGAACGCTTTGAAGATTATATGGACTGTATAGAGAGGAGGTAATTAGATAAGGAAGTTATGAAGATTATGTGTCGACTGTATAGAGAGGAGATAATTAGATAAGGAAGCTATGAAGATTATGTTTGGGCTGTATAGAGAGGGGGTAAATAGATAAGGAAGCTATGAGGATTGTGTGTGGACTGCATAGGGGGGAGGTAATTAGTTAGGTAAATTATGAAGATTATGTGTGGACTATATAGACAGGAGGTAATTAGATAAGGAAGTAATGAAGATTATGTGTGGGCTGTGTAGAGGGGAGGTAATTAGATAAGGAAGCTAGGAAGATTATGTGTGGACTGTTTAGAGAGGAGGTAATTAGATAAGGAAGCTATGAAGATTATGTGTGGACTGTATAGAGAGGAGGTAATTAGGGAAGTTATGAAGATTATGTGTGGACTGTATAGAGAGGAGGTAATTAGATAGGGAAGTTATGAGGATTATTTGTGGACTGTATAGGGAGGAGGTAATTAGATAAGGAAGCTATGAAGATTATGTGTGTACTGTAAAATGAGGAGGTAATTATATAAGTTAGCTCTGAAGATTATGTGTGGTCTGTATAGAGTGGAGGTAATTAGATAGGGCAGTTATGAAGATTATGTGTGGACTGTATAGAGGGGAGATAATTAGATCGTGAAGTTAAGAAGATTATGTGTGGACTGTATAGAAAGGAGGTATAAAGATCAGGTATTTATGAAGATTATGTGTGGACTGTATAGAGAGGAGGTAATTAGATAAGAACGCTTTGAAGATTATATGGATTGTAATGAGAGGAGGTAATTAGAAAAGGAAGCTATGAAGATTATGTGTGGACTGCATAGAGAGGAGGTAATTTTATAGGGAAGTTATGAAGATTATGTGTGGACTGTATAGAGGGGACGTAATTACATAGGGAAGCTATGAAGATTATGTGTGGACTGTATAGAGAGGAGGTAATTAGATAAGGAAGTTATGAAGATTATGTGTGGACTGTATAGAGAGGAGATAATTAGATAAGGAAGCAATGAAGATTATGTTTGGGCTGTATAGAGAGGGGGTAAATAGATCAGGAAGCTATGAGGATTGTGTGTGGACTGCATAGGGGGGAGGTAATTAGATAGTTCAATTATGAAGATTATGTGTGGACTATATAGGCAGGAGGTAATTAGATAAGGAAGTTATGAAGATTATGTGTGGGCTGTGTAGAGGGGAGGTAATAAGATAAGGAAGCTATGAAGATTATGTGTGGACTGTATAGAGAGGAGCTAATTAGATAAGGAAGCTTTGAAGATTATGTGTGGACTGTATAGAGAGGAGGTAATTAAGGAAGTTATGAAGATTATGTGTGGACTGTATAGAGAGGAGGTAATTAGATAGGGAAGTTATGAGGATTATTTGTGGACTGTATAGAGAGGAGGTAATTAGATAAGGAAGCTATGAAGATTATATGTGGACTGTATAGAGAGGAGGTAATTAGATAAGGAAGCTATGAAGATTATGTGTGTACTGTATAGAGAGGAGGTAATTAGATAAGGAAGTTATGAAGATTATGTGTGGGCTATATAGAGGGGAGGTAATGAGATAGGGAAGCTATGAATATTATGATTGGGATGTATAGAGAGGACTTAATTAGATAGGGAAGTTATGAAGATTATGTGTGGACTGTATAGAGAGGAGATAATTAGATAAGGAAGCTATGAAGATTATATTTGGGCTGTATAGAGAGGGGGTAAATAGATCAGGAAGCTATGAGGATTGTGTGTGGACTGCATAGGGGGGAGGTAATTAGATAGGTAAATTATGAAGATTATGTGTGGACTATATAGACAGGAGGTAATTAGATAAGGAAGTTATGAAGATTATGTGTGGGCTGTGTAGAGGGGAGGTAATTAGATAAGGAAGCTATGAAGATTATGTGTGGACTGTATAGAGAGGAGGTAATTAGATAAGGAAGCATTGAAGATTATGTGTGGACTGTATAGAGAGGAGGTAATTAAGGAAGTTATGAAGATTATGTGTGGACTGTATAGAGAGGAGGTAATTAGATAGGGAAGTTATGAGGATTATTTGTGGACTGTATAGAGAGGAGGTAATTAGATAAGGAAACTATGAAGATTATATGTGGACTGTATAGAGAGGAGGTAATTAGATAAGGAAGCTATGAAGATTATGTGTGTACTGTATAGAGAGGAGGTAATTAGATAAGGAAGTTATGAAGATTATGTGTGGGCTATATAGAGGGGAGGTAATGAGATAGGGAAGCTATGAATATTATGATTGGGCTGTAGAGAGAGGACTTAATTAGATAGGGAAGTTATGAAGATTATGTGTGGGCTTTAAGGAGGGGAGGTAATTAGATATGGAAAGTATGAATATTATGATTGGGCTGTATAGACAGGAGGTAATTAGATAAGGAAGTTATGAAGATTATGTGTGGGCTGTGTAGAGGGGAGGTAATTAGATAAGGAAGCTCTGAAGATTATGTTTGGCTGTATAGAGAGGAGGTAATTAGATAAGGAAGCAATGAAGATTATGTGTGGACTGTATAGAGAGGAGGTAAGTAAATAAGGAAGCTATGAAGATTATGTGTGGATTGTATAGAGAGTAGCTAATTAGATAAGGAAGCTATGAAGATTATGTGTGGACTGTTAAGATAGGAGGTAATTAGATAAGGAAGCTATGAAGACTATGTGTGGACTGTATAGAGGGGAGGTAATTATATTAGAAAACCATGAAGATTATATGTGGACTGTATAGAGAGGAGGTAATTAGATAACGAAGTTATGAAGATTATGTGTGGGCTGTGTAGAGGGGAGGTAATTAGATAGGGAAGCTATGAATAGTATGTTTGGGCTGTATATAGAGGAGGTAATTGGATAAGGAAGCTATGAAGATTATGTGTGTACTGTATAGAGAGGGGGTAATTAGATAAGGAAGTTTTGAAGATTATGTGTGGACTGTATAGAGAGGAGGTAATTAGATAGGGAAGCTATGAAAATAATGTGTTGGCTGTATAGAGAGGAGGTAATTAGGGAAGTTATGAAGACTATGTGTGGACTGTATAGAGAGGAGGTAATTTGATTTAGAAGCTTTGAAAATTATGTGTGTACTGTATAGAGAGGAGGAAATTAGATTGGGAAGTTATGAAGATTATGTGTGTTCTGTATAGAGGGGAGGTAATTAGATAGGGAAGCTATGAAGATTTTGTTTGGACTGTATAGAGAGGAGGTAATTAGATAAGGAAGCTATGAAGGTTAAGTGAGGACTGTATAGATAGGAGGTAATTAGATAAGGAAGCTATGAAGGTTATGTGTGGACTGTATAGAGAGGAGATAATTAAATAAGGAAGTTATGAAGATTATGTGTGGGCTGTGTAGAGGGGAGGTAATTAGATAGGGAAGCTATAAATATTATGTTTGGGCTGTATATAGAGGAGGTAATTAGATATGAAAGCTTTGAAGATTATGTGTGGACTGTATAGAGAGGAGGTAATTAGATAAGGTATTTATGAAGATTATGTGTGGACTGTATAGAGAGGAGGTAATTAGATACGGAAGCTATTAAGATCATGTGTGGACTGTAAAGAGAGCAGGTAATTAAAAAGGAAGTTATGAAGATTATGTTTGGACTGTATAAAGAGGACGTAATTAGATAAGGAAGTTATGAAGATTATGAGTGGACTGTTTAGAGAGGAGGTAATTAGAGAAGTTATGAAGATTATGTGTGGACTGTATAGAGAGAAGGTAATAAGATTGGGAAGTTATGAAGATTATATGTGGACTGTATAGAGAAAAGGTTATTAGATAGGGAAGTTATGAAGATTATGTGTGGAATGTATAGAGAGGAAGTAATTAGATAAGGAATTTATGAAGATTATGTGTGGGCTGTATAGAAGGGAGATAATTAGATAGGGAACCTATGAAGTTTATGTTTGGGCTGTATAGAGGGGAGGTAATTAGATAAGGAAGCTCTGAAGATTATGTGTGGACTGTATATGGAGGAGGTAATTAGATAGGGAAGGTATGAAGATTATGTGCTGACTGTATAGTGGGGAAATAAATAGACATGGAAGTTATGAAGATTAAGTGAGGACTGTATAGAGGGGAGGTAATTAGATAGGGAAGCTATGAAGATTATGTGTGGACTGTACTGAAAGGAGGTATATAGATAAGGAAGTTATGAAGATAATGTGTGGACTGTATAGAGAGGAGGTAATTATATAAATTAGCTCTGAAGATTATGTGTGGTCTGTATAGGGGGGAGGTAATTAGATAGAGAAGTTATGAAGATTATGTGTGGACTGTATAGAGGGGAGATAATTAGATAGGGAAGTTATGAAGATTATGTTTGGGCTGTATAGAAAGGAGGTAATTAGATACGGAAGCTATGAAGATTATGTTTGAGCTGTATAGAGAGGAGGTAATTAGATAAGAACGCTTTGAAGATTATATGGATTGTATAGAGAGGAGGTAATTAGATAAGGAAGCTATGAAGATTATGTGTGGACTGTATAGAAAGGAGAGGAGGTAATTAGATAAGGAAGCTATGAAGATTATATGTGGACTGTATAGGGAGGAGGTAATTAGATAAGGAAGCTATGAAGATTATCTGTGGACTGTATAGAGAGGAGGTAATTAGATAAGGAAGTTATGAAGATTATGTGTCGACTGTATAGAGAGGAGGTAATTAGATAAGGAAGTTATGAAGATTATGTGTGGGCTGTGTAGAGGGGAGGTAATTAGATAGGGAAGCTATGAATATTATGTTTGGGCTGTATATAGAGGAGGTAATCAGATAAGAAAGCTATGAAGATGATGTGTGGACTGTATAGAGAGGAGGTAATTAGATAAGGAAGCTATGAAGATTATGTGTGGACTGTATAGAGGAGGTAATTAGATAAGGAAGCTATGAAGATTAGGTGTGGACTGTATAGAGAGGAGGTAATTAGCTAAGGAAGTTATGAAAATTATGTGTGGACTGTATAGAGAGGAGGTAATTAGATAAGTAAGTTATGAAGATTATGTGTGGACTGTATAGAAAGGAGGTATAAAGATCAGGTAGTTATGAAGATTATGTGTGGACTGTATAGAGAGGAGGTAATTAGATAAGAACGCTTTGAAGATTATATGGATTGAAATGAGAGGAGGTAATTAGAAAAGGAAGCTATGAAGATTATGTGTGGACTGCATAGAGAGGAGGTAATTTTATAGGGAAGTTATGAAGATTATGTGTGGACTGTATAGAGGGGAGGTAAATAGATAGGGAAGCTATGAAGATTATGTGTGGACTGTATAGAGAGGAGGTAATTAGATAAGGAAGTTATGAAGATTATGTGTGGACTGTATAGAGAGGAGATAATTAGATAAGGAAGCTATGAAGATTATGTTTGGGCTGTATAGAGAGGGGGTAAATAGATCAGGAAGCTATGAGGATTGTGTGTGGACTGCATAGGGGGGAGGTAATTAGATAGGTAAATTATGAAGATTATGTGTGGACTATATAGACAGGAGGTAATTAGATAAGGAAGTTATGAAGATTATGTGTGGGCTGTGTAGAGGGGAGGTAATTAGATAAGGAAGCTATGAAGATTATGTGTGGACTGTATAGAGAGGAGGTAATTAGATAAGGAAGCTTTGAAGATAATGTGTGGACTGTATAGAGAGGAGGTAATTAAGGAAGTTATGAAGATTATGTGTGGACTGTATAGAGAGGAGGTAATTAGATAGGGAAGTTATGAGGATTATTTGTGGACTGTATAGAGAGGAGGTAATTAGATAAGGAAGCTATGAAGATTATATGTGGACTGTATAGAGAGGAGGTAATTAGATAAGGAAGCTATGAAGATTATGTGTGTACTGTATAGAGAAGAGGTAATTAGATAAGGAAGTTATGAAGATTATGTGTGGGCTATATAGAGGGGAGGTAATGAGATAGGGAAGCTATGAATATTATGATTGGGCTGTATAGAGAGGACTTAATTAGATAGGGAAGTTATGAAGATTATGTGTGGACTGTATAGAGAGGAGATAATTAGATAAGGAAGCTATGAAGATTATGTTTGGGCTGTATAGAGAGGGGGTAAATAGATCAGGAAGCTATGAAGATTATGTGTGTACTGTATAGAGAGGAGGTAATTAGATAAGGAAGTTATGAAGATTATGTGTGGACTGTATATAGAGAAGGTAATAAGATTGGGAAGTCATGAAGATTATATGTGGACTGTATAGAGAAAATGTTATTAGATACGGAAGTTATGAAGATTATGTGTGGAATGTATAGAGAGGAAGTAATTAGAAAAGGAATTTATGAAGATTATGTGTGGGCTGTATAAAAGCGAGATAATTAGATAGGGAACCTATGAAGTTTATGATTGGGCTGTATAGAGGGGAGGTAATTAGATAAGGAAGCTCTGAAGATTATGTGTGGACTGTATAGAGAGGAGGTAATTAGATACGGAAGCTATTAAGATTATGTGTGGACTGTAAAGAGAGCAGGTAATTAAAAAGGAAGTTATGAAGATTATGTTTGGACTGTATAAAGAGGACGTAATTAGATAAGGAAGTTATGAAGATTATGAGTGGACTGTTTAGAGAGGAGGTAATTAGAGAAGTTATGAAGATTATGTGTGGACTGTATAGAGAGAAGGTAATAAGATTGGGAAGTTATGAAGATTATATGTGGACTGTATAGAGAAAAGGTTATTAGATAGGGAAGTTATGAAGATTATGTGTGGAATGTATAGAGAGGAAGTAATTAGATAAGGAATTTATGAAGATTATGTGTGGGCTGTATAGAAGGGAGATAATTAGATAGGGAACCTATGAAGTTTATGTTTGGGCTGTATAGAGGGGAGGTAATTAGATAAGGAAGCTCTGAAGATTATGTGTGGACTGTATATGGAGGAGGTAATTAGATAGGGAAGGTATGAAGATTATGTGCGGACTGTATAGTGGGGAAATAAATAGACATGGAAGTTATGAAGATTAAGTGAGGACTGTATAGAGGGGAGGTAATTAGATAGGGAAGCTATGAAGATTATGTGTGGACTGTACTGAAAGGAGGTATATAGATAAGGAAGTTATGAAGATAATGTGTGGACTGTATAGAGAGGAGGTAATTATATAAATTAGCTCTGAAGATTATGTGTGGTCTGTATAGGGGGGGAGGTAATTAGATAGAGAAGTTATGAAGATTATGTGTGGACTGTATAGAGGGGAGATAATTAGATAGGGAAGTTATGAAGATTATGTTTGGGCTGTATAGAAAGGAGGTAATTAGATACGGAAGCTATGAAGATTATGTTTGAGCTGTATAGAGAGGAGGTAATTAGATAAGAACGCTTTGAAGATTATATGGATTGTATAGAGAGAGGTAATTAGATAAGGAAGCTATGAAGATTATGTGTGGACTGTATAGAAAGGAGAGGAGGTAATTAGATAAGGAAGCTATGAAGATTATATGTGGACTGTATAGGGAGGAGGTAATTAGATAAGGAAGCTATGAAGATTATCTGTGGACTGTATAGAGAGGAGGTAATTAGATAAGGAAGTTATGAGATTATGTGTCGACTGTATAGAGAGGAGGTAATTAGATAAGGAAGTTATGAAGATTATGTGTGGGCTGTGTAGAGGGAGGTAATTAGATAGGGAAGCTATGAATATTATGTTTGGGCTGTATATAGAGGAGGTAATCAGATAAGAAAGCTATGAAGATGATGTGTGGACTGTATAGAGAGGAGGTAATTAGATAGGAAGCTATGAAGATTATGTGTGGACTGTATAGAGGAGGTAATTAGATAAGGAAGCTATGAAGATTAGGTGTGGACTGTATAGAGAGGAGGTAATTAGCTAAGGAAGTTATGAAAATTATGTGTGGACTGTATAGAGAGGAGGTAATTAGATAAGTAAGTTATGAAGATTATGTGTGGACTGTATAGAAGGAGGTATAAAGATCAGGTAGTTATGAAGATTATGTGTGGACTGTATAGAGAGGAGGTAATTAGATAAGAACGCTTTGAAGATTATATGGATTGAAATGAGAGGAGGTAATTAGAAAGAAGCTATGAAGATTATGTGTGGACTGCATAGAGATTAGGTAATTTTATAGGGAAGTTATGAAGATTATGTGTGGACTGTATAGAGGGGAGGTAAATAGATAGGGAAGCTATGAAGATTATGTGTGGACTGTATAGAGAGGAGGTAATTAGATAAGGAAGTTATGAAGATTATGTGTGGACTGTATAGAGAGGAGATAATTAGATAAGGAAGCTATGAAGATTATGTTTGGGCTGTATAGAGAGGGGGTAAATAGATCAGGAAGCTATGAGGATTGTGTGTGGACTGCATAGGGGGGAGGTAATTAGATAGGTAAATTATGAAGATTATGTGTGGGACTATATAGACAGGAGGTAATTAGATAGGAAGTTATGAAGATTATGTGTGGGCTGTGTAGAGGGGAGGTAATTAGATAAGGAAGCTATGAAGATTATGTGTGGACTGTATAGAGAGGAGGTAATTAGATAAGGAAGCTTTGAAGATAATGTGTGGACTGTATAGAGAGGAGGTAATTAAGGAAGTTATGAAGATTATGTGTGGACTGTATAGAGAGGAGGTAATTAGATAGGGAAGTTATGAGATTATTTGTGGACTGTATAGAGAGGAGGTAATTAGATAAGGAAGCTATGAAGATTATATGTGGACTGTATAGAGAGGAGGTAATTAGATAAGGAAGCTATGAAGATTATGTGTGTACTGTATAGAGAAGAGGTAATTAGATAAGGAAGTTATGAAGATTATGTGTGGGCTATATAGAGGGGAGGTAATGAGATAGGGAAGCTATGAATATTATGATTGGGCTGTATAGAGAGGACTTAATTAGATAGGGAAGTTATGAAGATTATGTGTGGACTGTATAGAGAGGAGATAATTAGATAAGGAAGCTATGAAGATTATGTTTGGGCTGTATAGAGAGGGGGTAAATAGATCAGGAAGCTATGAAGATTATGTGTGTACTGTATAGAGAGGAGGTAATTAGATAAGGAAGTTATGAAGATTATGTGTGGACTGTATATAGAGAAGGTAATAAGATTGGGAAGTCATGAAGATTATATGTGGACTGTATAGAGAAAATGTTATTAGATACGGAAGTTATGAAGATTATGTGTGGAATGTATAGAGAGGAAGTAATTAGAAAAGGAATTTATGAAGATTATGTGTGGGCTGTATAAAAGCGAGATAATTAGATAGGGAACCTATGAAGTTTATGATTGGGCTGTATAGAGGGGAGGTAATTAGATAAGGAAGCTCTGAAGATTATGTGTGGACTGTATAGGGAGGAGGTAATTAGATAGGGAAGGTATGAAGATTATGTGCTGACTGTATAGTGGGGAAATAAATAGACATGGAAGTTATGAAGATGAAGTGAGGACTGTATAGAGGGGAGGTAATTAGATAGGGAAGCTATGAAGATTATGTGTGGACTGTACTGAAAGGAGGTATATAGATAAGGAAGTTATGAAGATTATGTGTGGACTGTATAGAGAGGAGGTAATTATATAAATTAGCTCTGAAGATTATGTGTGGTCTGTATAGGGGGGAGGTAATTAGATAGAGAAGTTATGAAGATTATGTGTGGACTGTATAGAGGGGAGATAATTAGATAGGGAAGTTATGAAGATAATGTTTTGACTGTATAGAGAGGAGGTAATTAGATAAGGAAGCTATGAAGATTATGTTTGAGCTGTATAGAGAGGAGGTAATTAGATAAGAACGCTTTGAAGATTATATGGATTGTATAGAGAGGAGGTAATTAGATATGGAAGCTATGAAGATTATGTGTGGACTGTATAGAAAGGAGAGGAGGTAATTAGATAAGGAAGCTATGAAGATTATATGTGGACTGTATAGGGAGGAGGTAATTAGATAAGGAAGCTATGAAGATTATCTGTGGACTGTATAGAGAGGAGGTAATTAGATAAGGAAGTTATGAAGATTATGTGTCGACTGTATAGAGAGGAGGTAATTAGATAAGGAAGTTATGAAGATTATGTGTGGGCTGTGTAGAGGGGAGGTAATTAGATAGGGAAGCTATGCATATTATGTTTGGGCTGTATATAGAGGAGGTAATCAGATAAGAAAGCAATGAAGATGATGTGTGGACTGTATAGAGTGGAGGTAATTAGATAAGGAAGCTATGAAGATTATATGTGGACTGTATAGAGGAGGTAATTAGATAAGGAAGCTATGAAGATTAGGTGTGGACTGTATAGAGAGCAGGTAATTAGCTAAGGAAGTTAAAAAAATTATGTGTGGACTGTATAGAGAGGAGGTAATTAGATAAGGAAGTTATGAAGATTATGTGTGGACTGTATAGAAAGGAGGTATATAGATAAGGAAGTTATGAAGATTATGTGTGGACTGTATAGAGAGGAGGTAATTATATAAGTTAGCTATGAAGATTATGTGTGGTCTGTAAAGTGGGAAGGTAATTAGATAGGGAAGTTATGAAGATTATGTTTGGGCAGTATAGAGAGTAGTTCATTAGATAAGGAAGCTATGAAGATTACGTTTGGGCTGTATAGAGAGGAGGTAATTAAATAAGAAATCTTTGAAGATTATATGGATTGTATAGAGAGGAGGTAATTAGAAAAGGAAGCTATGAAGATTATGTGTGGACTGTATAGAGAGGAGATAATTAGATAAGGAAGCTATGAAGATTATATGTGGACTGTATAGGGAGGAGGTAATTAGATAAGGAAGCTATGAAGATTATCTGTGGACTGTATAGAGAGGAGGTAATTAGATAGGGAAGTTATGAAGGTTATATATGGACTGTATAGAGAGGAGGTAATTAGATAGGGAAGTAATGAAGATTATGTTTGGGCTGTATAGAGAGGAGGTAATTAGATAAGGAAGCTATGAAGATTATGTGTGGACTGTACAGGGGGGAGGTAATTTTATAGGGAAGTTATGAAGATTATGTGTGGACTGTATAAAGAGGAGGTAATTAGATAGGGAAGCTATGAAGGTTATGTGTGGACTGTATAGAAAGGAGGTATATAGATAAGGAAGTTATGAAGATTATGTGTGGACTGTATAGAGAGGAGGTAATTAGATAAGGAAGCTATGAAAATTATGTGTGAACTGTATAGAGAGGAGGTAATTAGATAGGGAAGTTACGAAGATTATGTGTGGTCTGTATAGAGGGGAGGTAATTAGATAGGGAAGATATGAAGAGTATGTGTGGACTATATAGAGGGGAGATAATTAGATAGGGAAGTTATGAAGATTATGTTTGGGCTGTATAGAGAGGAGGTAATTAGATAAGGAAGCTATGAAGATTATGTTTGGGCTGTATAGAGAGGAGGTAATTAGATAAGAACGCTTTGAAGATTATATTGATTGTATAGAGAGGAGGTAATTAGATAAGGAAGCTATGAAGATTATGTGTGGACTGTATAGAGAGGAGAGGAGGTAATTAGATAAGGAAGCTATGAAGATTATATGTTGACGGTATAGGGAGGAGGTAATTAGATAAGGAAGCTATGAAGATTATCTGTGGACTGTATAGAGAGGAGGTAATTAGATTAGGAAGTTATGAAGATTATGTGTGGACTGTATAGAGAGGAGGTAATTAGATAAGGAAGTTATGAAGATTATGTGTGGGCTGTGTAGAGGGGAGGTAATTAGATAGGGAAGCTATGAATATTAAGTTTGGGCTGTGTATAGAGGAGGTAATCAGATAAGAAAGCTATGAAGATGATGTGTGGATGTATAGAGTGGAGGTAATTAGATAAGGAAGCTATGAAGATTACGTGTGGACTGTATAGAGGAGGTAATTAGATAAGGAAGCTATGAAGATTAGATGTGGACTGCATAGAGAGGAGGTAATTAGCTAAGGAAGTTATGAAAATTATGTGTGGACTGTATAGAGAGGAGGTAATTAGATAAGGAAGTTATGAAGATTATGTGTGGACTGTATAGAGAGGAGATAATAAGATAAGGAAGCTATGAAGATTATGTTTGGGCTGTATAGAGAGGGGGTAAATAGATCAGGAAGCTATGAGGATTGTGTGTGGACTGCATAGGGGGGAGGTAATTAGATAGGTAAATTATGAAGATTATGTGTGGACTATATAGACAGGAGGTAATTAGATAAGGATGTTATGAAGATTATATGTGGACTGTATAGAGAGGAGGTAATTAGATAAGGAAGCTATGAAGATTATGTGTGGGCTGTGTAGAGTGGAGGTAATTAGATAGTGAAGCTATGAATATTATGTTTGGGCTGTAAATAGAGGAGGTAATTAGATAAGGAAGCTATGAAGATTATATGTGGACTGTATAGGGAGGAGGTAATTAGATAAGGAAGCTATGAAGATTATCTGTGGACTGTATAGAGAGGAGGTAATTAGATAAGGAAGTTACGAAGATTATGTGTGGACTGTATAGAGAGGAGGTCATTAGATAAGGAAGTTATGAAGATTATGTGTGGGCTGTGTAGAGGGGAGGTAATTAGATAGGGAAGCTATGAATATTATGTTTGGGCTGTATATAGAGGAGGTAGTCAGATAAGAAAGCTATGAAGATGATGTGTGGACTGTATAGAGTGGAGGTATTTAGATAAGGAAGCTATGAAGATTACGTGTGGACTGTATAGAGGAGGTAATTAGATAAGGAAGCTATGAAGATTAGATGTGGACTGTATAGAGAGGAGGTATTTAGCTAAGGAAGTTATGAAAATTATGTGTGGACTGTATAGAGAGGAGGTAATTAGATAAGGAAGTTATGAAGATTATGTGTGGACTGTATAGAAATGATGTATATAGATAAGGAAGTTATGAAGATTATGTGTGGACTGTATAGAGAGGAGGTAATTATATAAGTTAGCTATGAAGATTATGTGTGGTCTGTATAGGGGGAAGGTAATTAGATAGGGAAGTTATGAAGATTATGTGTGGACTGTATAGAGGGGAGATAATTATATAAGTTAGCTATGAAGATTATGTGTGGTCTGTATAGGGGGAAGGTAATTAGATTTGGAATTTATGAAGATTATGTTTGGGCTGTATAGAGAGGAGGTCATCAGATAAGGAAGCTATGAAGATTATGTTTGGGCTGTATAGTGAGGAGGTAAATAGATAAGAACGCTTTGAAGATTATATGGATTGTATAGAGAGGAGGTAATTAGAAAAGGAAGCTATGAAGTTTATGTGTGGACTTTATAGAGAGGAGGTAATTAGATAAGGAAGCTATGAAGATTATGTGTGGGCTTTGTAGAGTGGAGGTAATTAGATAGTGAAGCTATGAATATTATGTTTGGGCAGTATATAGAGGAGGTAATTAGATAAAGAAGCTATGAAGATTATGTGTGGACTGCATCGAGAGGAGGTATTTAGATAAGGAAGCTATGAAGATTATGTTTGGCTGTATAGATAGGAGGTAATTAGATAGGGAAGGTATGAAGATTATGTGTGGACTGTATAGAGAGGTGGTAATTAGATAAGGAAGCTATGAAAATTATGTGTAGACTGTATAGAGAGGAGGTAATTAGATAGGGAAGTTATGAAGATTATGTGTGGACTGTATAGAGAGGAGGTAATTAGATAAGGAAGCTATGAAAATTATGTGTGAACTGTATAGAGAGGAGGTAATTAGATAGGGAAGTTACGAAGATTATGTGTGGTCTGTATAGAGGGGAGGTAATTAGATAGGGAAGCTATGAAGATTATGTTTGGACTGTATAGAGAGGAGGTAATTAAATAAGGAAGCTATGAAGATTATGTGTGGACTGTATAGTGGGGAGGTAATTAGGAAAGTTATGAAGATTATGTGTGGACTGTATAGAGGGGAGGTAATTAGATAGGGAAGCTATGAAGATTATGTGTGGACTGTACAGAGAGGAGGTAATTAGATAAGGAAGTTATGAAGATTATGTGTGGACTGTATAGAGAGGAGGTAATTAGATAAGGAAGCTATGAAGATTATATGTGGACTGTATAGGGAGGAGGTAATTAGATAAGGAAGCTATGAAGATTATATGTGGACTGTATAGGGAGGAGGTAATTAGATAAGGAAGCTATGAAGATTATCTGTGGACTGTATAGAGAGGACGTAATTAGATAAGGAAGTTATGAAGATTATGTGTGGACTGTATAGAGAGGAGGTAATTAGATAGGGAAGTTATGAAGGTTATATATGGACTGTTTAGAGAGGAGGTAATTAAATAGGGAAGTAATGAAGATCATGTTTGGGATGTATGGAGAGGAGGTAATTAGATAAGGAAGCTATGAAGATTAGATGTGGACTGTATAGAGAGGAGGTATTTAGCTAAGGAAGTTATGAAAATTATGTGTGGACTGTATAGAGAGGAGGTAATTAGATAAGGAAGTTATGAAGATTATGTGTGGACTGTATAGAAATGATGTATATAGATAAGGAAGTTATGAAGATTATGTGTGGACTGTATAGAGAGGAGGTAATTATATAAGTTAGCTATGAAGATTATGTGTGGTCTGTATAGGGGGAAGGTAATTAGATAGGGAAGTTATGAAGATTATGTGTGGACTGTATAGAGGGGAGATAATTATATAAGTTAGCTATGAAGATTAAGTGTGGTCTGTATAGGGGGAAGGTAATTAGATTTGGAATTTATGAAGATTATGTTTGGGCTGTATAGAGAGGAGGTCATCAGATAAGGAAGCTATGAAGATTATGTTTGGGCTGTATAGAGAGGAGGTAAATAGATAAGAACGCTTTGAAGATTATATGGATTGTATAGAGAGGAGGTAATTAGAAAAGGAAGCTATGAAGTTTATGTGTGGACTTTATAGAGAGGAGGTAATTAGATAAGGAAGCTATGAAGATTATGTGTGGGCTTTGTAGAGTGGAGGTAATTAGATAGTGAAGCTATGAATATTATGTTTGGGCAGTATATAGAGGAGGTAATTAGATAAAGAAGCTATGAAGATTATGTGTGGACTGCATCGAGATGAGATATTTAGATAAGGAAGCTATGAAGATTATGTTTGGCTGTATAGATAGGAGGTAATTAGATAGGGAAGGTATGAAGATTGTGTGTGGACTGTATAGAGAGGTGGTAATTAGATAAGGAAGCTATGAAAATTATGTGTAGACTGTATAGAGAGGAGGTAATTAGATAGGGAAGTTATGAAGATTATGTGTGGACTGTATAGAGAGGAGGTAATTAGATAAGGAAGCTATGAAAATTATGTGTGAACTGTATAGAGAGGAGGTAATTAGATAGGGAAGTTACGAAGATTATGTGTGGTCTGTATAGAGGGGAGGTAATTAGATAGGGAAGCTATGAAGATTATGTTTGGACTGTATAGAGAGGAGGTAATTAAATAAGGAAGCTATGAAGATTATGTGTGGACTGTATAGTGGGGAGGTAATTAGGAAAGTTATGAAGATTATGTGTGGACTGTATAGAGGGGAGGTAATTAGATAGGGAAGCTATGAAGATTATGTGTGGACTGTACAGAGAGGAGGTAATTAGATAAGGAAGTTATGAAGATTATGTGTGGACTGTATAGAGAGGAGGTAATTAGATAAGGAAGCTATGAAGATTATATGTGGACTGTATAGGGAGGAGGTAATTAGATAAGGAAGCTATGAAGATTATATGTGGACTGTATAGGGAGGAGGTAATTAGATAAGGAAGCTATGAAGATTATCTGTGGACTGTATAGAGAGGACGTAATTAGATAAGGAAGTTATGAAGATTATGTGTGGACTGTATAGAGAGGAGGTAATTAGATAGGGAAGTTATGAAGGTTATATATGGACTGTTTAGAGAGGAGGTAATTAGATAGGGAAGTAATGAAGATCATGTTTGGGATGTATGGAGAGGAGGTAATTAGATAAGGAAGCTATGAAGATTATGTGTGGACTGTATAGGGGGGAGGTAATTTTATAGGGAAGTTATGAAGATTATGTGTGGACTGTATAAAGGGGAGGTAATAAGATAGGGAAGCTATGAAGATTATGTGTGGACTATATAGAGGGGAGATAATTAGATAGGGAAGTTATGAAGATTATGTTTGGGCTGTATAGAGAGGAGGTAATTAGATAGGGAAGCTATGAAGATTATGTTTGGGATGTATAGAGAGGAGGTAATTAGATAAGAACGCTTTGAAGATTATATGGATTGTATAGAGAGGAGGTAATTAGATAAGGAAGCTATGAAGGTTATGTTTGGACTGTATAGAGAGGAGAGGAGGTAATTAGATAAGGAAGCTATGAAGATTATATGTGGACTGTATAGGGAGGAGGTAATTAGATAAGGAAGCTATGAAGATTATCTGTGGACTGTATAGAGAGGAGGTAATGAGATTAGGAAATTATGAAGATTATGTGTGGACTGTATAGAGAGGAGGTAATTAGATAAGGAAGTTATGAAGATTATGTGTGGGCTGTGTAGATGGGAGGTAATTAGATAGGGAAGCTATGAATATTATGTTTGGGCTGTATATAGAGGAGGTAATCAGATAAGAAAGCTATGAAGATGATGTGTGGACAGTATAGAGTGGAGGTAATTAGATAAGGAAGCTATGAAGATTACGTGTGGACTGTATAGAGGAGGTAATTAGATAAGGAAGCTATAAAGATTAGATGTGGGCTGTATAGAGAGGAGGTAATTAGCTAAGGAAGTTATGAAAATTATGTGTGGACTGTATAGAGAGGAGGTAATTAGCTAAGTTAGTTATGAAGATTATGTGTGGACTGTATAGAAAGGAGGTATATAGATAAAGAAGTTATGAAGATTATGTGTGGACTGTATAGAGAGGAGGTAATTATATAAGTTAGCTATGAAGATTATGTGTGGTCTGTATAGGGGGAAGGTAATTAGATAGGGAAGTTATGAAGATTATGTGTGGACTGTATAGAGGGGAGATAATTAGATAGGGAATTTATGAAGATTATGTTTGGGCTATATAGAGAGGAGGTCATCAGATAAGGAAGCTATGAAGATTATGTTTGGGCTGTATAGAGAGGAGGTAATTAGATAAGAACGCTTTGAAGATTATATGGATTGTATAGAGAGGAGGTAATTAGAAAAGGAAGCTATGAAGTTTATGTGTGGGCTGTGTAGAGTGGAGGTAATTAGATAGTGAAGCTATGAATATTATGTTTGGGCTGTATATAGAGGAGGTAATTAGATAAGGAAGCTATGAAGATTATATGTGGACTGTATAGGGAGGAGGTAATTAGATAAGGAAGCTATCAAGATTATCTGTGGACTGTATAGAGAGGAGGTAATTAGATAAGGAAGTTACGAAGATTATGTGTGGACTGTATAGAGAGGAGGTAATTAGATAAGGAAGTTATGAAGTTTATGAGTGGGCTGTGTAGAGGGGAGGTAATTAGATAGGGAAGCTATGAATATTATGTTTGGGCTGTATATAGAGGAGGTAATCAGATAAGAAAGCTATGAAGATGATGTGTGGACTGTATAGAGTGGAGGTAATTAGATAAGGAAGCTATGAAGATTACGTGTGGACTGTATAGAAAGGAGGTATATAGATAAGGAAGTTATGAAGATTATGTGTGGACTGTATAGAGAGGAGGTAATTATATAAGTTAGCTATGAAGATTATGTGTGGTCTGTAAAGGGGGAAGGTAATTAGATAGGGAAGTTATGAAGATTATGTTTGGGCTGTATAGAGAGTAGTTCATTAGATAAGGAAGCTATGAAGATTACGTTTGGGCTGTATAGAGAGGAGGTAATTAGATAAGAACTCTTTGAAGATTATATGGATTGTATAGAGAGGAGGTAATTAGAAAAGGAAGCTATGAAGATTATGTGTGGACTGTATAGAGAGGAGGTAATTAGATAAGGAAGCAATGAAGATTATATGTGGACTGTATAGGGAGGAGGTAATTAGATAAGGAAGCTATGAAGATTATCTGTGGACTGTATAGAGAGGAGGTAATTAGATAAGGAAGTAATGAAGATTATGTGTGGACTGTATAGAGAGGAGGTAATTAGATAGGGAAGTTATGAAGGTTATATATGGACTGTATAGAGAGGAGGTAATTAGATAGGGAAGTAATGAAGATTATGTTTGGGCTGTATAGAGAGGAGGTAATTAGATAAGGAAGCTATGAAGATTATGTGTGGACTGTACAGGGGGGAGGTAATTTTATAGGGAAGTTATGAAGATTATTTGTGGACTGTATAAAGAGGAGGTAATTAGATAGGGAAGCTATGAAGGTTATGTGTGGACTGTATAGAAAGGAGGTATATAGATAAGGAAGTTATGAAGATTATGTGTGGACTGTATAGAGAGGAGGTAATTATATGTTAGCTCTGAGGATTATGTGTGGTCTGTATAAAGTGGAGGTAATTAGATAGGGAAGATATGAAGAGTATGTTTGGACTATATAGAGGGGAGATAATTAGATAGGGAAGTTATGAAGATTATGTTTGGGCTGTATAGAGAGGAGGTAATTAGATAAGGAAGCTATGAAGATTATGTTTGGGCTGTATAGAGAGGAGGTAATTAGATAAGAACGCTTTGAAGATTATATTGATTGTATAGAGAGGAGGTAATTAGATAAGGAAGCTATGAAGATTATGTGTGGACTGTATAGAGAGGAGAGGAGGTAATTAGATAAGGAAGCTATGAAGATTATATGTTGACGGTATAGGGAGGAGGTAATTAGATAAGGAAGCTATGAAGATTATCTGTGGACTGTATAGAGAGGAGGTAATTAGATTAGGAAGTTATGAAGATTATGTGTGGACTGTATAGAGAGGAGGTAATTAGATAAGGAAGTTATGAAGATTATGTGTGGGCTGTGTAGAGGGGAGGTAATTAGATAGGGAAGCTATGAATATTAAGTTTGGGCTGTGTATAGAGGAGGTAATCAGATAAGAAAGCTATGAAGATGATGTGTGGATGTATAGAGTGGAGGTAATTAGATAAGGAAGCTATGAAGATTACGTGTGGACTGTATAGAGGAGGTAATTAGATAAGGAAGCTATGAAGATTAGATGTGGACTGCATAGAGAGGAGGTAATTAGCTAAGGAAGTTATGAAAATTATGTGTGGACTGTATAGAGAGGAGGTAATTAGATAAGGAAGTTATGAAGATTATGTGTGGACTGTATAGAGAGGAGATAATAAGATAAGGAAGCTATGAAGATTATGTTTGGGCTGTATAGAGAGGGGGTAAATAGATCAGGAAGCTATGAGGATTGTGTGTGGACTGCATAGGGGGGAGGTAATTAGATAGGTAAATTATGAAGATTATGTGTGGACTATATAGACAGGAGGTAATTAGATAAGGAAGTTATGAAGATTATATGTGGACTGTATAGAGAGGAGGTAATTAGATAAGGAAGCTATGAAGATTATGTGTGGGCTGTGTAGAGTGGAGGTAATTAGATAGTGAAGCTATGAATATTATGTTTGGGCTGTATATAGAGGAGGTAATTAGATAAGGAAGCTATGAAGATTATATGTGGACTGTATAGGGAGGAGGTAATTAGATAAGGAAGCTATGAAGATTATCTGTGGACTGTATAGAGAGGAGGTAATTAGATAAGGAAGTTACGAAGATTATGTGTGGACTGTATAGAGAGGAGGTCATTAGATAAGGAAGTTATGAAGATTATGTGTGGGCTGTGTAGAGGGGAGGTAATTAGATAGGGAAGCTATGAATATTATGTTTGGGCTGTATATAGAGGAGGTAGTCAGATAAGAAAGCTATGAAGATGATGTGTGGACTGTATAGAGTGGAGGTATTTAGATAAGGAAGCTATGAAGATTACGTGTGGACTGTATAGAGGAGGTAATTAGATAAGGAAGCTATGAAGATTAGATGTGGACTGTATAGAGAGGAGGTATTTAGCTAAGGAAGTTATGAAAATTATGTGTGGACTGTATAGAGAGGAGGTAATTAGATAAGGAAGTTATGAAGATTATGTGTGGACTGTATAGAAATGATGTATATAGATAAGGAAGTTATGAAGATTATGTGTGGACTGTATAGAGAGGAGGTAATTATATAAGTTAGCTATGAAGATTATGTGTGGTCTGTATAGGGGGAAGGTAATTAGATAGGGAAGTTATGAAGATTATGTGTGGACTGTATAGAGGGGAGATAATTATATAAGTTAGCTATGAAGATTATGTGTGGACTGTATAGGGGGAAGGTAATTAGATTTGGAATTTATGAAGATTATGTTTGGGCTGTATAGAGAGGAGGTCATCAGATAAGGAAGCTATGAAGATTATGTTTGGGCTGTATAGAGAGGAGGTAAATAGATAAGAACGCTTTGAAGATTATATGGATTGTATAGAGAGGAGGTAATTAGAAAAGGAAGCTATGAAGTTTATGTGTGGACTTTATAGAGAGGAGGTAATTAGATAAGGAAGCTATGAAGATTATGTGTGGGCTTTGTAGAGTGGAGGTAATTAGATAGTGAAGCTATGAATATTATGTTTGGGCAGTATATAGAGGAGGTAATTAGATAAAGAAGCTATGAAGATTATGTGTGGACTGCATCGAGAGGAGGTATTTAGATAAGGAAGCTATGAAGATTATGTTTGGCTGTATAGATAGGAGGTAATTAGATAGGGAAGGTATGAAGATTATGTGTGGACTGTATAGAGAGGTGGTAATTAGATAAGGAAGCTATGAAAATTATGTGTAGACTGTATAGAGAGGAGGTAATTAGATAGGGAAGTTATGAAGATTATGTGTGGACTGTATAGAGAGGAGGTAATTAGATAAGGAAGCTATGAAAATTATGTGTGAATTGTATAGAGAGGAGGTAATTAGATAGGGAAGTTACGAAGATTATGTGTGGTCTGTATAGAGGGGAGGTAATTAGATAGGGAAGCTATGAAGATTATGTTTGGACTGTATAGAGAGGAGGTAATTAAATAAGGAAGCTATGAAGATTATGTGTGGACTGTATAGTGGGGAGGTAATTAGGAAAGTTATGAAGATTATGTGTGGACTGTATAGAGGGGAGGTAATTAGATAGGGAAGCTATGAAGATTATGTGTGGACTGTACAGAGAGGAGGTAATTAGATAAGGAAGTTATGAAGATTATGTGTGGACTGTATAGAGAGGAGGTAATTAGATAAGGAAGCTATGAAGATTATATGTGGACTGTATAGGGAGGAGGTAATTAGATAAGGAAGCTATGAAGATTATATGTGGACTGTATAGGGAGGAGGTAATTAGATAAGGAAGCTATGAAGATTATCTGTGGACTGTATAGAGAGGACGTAATTAGATAAGGAAGTTATGAAGATTATGTGTGGACTGTATAGAGAGGAGGTAATTAGATAGGGAAGTTATGAAGGTTATATATGGACTGTTTAGAGAGGAGGTAATTAGATAGGGAAGTAATGAAGATCATGTTTGGGATGTATGGAGAGGAGGTAATTAGATAAGGAAGCTATGAAGATTATGTGTGGACTGTATAGGGGGGAGGTAATTTTATAGGGAAGTTATGAAGATTATGTGTGGACTGTATAAAGGGGAGGTAATAAGATAGGGAAGCTATGAAGATTATGTGTGGACTATATAGAGGGGAGATAATTAGATAGGGAAGTTATGAAGATTATGTTTGGGCTGTATAGAGAGGAGGTAATTAGATAGGGAAGCTATGAAGATTATGTTTGGGATGTATAGAGAGGAGGTAATTAGATAAGAACGCTTTGAAGATTATATGGATTGTATAGAGAGGAGGTAATTAGATAAGGAAGCTATGAAGGTTATGTGTGGACTGTATAGAGAGGAGAGGAGGTAATTAGATAAGGAAGCTATGAAGATTATATGTGGACTGTATAGGGAGGAGGTAATTAGATAAGGAAGCTATGAAGATTATCTGTGGACTGTATAGAGAGGAGGTAATGAGATTAGGAAGTTATGAAGATTATGTGTGGACTGTATAGAGAGGAGGTAATTAGATAAGGAAGTTATGAAGATTATGTGTGGGCTGTGTAGATGGGAGGTAATTAGATAGGGAAGCTATGAATATTATGTTTGGGCTGTATATAGAGGAGGTAATCAGATAAGAAAGCTATGAAGATGATGTGTGGACAGTATAGAGTGGAGGTAATTAGATAAGGAAGCTATGAAGATTACGTGTGGACTGTATAGAGGAGGTAATTAGATAAGGAAGCTATAAAGATTAGATGTGGACTGTATAGAGAGGAGGTAATTAGCTAAGGAAGTTATGAAAATTATGTGTGGACTGTATAGAGAGGAGGTAATTAGATAAGGAAGTTATGAAGATTATGTGTGGACTGTATAGAAAGGAGGTATATAGATAAAGAAGTTATGAAGATTATGTGTGGACTGTATAGAGAGGAGGTAATTATATAAGTTAGCTATGAAGATTATGTGTGGTCTGTATAGGGGGAAGGTAATTAGATAGGGAAGTTATGAAGATTATGTGTGGACTGTATAGAGGGGAGATAATTAGATAGGGAATTTATGAAGATTATGTTTGGGCTATATAGAGAGGAGGTCATCAGATAAGGAAGCTATGAAGATTATGTTTGGGCTGTATAGAGAGGAGGTAATTAGATAAGAACGCTTTGAAGATTATATGGATTGTATAGAGAGGAGGTAATTAGAAAAGGAAGCTATGAAGTTTATGTGTGGGCTGTGTAGAGTGGAGGTAATTAGATAGTGAAGCTATGAATATTATGTTTGGGCTGTATATAGAGGAGGTAATTAGATAAGGAAGCTATGAAGATTATATGTGGACTGTATAGGGAGGAGGTAATTAGATAAGGAAGCTATCAAGATTATCTGTGGACTGTATAGAGAGGAGGTAATTAGATAAGGAAGTTACGAAGATTATGTGTGGACTGTATAGAGAGGAGGTAATTAGATAAGGAAGTTATGAAGTTTATGAGTGGGCTGTGTAGAGGGGAGGTAATTAGATAGGGAAGCTATGAATATTATGTTTGGGCTGTATATAGAGGAGGTAATCAGATAAGAAAGCTATGAAGATGATGTGTGGACTGTATAGAGTGGAGGTAATTAGATAAGGAAGCTATGAAGATTACGTGTGGACTGTATAGAAAGTAGGTATATAGATAAGGAAGTTATGAAGATTATGTGTGGACTGTATAGAGAGGAGGTAATTATATAAGTTAGCTATGAAGATTATGTGTGGTCTGTAAAAGGGGGAAGGTAATTAGATAGGGAAGTTATGAAGATTATGTTTGGGCTGTATAGAGAGTAGTTCATTAGATAAGGAAGCTATGAAGATTACGTTTGGGCTGTATAGAGAGGAGGTAATTAGATAAGAACTCTTTGAAGATTATATGGATTGTATAGAGAGGAGGTAATTAGAAAAGGAAGCTATGAAGATTATGTGTGGACTTTATAGAGAGGAGGTAATTAGATAAGGAAGCTATGAAGATTATATGTGGACTGTATAGGGAGGAGGTAATTAGATAAGGAAGCTATGAAGATTATGTGTGGACTGTATAGAGAGGAGGTAATTAGATAGGGAAGTTATGAAGGTTATATATGGACTGTATAGAGAGGAGGTAATTAGATAGGGAAGTAATGAAGATTATGTTTGGGCTGTATAGAGAGGAGGTAATTAGATAAGGAAGCTATGAAGATTATGTGTGGACTGTACAGGGGGGAGGTAATTTTATAGGGAAGTTATGAAGATTATGTGTGGACTGTATAAAGAGGAGGTAATTAGATAGGGAAGCTATGAAGGTTATGTGTGGACTGTATAGAAAGGAGGTATATAGATAAGGAAGTTATGAAGATTATGTGTGGACTGTATAGAGAGGAGGTAATTATATGTTAGCTCTGAGGATTATGTGTGGTCTGTATAAAGTGGAGGTAATTAGATAGGGAAGATATGAAGAGTATGTGTGGACTATATAGAGGGGAGATAATTAGATAGGGAAGTTATGAAGATTATGTTTGGGCTGTATAGAGAGGAGGTAATTAGATAAGGAAGCTATGAAGATTATGTTTGGGCTGTATAGAGAGGAGGTAATTAGATAAGAACGCTTTGAAGATTATATTGATTGTATAGAGAGGAGGTAATTAGATAAGGAAGCTATGAAGATTATGTGTGGACTGTATAGAGAGGAGAGGAGGTAATTAGATAAGGAAGCTATGAAGATTATATGTTGACGGTATAGGGAGGAGGTAATTAGATAAGGAAGCTATGAAGATTATCTGTGGACTGTATAGAGAGGAGGTAATTAGATTAGGAAGTTATGAAGATTATGTGTGGACTGTATAGAGAGGAGGTAATTAGATAAGGAAGTTATGAAGATTATGTGTGGGCTGTGTAGAGGGGAGGTAATTAGATAGGGAAGCTATGAATATTAAGTTTGGGCTGTGTATAGAGGAGGTAATCAGATAAGAAAGCTATGAAGATGATGTGTGGATGTATAGAGTGGAGGTAATTAGATAAGGAAGCTATGAAGATTACGTGTGGACTGTATAGAGGAGGTAATTAGATAAGGAAGCTATGAAGATTAGATGTGGACTGCATAGAGAGGAGGTAATTAGCTAAGGAAGTTATGAAAATTATGTGTGGACTGTATAGAGAGGAGGTAATTAGATAAGGAAGTTATGAAGATTATGTGTGGACTGTATAGAGAGGAGATAATAAGATAAGGAAGCTATGAAGATTATGTATGGGCTGTATAGAGAGGGGGTAAATAGATCAGGAAGCTATGAGGATTGTGTGTGGACTGCATAGGGGGGAGGTAATTAGATAGGTAAATTATGAAGATTATGTGTGGACTATATAGACAGGAGGTAATTAGATAAGGAAGTTATGAAGATTATATGTCCACTGTATAGAGAGGAGGTAATTAGATAAGGAAGCTATGAAGATTATGTGTGGGCTGTGTAGAGTGGAGGTAATTAGATAGTGAAGCTATGAATATTATGTTTGGGCTGTATATAGAGGAGGTAATTAGATAAGGAAGCTATGAAGATTATATGTGGACTGTATAGGGAGGAGGTAATTAGATAAGGAAGCTATAAAGATTATCTGTGGACTGTATAGAGAGGAGGTAATTAGATAAGGAAGTTACGAAGATTATGTGTGGACTGTATAGAGAGGAGGTCATTAGATAAGGAAGTTATGAAGATTATGTGTGGGCTGTGTAGAGGGGAGGTAATTAGATAGGGAAGCTATGAATATTATGTTTGGGCTGTATATAGAGGAGGTAGTCAGATAAGAAAGCTATGAAGATGATGTGTGGACTGTATAGAGTGGAGGTATTTAGATAAGGAAGCTATGAAGATTACGTGTGGACTGTATAGAGGAGGTAATTAGATAAGGAAGCTATGAAGATTAGATGTGGACTGTATAGAGAGGAGGTATTTAGCTAAGGAAGTTATGAAAATTATGTGTGGACTGTATAGAGAGGAGGTAATTAGATAAGGAAGTTATGAAGATTATGTGTGGACTGTATAGAAATGATGTATATAGATAAGGAAGTTATGAAGATTATGTGTGGACTGTATAGAGAGGAGGTAATTATATAAGTTAGCTATGAAGATTATGTGTGGTCTGTATAGGGGGAAGGTAATTAGATAGGGAAGTTATGAAGATTATGTGTGGACTGTATAGAGGGGAGATAATTATATAAGTTAGCTATGAAGATTATGTGTGGTCTGTATAGGGGGAAGGTAATTAGATTTGGAATTTATGAAGATTATGTTTGGGCTGTATAGAGAGGAGGTCATCAGATAAGGAAGCTATGAAGATTATGTTTGGGCTGTATAGAGAGGAGGTAAATAGATAAGAACGCTTTGAAGATTATATGGATTGTATAGAGAGGAGGTAATTAGAAAAGGAAGCTATGAAGTTTATGTGTGGACTTTATAGAGAGGAGGTAATTAGATAAGGAAGCTATGAAGATTATGTGTGGGCTTTGTAGAGTGGAGGTAATTAGATAGTGAAGCTATGAATATTATGTTTGGGCAGTATATAGAGGAGGTAATTAGATAAAGAAGCTATGAAGATTATGTGTGGACTGCATCGAGAGGAGGTATTTAGATAAGGAAGCTATGAAGATTATGTTTCGCTGTATAGATAGGAGGTAATTAGATAGGGAAGGTATGAAGATTATGTGTGGACTGTATAGAGAGGTGGTAATTAGATAAGGAAGCTATGAAAATTATGTGTAGACTGTATAGAGAGGAGGTAATTAGATAGGGAAGTTATGAAGATTATGTGTGGACTGTATAGAGAGGAGGTAATTAGATAAGGAAGCTATGAAAATTATGTGTGAATTGTATAGAGAGGAGGTAATTAGATAGGGAAGTTACGAATATTATGTGTGGTCTGTATAGAGGGGAGGTAATTAGATAGGGAAGCTATGAAGATTATGTTTGGACTGTATAGAGAGGAGGTAATTAAATAAGGAAGCTATGAAGATTATGTGTGGACTGTATAGTGGGGAGGTAATTAGGAAAGTTATGAAGATTATGTGTGGACTGTATAGAGGGGAGGTAATTAGATAGGGAAGCTATGAAGATTATGTGTGGACTGTACAGAGTGGAGGTAATTAGATAAGGAAGTTATGAAGATTATGTGTGGACTGTATAGAGAGGAGGTAATTAGATAAGGAAGCTATGAAGATTATATGTGGACTGTATAGGGAGGAGGTAATTAGATAAGGAAGCTATGAAGATTATATGTGGACTGTATAGGGAGGAGGTAATTAGATAAGGAAGCTATGAAGATTATCTGTGGACTGTATAGAGAGGACGTAATTAGATAAGGAAGTTATGAAGATTATGTGTGGACTGTATAGAGAGGAGGTAATTAGATAGGGAAGTTATGAAGGTTATATATGGACTGTTTAGAGAGGAGGTAATTAGATAGGGAAGTAATGAAGATCATGTTTGGGATGTATGGAGAGGAGGTAATTAGATAAGGAAGCTATGAAGATTAGATGTGGACTGTATAGAGAGGAGGTAATTAGCTAAGGAAGTTATGAAAATTATGTGTGGACTGTATATAGAGGAGGTAATTAGATAAGGAAGTTATGAAGATTATGTGTGGACTGTATAGAAAGGAGGTATATAGATAAAGAAGTTATGAAGATTATGTGTGGACTGTATAGAGAGGAGGTAATTATATAAGTTAGCTATGAAGATTATGTGTGGTCTGTATAGGGGGAAGGTAATTAAATAGGGAAGTTATGAAGATTAGGTGTGGACTGTATAGAGGGGAGATAATTAGATAGGGAATTTATGAAGATTATGTTTGGGCTATATAGAGAGGAGGTCATCAGATAAGGAAGCTATGAAGATTATGTTTGGGCTATATAGAGGGGAGATAATTAGATAGGGAAGTTATGAAGATTATGTTTGGGCTGTATAGAGAGGAGGTAATTAGATAGGGAAGCTATGAAGATTATGTTTGGGATGTATAGAGAGGAGGTAATTAGATAAGAACGCTTTGAAGATTATATGGATTGTATAGAGAGGAGGTAATTAGATAAGGAAGCTATGAAGGTTATGTGTGGACTGTATAGAGAGGAGAGGAGGTAATTAGATAAGGAAGCTATGAAGATTATATGTGGACTGTATAGGGAGGAGGTAATTAGATAAGGAAGCTATGAAGATTATCTGTGGACTGTATAGAGAGGAGGTAATGAGATTAGGAAATTATGAAGATTATGTGTGGACTGTATAGAGAGGAGGTAATTAGATAAGGAAGTTATGAAGATTATGTGTGGCTTGTGTAGATGGGAGGTAATTAGATAGGGAAGCTATGAATATTATGTTTGGGCTGTATATAGAGGAGGTAATCAGATAAGAAAGCTATGAAGATGATGTGTGGACAGTATAGAGTGGAGGTAATTAGATAAGGAAGCTATGAAGATTACGTGTGGACTGTATAGAGGAGGTAATTAGATAAGGAAGCTATAAAGATTAGATGTGGACTGTATAGAGAGGAGGTAATTAGCTAAGGAAGTTATGAAAATTATGTGTGGACTGTATATAGAGGAGGTAATTAGATAAGGAAGTTATGAAGATTATGTGTGGACTGTATAGAAAGGAGGTATATAGATAAAGAAGTTATGAAGATTATGTGTGGACTGTATAGAGAGGAGGTAATTATATAAGTTAGCTATGAAGATTATGTGTGGTCTGTATAGGGGGAAGGTAATTAAATAGGGAAGTTATGAAGATTATGTGTGGACTGTATAGAGGGGAGATAATTAGATAGGGAATTTATGAAGATTATGTTTGGGCTATATAGAGAGGAGGTCATCAGATAAGGAAGCTATGAAGATTATGTTTGGGCTGTATAGAGAGGAGGTAATTAGATAAGAACGCTTTGAAGATTATATGGATTGTATAGAGAGGAGGTAATTAGAAAAGGAAGCTATGAAGTTTATGTGTGGGCTGTGTAGAGTGGAGGTAATTAGATAGAGAAGCTATGAATATTATGTTTGGGCTGTATATAGAGGAGGTAATTAGATAAGGAAGCTATGAAGATTATATGTGGACTGTATAGGGAGGAGGTAATTAGATAAGGAAGCTATCAAGATTATCTGTGGACTGTATAGAGAGGAGGTAATTAGATAAGGAAGTTACGAAGATTATGTGTGGACTGTATAGAGAGGAGGTAATTAGATAAGGAAGTTATGAAGTTTATGAGTGGGCTGTGTAGAGGGGAGGTAATTAGATAGGGAAGCTATGAATATTATGTTTGGGCTGTATATAGAGGAGGTAATCAGATAAGAAAGCTATGAAGATGATGTGTGGACTGTATAGAGTGGAGGTAATTAGATAAGGAAGCTATGAAGATTACGTGTGGACTGTATAGAAAGGAGGTATATAGATAAGGAAGATATGAAGATTATGTGTGGACTGTATAGAGAGGAGGTAATTATATAAGTTAGCTATGAAGATTATGTGTGGTCTGTAAAGGGGGAAGGTAATTAGATAGGGAAGTTATGAAGATTATGTTTGGGCTGTATAGAGAGTAGTTCATTAGATAAGGAAGCTATGAAGATTACGTTTGGGCTGTATAGAGAGGAGGTAATTAGATAAGAACTCTTTGAAGATTATATGGATTGTATAGAGAGGAGGTAATTAGAAAAGGAAGCTATGAAGATTATGTGTGGACTGTATAGAGAGGAGGTAATTAGATAAGGAAGCTATGAAGATTATATGTGGACTGTATAGGGAGGAGGTAATTAGATAAGGAAGCTATGAAGATTATCTGTGGACTGTATAGAGAGGAGGTAATTAGATAAGGAAGTAATGAAGATTATGTGTGGACTGTATAGAGAGGAGGTAATTAGATAGGGAAGTTAAGAAGGTTATATATGGACTGTATAGAGAGGAGGTAATTAGATAGGGAAGTAATGAAGATTATATTTGGGCTGTATAGAGAGGAGGTAATTAGATAAGGAAGCTATGAAGATTATGTGTGGACTGTACAGGGGGGAGGTAATTTTATAGGGAAGTTATGAAGATTATGTGTGGACTGTATAAAGAGGAGGTAATTAGATAGGGAAGCTATGAAGATTATGTGTGGACTGTATAGAAAGGAGGTATATAGATAAGGAAGTTATGAAGATTATGTGTGGACTGTATAGAGAGGAGGTAATTATATAAGTTAGCTCTGAGGATTATGTGTGGTCTGTATAGGGTGGAGGTAATTAGATAGGGAAGTTATGAAGAGTATGTGTGGACTATATAGAGGGGAGATAATTAGATAGGGAAGTTATGAAGATTATGTTTGGGCTGTATAGAGAGGAGGTAATTAGATAAGGAAGCTATGAAGATTATGTTTGGGCTGTATAGAGAGGAGGTAATTAGATAAGAACGCTTTGAAGATTATATTGATTGTATAGAGAGGAGGTAATTAGATAAGGAAGCTATGAAGATTATGTGTGGACTGTATAGAGAGGAGAGGAGGTAATTAGATAAGGAAGCTATGAAGATTATATGTGGACGGTATAGGGAGGAGGTAATTAGATAAGGAAGCTATGAAGATTATCTGTGGACTGTATAGAGAGGAGGTAATTAGATTAGGAAGTTATGAAGATTATGTGTGGACTGTATAGAGAGGAGGTAATTAGATAAGGAAGTTATGAAGATTATGTGTGGGCTGTGTAGAGGGGAGGTAATTAGATAGGGAAGCTATGAATATTATGTTTGGGCTGTATATAGAGGAGGTAATCAGATAAGAAAGCTATGAAGATGATGTGTGGACTGTATAGAGTGGAGGTAATTAGATAAGGAAGCTATGAAGATTACGTGTGGACTGTATAGAGGAGGTAATTAGATAAGGAAGCTATGAAGATTAGATGTGGACTGTATAGAGAGGAGGTAATTAGCTAAGGAAGTTATGAAAATTTATGTGTGGACTGTATAGAGAGGAGGTAATTAGATAAGGAAGTTATGAAGATTATGTGTGGACTGTTTAGAGAGGAGATAATTAGATAAGGAAGCTATGAAGATTATGTTTGGGCTGTATAGAGAGGGGGTAAATAGATCAGGAAGCTATGAGGATTGTGTGTGGACTGCATAGGGGGGAGGTAATTAGATAGGTAAATTATGAAGATTATGTGTGGACTATATAGACAGGAGGTAATTAGATAAGGAAGTTATGAAGATTATATGTGGACTGTATAGAGAGGAGGTAATTAGATAAGGAAGCTATGAAGATTATGTGTGTACTGTATAGAGAGGAGGTAATTAGATAAGGAAGTTATGAAGATTATGTGTGGACTGTATATAGAGAAGGTAATAATATTGGGAAGCTATGAAGATTATGTGTGGGCTGTGTAGAGTGGAGGTAATTAGATAGTGAAGCTATGAATATTATGTTTGGGCTGTATATAGAGGAGGTAATTAGATAAGGAAGCTATGAAGATTATATGTGGACTGTATAGGGAGGAGGTAATTAGATAAGGAAGCTATGAAGATTATCTGTGGACTGTATAGAGAGGAGGTAATTAGATAAGGAAGTTACGAAGATTATGTGTGGACTGTATAGAGAGGAGGTCATTAGATAAGGAAGTTATGAAGATTATGTGTGGGCTGTGTAGAGGGGAGGTAATTAGATAGGGAAGCTATGAATATTATGTTTGGGCTGTATATAGAGGAGGTAGTCAGATAAGAAAGCTATGAAGATGATGTGTGGACTGTATAGAGTGGAGGTAATTAGATAAGGAAGCTATGAATATTACGTGTGGACTGTATAGAGGAGGTAATTAGATAAGGAAGCTATGAAGATTAGATGTGGACTGTATAGAGAGGAGGTATTTAGCTAAGGAAGTTATGAAAATTATGTGTGGACTGTATAGAGAGGAGGTAATTAGATAAGGAAGTTATGAAGATTATGTGTGGACTGTATAGAAATGAGGTATATAGATAAGGAAGTTATGAAGATTATGTGTGGACTGTATAGAGAGGAGGTAATTATATAAGTTAGCTATGAAGATTATGTGTGGTCTGTATAGGGGGAAGGTAATTAGATAGGGAAGTTATGAAGATTATGTGTGGACTGTATAGAGGGGAGATAATTATATAAGTTAACTATGAAGATTATGTGTGGTCTGTATAGGGGGAAGGTAATTAGATTTGGAATTTATGAAGATTATGTTTGGGCTGTATAGAGAGGAGGTCATCAGATAAGGAAGCTATGAAGATTATGTTTGGGCTGTATAGAGAGGAGGTAAATAGATAAGAACGCTTTGAAGATTATATGGATTGTATAGAGAGGAGGTAATTAGAAAAGGAAGCTATGAAGTTTATGTGTGGACTGTATAGAGAGGAGGTAATTAGATAAGGAAGCTATGAAGATTATGTGTGGGCTTTGTAGAGTGGAGGTAATTAGATAGTGAAGCTATGAATATTATGTTTGGGCTGTATATAGAGGAGGTAATTAGATAAAGAAGCTATGAAGATTATGTGTCGACTGCATCGAGAGGAGGTATTTAGATAAGGAAGCTATGAAGATTATGTTTGGCTGTATAGATAGGAGGTAATTAGATAGGGAAGGTATGAAGATTATGTGTGGACTGTATAGAGAGGTGGTAATTAGATAAGGAAGCTATGAAAATTATTTGTAGACTGTATAGAGAGGAGGTAATTAGATAGGGAAGTTATGAAGATTATGTGTGGACTGTATAGAGAGGAGGTAATTAGATAAGGAAGCTATGAAAATTATGTGTGAACTGTATAGAGAGGAGGTAATTAGATAGGGAAGTTACGAAGATTATGTGTGGTCTGTATAGAGGGGAGGTAATTAGATAGGGAAGCTATGAAGATTATGTTTGGACTGTATAGAGAGGAGGTAATTAAATAAGGAAGCTATGAAGATTATGTGTGGACTGTATAGTGGGGAGGTAATTAGGAAAGTTATGAAGATTATGTGTGGACTGTATAGAGGGGAGGTAATTAGATAGGGAAGCTATGAAGATTATGTGTGGACTGTACAGAGAGGAGGTAATTAGATAAGGAAGTTATGAAGATTATGTGTGGACTGTATAGAGAGGAGGTAATTAGATAAGGAAGCTATGAAGATTATATGTGGACTGTATAGGGAGGAGGTAATTAGATAAGGAAGCTATGAAGATTATATGTGGACTGTATAGGGAGGAGGTAATTAGATAAGGAAGCTATGAAGATTATCTGTGGACTGTATAGAGAGGACGTAATTAGATAAGGAAGTTATGAAGATTATGTGTGGACTGTATAGAGAGGAGGTAATTAGATAGGGAAGTTATGAAGGTTATATATGGACTGTATAGAGAGGAGGTAATTAGATAGGGAAGTAATGAAGATCATGTTTGGGATGTATGGAGAGGAGGTAATTAGATAAGGAAGCTATGAAGATTATGTGTGGACTGTATAGGGGGGAGGTAATTTTATAGGGAAGTTATGAAGATTATGTGTGGACTGTATAAAGGGGAGGTAATTAGATAGGGAAGCTATGAAGATTATGTGTGGACTATATAGAGGGGAGATAATTAGATAGGGAAGTTATGAAGATTATGTTTGGGCTGTATAGAGAGGAGGTAATTAGATAGGGAAGCTATGAAGATTATGTTTGGGATGTATAGAGAGGAGGTAATTAGATAAGAACGCTTTGAAGATTATATGGATTGTATAGAGAGGAGGTAATTAGATAAGGAAGCTATGAAGGTTATGTGTGGACTGTATAGAGAGGAGAGGAGGTAATTAGATAAGGAAGCTATGAAGATTATATGTGGACTGTATAGGGAGGAGGTAATTAGATAAGGAAGCTATGAAGATTATCTGTGGACTGTATAGAGAGGAGGTAATTAGATTAGGAAGTTATGAAGATTATGTGTGGACTGTATAGAGAGGAGGTAATTAGATAAGGAAGTTATGAAGATTATGTGTGGGCTGTGTAGATGGGAGGTAATTAGATAGGGAAGCTATGAATATTATGTTTGGGCTGTATATAGAGGAGGTAATCAGATAAGAAAGCTATGAAGATGATGTGTGGACAGTATAGAGTGGAGGTAATTAGATAAGGAAGCTATGAAGATTACGTGTGGACTGTATAGAGGAGGTAATTAGATAAGGAAGCTATAAAGATTAGATGTGGACTGTATAGAGAGGAGGTAATTAGCTAAGGAAGTTATGAAAATTATGTGTGGACTGTATAGAGAGGAGGTAATTAGATAAGGAAGTTATGAAGATTATGTGTGGACTGTATAGAAAGGAGGTATATAGATAAGGAAGTTATGAAGATTATGTGTGGACTGTATAGAGAGGAGGTAATTATATAAGTTAGCTATGAAGATTATGTGTGGTCTGTATAGGTGGAAGGTAATTAGATAAGGAAGTTATGAAGATTATGTGTGGACTGTATAGAGGGGAGATAATTAGATAGGGAATTTATGAAGATTATGTTTGGGCTATATAGAGAGGAGGTCATCAGATAAGGAAGCTATGAAGATTATGTTTGGCCTGTATAGAGAGGAGGTAATTAGATAAGAACGCTTTGAAGATTATATGGATTGTATAGAGAGGAGGTAATTAGAAAAGGAAGCTATGAAGTTTATGTGTGGGCTGTGTAGAGTGGAGGTAATTAGATAGTGAAGCTATGAATATTATGTTTGGGCTGTATATAGAGGAGGTAATTAGATAAGGAAGCTATGAAGATTATATGTGGACTGTATAGGGAGGAGGTAATTAGATAAGGAAGCTATCAAGATTATCTGTGGACTGTATAGAGAGGAGGTAATTAGATAAGGAAGTTACGAAGATTATGTGTGGACTGTATAGAGAGGAGGTAATTAGATAAGGAAGTTTTGAAGTTTATGAGTGGGCTGTGTAGAGGGGAGGTAATTAGATAGGGAAGCTATGAATATTATGTTTGGGCTGTATATAGAGGAGGTAATCAGATAAGAAAGCTATGAAGATGATGTGTGGACTGTATAGAGTGGAGGTAATTAGATAAGGAAGCTATGAAGATTACGTGTGGACTGTATAGAAAGGAGGTATATAGATAAGGATGTTATGAAGATTATGTGTGGACTGTATAGAGAGGAGGTAATTATATAAGTTAGCTATGAAGATTATGTGTGGTCTGTAAAGGGGGAAGGTAATTAGATAGGGAAGTTATGAAGATTATGTTTGGGCTGTATAGAGAGTAGTTCATTAGATAAGGAAGCTATGAAGATTACGTTTGGGCTGTATAGAGAGGAGGTAATTAGATAAGAACTCTTTGAAGATTATATGGATTGTATAGAGAGGAGGTAATTAGAAAAGGAAGCTATGAAGATTATGTGTGGACTGTATAGAGAGGAGGTAATTAGATAAGGAAGCTATGAAGATTATATGTGGACTGTATAGGGAGGAGGTAATTAGATAAGGAAGCTATGAAGATTATCTGTGGACTGTATAGAGAGGAGGTAATTAGATAAGGAAGTAATGAAGATTATGTGTGGACTGTATAGAGAGGAGGTAATTAGATAGGGAAGTTAAGAAGGTTATATATGGACTGTATAGAGAGGAGGTAATTAGATAGGGAAGTAATGAAGATTATATTTGGGCTGTATAGAGAGGAGGTAATTAGATAAGGAAGCTATGAAGATTATGTGTGGACTGTACAGGGGGGAGGTAATTTTATAGGGAAGTTATGAAGATTATGTGTGGACTGTATAAAGAGGAGGTAATTAGATAGGGAAGCTATGAAGATTATGTGTGGACTGTATAGAAAGGAGGTATATAGATAAGGAAGTTATGAAGATTATGTGTGGACTGTATAGAGAGGAGGTAATTATATAAGTTAGCTCTGAGGATTATGTGTGGTCTGTATAGGGTGGAGGTAATTAGATAGGGAAGTTATGAAGAGTATGTGTGGACTATATAGAGGGGAGATAATTAGATAGGGAAGTTATGAAGATTATGTTTGGGCTGTATAGAGAGGAGGTAATTAGATAAGGAAGCTATGAAGATTATGTTTGGGCTGTATAGAGAGGAGGTAATTAGATAAGAACGCTTTGAAGATTATATTGATTGTATAGAGAGGAGGTAATTAGATAAGGAAGCTATGAAGATTATGTGTGGACTGTATAGAGAGGAGAGGAGGTAATTAGATAAGGAAGCTATGAAGATTATATGTGGACGGTATAGGGAGGAGGTAATTAGATAAGGAAGCTATGAAGATTATCTGTGGACTGTATAGAGAGGAGGTAATTAGATTAGGAAGTTATGAAGATTATGTGTGGACTGTATAGAGAGGAGGTAATTAGATAAGGAAGTTATGAAGATTATGTGTGGGCTGTGTAGAGGGGAGGTAATTAGATAGGGAAGCTATGAATATTATGTTTGGGCTGTATATAGAGGAGGTAATCAGATAAGAAAGCTATGAAGATGATGTGTGGACTGTATAGAGTGGAGGTAATTAGATAAGGAAGCTATGAAGATTACGTGTGGACTGTATAGAGGAGGTAATTAGATAAGGAAGCTATGAAGATTAGATGTGGACTGTATAGAGAGGAGGTAATTAGCTAAGGAAGTTATGAAAATTGTGTGGACTGTATAGAGAGGAGGTAATTAGATAAGGAAGTTATGAAGATTATGTGTGGACTGTTTAGAGAGGAGATAATTAGATAAGGAAGCTATGAAGATTATGGTTGGGCTGTATAGAGAGGGGGTAAATAGATCAGGAAGCTATGAGGATTGTGTGTGGACTGCATAGGGGGGAGGTAATTAGATAGGTAAATTATGAAGATTATGTGTGGACTATATAGACAGGAGGTAATTAGATAAGGAAGTTATGAAGATTATATGTGGACTGTATAGAGAGGAGGTAATTAGATAAGGAAGCTATGAAGATTATGTGTGTACTGTATAGAGAGGAGGTAATTAGATAAGGAAGTTATGAAGATTATGTGTGGACTGTATATAGAGAAGGTAATAAGATTGGGAAGCTATGAAGATTATGTGTGGGCTGTGTAGAGTGGAGGTAATTAGATAGTGAAGCTATGAATATTATGTTTGGGCTGTATATAGAGGAGGTAATTAGATAAGGAAGCTATGAAGATTATATGTGGACTGTATAGGGAGGAGGTAATTAGATAAGGAAGCTATGAAGATTATCTGTGGACTGTATAGAGAGGAGGTAATTAGATAAGGAAGTTACGAAGATTATGTGTGGACTGTATAGAGAGGAGGTCATTAGATAAGGAAGTTATGAAGATTATGTGTGGGCTGTGTAGAGGGGAGGTAATTAGATAGGGAAGCTATGAATATTATGTTTGGGCTGTATATAGAGGAGGTAGTCAGATAAGAAAGCTATGAAGATGATGTGTGGACTGTATAGAGTGGAGGTAATTAGATAAGGAAGCTATGAAGATTACGTGTGGACTGTATAGAGGAGGTAATTAGATAAGGAAGCTATGAAGATTAGATGTGGACTGTATAGAGAGGAGGTATTTAGCTAAGGAAGTTATGAAAATTATGTGTGGACTGTATAGAGAGGAGGTAATTAGATAAGGAAGTTATGAAGATTATGTGTGGACTGTTTAGAGAGGAGATAATTAGATAAGGAAGCTATGAAGATTATGTTTGGGCTGTATAGAGAGGGGGTAAATAGATCAGGAAGCTATGAGGATTGTGTGTGGACTGCATAGGGGGGAGGTAATTAGATAGGTAAATTATGAAGATTATGTGTGGACTATATAGACAGGAGGTAATTAGATAAGGAAGTTATGAAGATTATATGTGGACTGTATAGAGAGGAGGTAATTAGATAAGGAAGCTATGAAGATTATGTGTGTACTGTATAGAGAGGAGGTAATTAGATAAGGAAGTTATGAAGATTATGTGTGGACTGTATATAGAGAAGGTAATAATATTGGGAAGCTATGAAGATTATGTGTGGGCTGTGTAGAGTGGAGGTAATTAGATAGTGAAGCTATGAATATTATGTTTGGGCTGTATATAGAGGAGGTAATTAGATAAGGAAGCTATGAAGATTATATGTGGACTGTATAGGGAGGAGGTAATTAGATAAGGAAGCTATGAAGATTATCTGTGGACTGTATAGAGAGGAGGTAATTAGATAAGGAAGTTACGAAGATTATGTGTGGACTGTATAGAGAGGAGGTCATTAGATAAGGAAGTTATGAAGATTATGTGTGGGCTGTGTAGAGGGGAGGTAATTAGATAGGGAAGCTATGAATATTATGTTTGGGCTGTATATAGAGGAGGTAGTCAGATAAGAAAGCTATGAAGATGATGTGTGGACTGTATAGAGTGGAGGTAATTAGATAAGGAAGCTATGAATATTACGTGTGGACTGTATAGAGGAGGTAATTAGATAAGGAAGCTATGAAGATTAGATGTGGACTGTATAGAGAGGAGGTATTTAGCTAAGGAAGTTATGAAAATTATGTGTGGACTGTATAGAGAGGAGGTAATTAGATAAGGAAGTTATGAAGATTATGTGTGGACTGTATAGAAATGAGGTATATAGATAAGGAAGTTATGAAGATTATGTGTGGACTGTATAGAGAGGAGGTAATTATATAAGTTAGCTATGAAGATTATGTGTGGTCTGTATAGGGGGAAGGTAATTAGATAGGGAAGTTATGAAGATTATGTGTGGACTGTATAGAGGGGAGATAATTATATAAGTTAACTATGAAGATTATGTGTGGTCTGTATAGGGGAAGGTAATTAGATTTGGAATTTATGAAGATTATGTTTGGGCTGTATAGAGAGGAGGTCATCAGATAAGGAAGCTATGAAGATTATGTTTGGGCTGTATAGAGAGGAGGTAAATAGATAAGAACGCTTTGAAGATTATATGGATTGTATAGAGAGGAGGTAATTAGAAAAGGAAGCTATGAAGTTTATGTGTGGACTGTATAGAGAGGAGGTAATTAGATAAGGAAGCTATGAAGATTATGTGTGGGCTTTGTAGAGTGGAGGTAATTAGATAGTGAAGCTATGAATATTATGTTTGGGCTGTATATAGAGGAGGTAATTAGATAAAGAAGCTATGAAGATTATGTGTCGACTGCATCGAGAGGAGGTATTTAGATAAGGAAGCTATGAAGATTATGTTTGGCTGTATAGATAGGAGGTAATTAGATAGGGAAGGTATGAAGATTATGTGTGGACTGTATAGAGAGGTGGTAATTAGATAAGGAAGCTATGAAAATTATTTGTAGACTGTATAGAGAGGAGGTAATTAGATAGGGAAGTTATGAAGATTATGTGTGGACTGTATAGAGAGGAGGTAATTAGATAAGGAAGCTATGAAAATTATGTGTGAACTGTATAGAGAGGAGGTAATTAGATAGGGAAGTTACGAAGATTATGTGTGGTCTGTATAGAGGGGAGGTAATTAGATAGGGAAGCTATGAAGATTATGTTTGGACTGTATAGAGAGGAGGTAATTAAATAAGGAAGCTATGAAGATTATGTGTGGACTGTATAGTGGGGAGGTAATTAGGAAAGTTATGAAGATTATGTGTGGACTGTATAGAGGGGAGGTAATTAGATAGGGAAGC